>JASJUZ010000560.1:0-349154 GCA_037159825.1 Tupiocoris notatus | reverse complement strand
GCGAATTATCGAATACTCGTGATATTGTTCCTCGTTGTACTTGGAAATTTTTACTCATCTGTATAGTACGGTCAATCGTTGTTTCCTCTGTCCTTGTTTGCTGCGTCAACGAAGAAGAGGATGTTGATTCTGACCAAAATTATTGTACGAAGTAATAGCGTCAGTCAGATTTAATTTCTACTGTAGTGTTCTCGGATTGCTGGAGGTTCATTTTCCTATATTAAAGCCAAATGTTGGATTTTTTTTTCGAAAATGTCGAATTATGCATTAGTAAACAATTTCATGAATGGATAAAAAAAAGAAAGATTCTAGCACAATGAGTTTCAAGTTTTGTGAGGGTTTCAAGTTTTTAGCTGTAGCCTGATAAGCCGAGGAAAAATTCGAGATCCGTCGTGGAAAAAATAATCACGGCACTGAACGTTTTATGGCCTTTTTTTAAGTTTTTTCATTTAGCTGTGTCTCAACGTGAATCACTTAAATCAAATGTGTTACCTCCACACTGTGCTGATTTTATTTCTAGTTCATCTTTTGGACGAATTTTTGCAGATTTCAAGATATTTTTTACGCTCAACCCCCTCAAAGCAATGATTTTTCATTTTTATAAATCCTAATATACGCGCAATTTTACATAAGTATTTATGATGTTATGTAAATGTACATGTAAATGTACATGGAACCAGTTCCGGAACCAGTTCCGTTCCGGAACCAGTTCCGGAACCGGTTCCGGAACCAGTTCCGTTCCGGAACCAGTTCCGGAACCAGTTCCGGAACCAGTTCCGGAACCAATTACGGAACTGGTTCCAGAACGGAACTGGTTCCGGAACTGGTTCTGGAACGGAACTGGTTCTGGAACGGAACTAGTTCCGGAACGGAACTGGTTCCGGAACGGAACTGGTTCCGGAACGGAACTGGTTCCGGAACGGAACTGGTTCCGTAATTGGTTCCGGAACTGGTTCCGGAACTGGTTCCGGAACGGAACTGGTTCCGGAACTGGTTCCGGAACTGGTTCGGGAACTGGATCCGGAACGGAACTGGTTCCGGAACTGGTTCCGGAACGGAACTGGTCCCGGAACGGAACTGGTTCCGGAACAGAACTGGTTCCGGAACTGGTTCCGGAACTGGTTCCGGAACGGAACTGGTTCCGTTCCGCATCAGTTCCGTTCCGGAACCAATTCCGGAACCAGTTCCGTTCCGGAACCAGTTCCAGAACCAGTTCCGTTCCGGAACCAGTTCCGGAACCTGTTCCGTTCCGGAACCAGTTCCGGAACCAGTTCCGTTCCGGAACCAGTTCCAGAACCAGTTCCGTTCCGGAACCAGTTCCGTTCCGGAACCTGTTCCGTTCCGGAACCAGTTCCGGAACCAGTTCCGTTCCGGAACCAGTTCCATTCCGGAACCAGTTCCGTTCCGGAACCAGTTCCGTTCCAGAACCGGTTCCGGAACTGGTTCGGGAACTGGTTCCGGAACTGGTTCCGGAACGGAACTGGTTCCGGAACTGGTTCCGGAACTGGATCCGGAACTGGTTCCGGAACTGGTTCCGGAACTGGTTCCGGAACGGAACTGGTTCCGGAACTGGTTCCGGAACGGAACTGGTTCCGGAAAGGAACTGGTTCCGGAACGGAACTGGTTCCGGAAAGGAACTGGTTCCGGAACGGAACTGGTTCCGGAACTGGTAACACGTAACAAACTTTACATAACAACTTTAAGTTTTCCAAGATTTGTAAGTTGCACAGTGGATAACTCAAACAAAAAGTCGTCAATTCAGATGTTTGAATATACCAAAAGATAGGTAATTTAACTGTCCATATTTTCCCAATGTAATGTACCTATCCATTTTTCAACCGTTTTTGCATTATTCAACAATATTAGTAGACTATACACGAAAACATGACATTTTTCAACTTCAACCGTTCTTTTCATCTATTTAGTGCGAAAGAAACAAAGAATGAACCATATATTATTGATATGCACATCATCAAGTATCATTATGCTGAATTTGAGCTAAATCTATTCCAAAAACGTTTTCGCAAAAAATCCAAGGGGTACCCCTGCGATTTTTTTCAACCGAACAGTTAACGATTTTTTACTCCTCTCTCAATACAGATAAAAATCTGAAAATTTCAGGAAAGTTGTGCCTTACCAAGATGTATTTTTGTGATTTTTTTTATTTCTCGGAAAAATCTGCAAGTGGTCCAAAAAAATCAGTCTTTGAAAGCTCAAAAATTGGACTTTAACCGTGATTTTCGGGGTCAAAATTTATGATAATCAATTGTTTTATTATGCAGGAGTCTTCATTTGAACGCCTCACACACGTACATAGCAAAAAATTTGGTGAAAAAAATTTAAACAGAGCCAGAGAAATTATTTTCCGTAAATCGAGTTTTTCGCCGGCCGAATTCTCGAGCTCCGCTGGCATCGGTAAGGGCGAAATATTAAATCATTGTTTTAAAGCGATTTTGAAAGCTATTCTTATAGGAAATTTAATGCTGAATCCGAATGTGACGTCAAAACGGTGGCAATTTCACGACAACTATAAGTTTTTCCAGGTTTTAGTACGCCACTCCTACGTTTTTCAACTTTGAAAATCCGTTGCAAATACTTACAGTACTGTTCAAATTTGGTTAATTTATGATTCTTACAGGAAATTAGACGTAGAATTCGAATTTAAAGTGAAAATAATCGAATTCGAACAATTGATAATATTTTTTGAATTTTTTACGATTTTCATACTTTTGCAGTTTCAACTTTGGGATTTTTTTTCGTCACGTTCTCGAAATGGGAACAATTAGGTGCTTTGGAAGAAAATGTAGGAAATTTAATGTAAAATCGATTAAAAATAAAAAAATTTCTGGTGTATGTAATAGCTCTCGAGATATATTCCACTTTATGTCAAAAAACGTGAACGGAACTGGTTCCGGAACTGGTTCCGGAACGGAACTGGTTCGGGAACGGAACTGGTTCCGGAACTGGTTCCGGAACTGGTTCCGGAACAGAACTGGTTCCGGAACGGAACTGGTTCCGGAACGGAACTGGTTCCGGAACGGAACTGGTTCCGGAACTGGTTCCGTTCCGGAACCAGTTCCGTTCCGGAACCAGTTCCGGAACCAGTTCCGTTCCGGAACCAGTTCCGTTCCGGAACCAGTTCCGGAACCAGTTCCGTTCCGGAACCAGTTCCGGAACCAGTTCCGGAACCAGTTCCGTTCCGGAACCAGTTCCGTTCCGGAACCAGTTCCGGAACCAGTTCCGGAACCAGTTCCGGAACCAGTTCCGGAACCAGTTCCGTTCCGGAACCAGTTCCGTTCCGGAACCAGTTCCGGAACCAGTTCCGTTCACGTTTTTTGACATAAAGTGGAATATATCTCGAGAGCTATTACATACACCAGAAATTTTTTTATTTTTAATCGATTTTACATTAAATTTCCTACATTTTCTTCCAAAGCACCTAATTGTTCCCATTTCGAGAACGTGACGAAAAAAAATCCCAAAGTTGAAACTGCAAAAGTATGCACTTTAAATTCGAATTCTACGTCTAATTTCCTGTAAGAATCATAAATTAACCAAATTTGAACAGTACTGTAAGTATTTGCAACGGATTTTCAAAGTTGAAAAACGTAGGAGTGGCGTACTAAAACCTGGAAAAACTTATAGTTGTCGTGAAATTGCCACCGTTTTGACGTCACATTCGGATTCAGCATTAAATTTCCTATAAGAATAGCTTTCAAAATCGCTTTAAAACAATGATTTAATATTTCGCCCTTACCGATGCCAGCGGAGCTCGAGAATTCGGCCGGCGAAAAACTCGATTTACGGAAAATAATTTCTCTGGCTCTGTTTAAATTTTTTTCACCAAATTTTTTGCTATGTACGTGTGTGAGGCGTTCAAATGAAGACTCCTGCATAATAAAACAATTGATTATCATAAATTTTGACCCCGAAAATCACGGTTAAAGTCCAATTTTTGAGCTTTCAAAGACTGATTTTTTTGGACCACTTGCAGATTTTTCCGAGAAATAAAAAAAATCACAAAAATACATCTTGGTAAGGCACAACTTTCCTGAAAATTTCAGATTTTTATCTGTATTGAGAGAGGAGTAAAAAATCGTTAACTGTTCGGTTGAAAAAAATCGCAGGGGTACCCCTTGGATTTTTTGCGAAAACGTTTTTGGAATAGATTTAGCTCAAATTCAGCATAATGATACTTGATGATGTGCATATCAATAATATATGGTTCATTCTTTGTTTCTTTCGCACTAAATAGATGAAAAGAACGGTTGAAGTTGAAAAATGTCATGTTTTCGTGTATAGTCTACTAATATTGTTGAATAATGCAAAAACGGTTGAAAAATGGATAGGTACATTACATTGGGAAAATATGGACAGTTAAATTACCTATCTTTTGGTATATTCAAACATCTGAATTGACGACTTTTTGTTTGAGTTATCCACTGTGCAACTTACAAATCTTGGAAAACTTAAAGTTGTTACGTAAAGTTTGTTACGTGTTACCAGTTCCGGAACCAGTTCCGTTCCGGAACCAGTTCCCGAACCAGTTCCGGAACCAGTTCCCGAACCAGTTCCGGACCGGTTCTGGAACGGAACTGGTTCCGGAACGGAACTGGTTCCGGAACGGAACTGGTTCCGGAACGGAACTGGTTCCGGAACGGAACTGGTTCCGGAACGGAACTGGTTCCGGAACTGGTTCCGGAACGGAACTGGTTCCGGAACGGAACTGGTTCCGGAACTGGTTCCGGAACTGGTTCCGGAACTGGTTCCGGAACTGGTTCCGGAACTGGTTCCGGAACTGGTTCCAGAACTGGTTCCAGAACGGAACCGTGTTCAGTTCCAGAGGCACAACTTTCCTGAAAATTTCAGATTTTTATCTGTATTGAGAGAGGAGTAAAAAATCGTTAACTGTTCGGTTGAAAAAAATCGCAGGGGTACCCCTTGGATTTTTTGCGAAAACGTTTTTGGAATAGATTTAGCTCAAATTCAGCATAATGATACTTGATGATGTGCATATCAATAATATATGGTTCATTCTTTGTTTCTTTCGCACTAAATAGATGAAAAGAACGGTTGAAGTTGAAAAATGTCATGTTTTCGTGTATAGTCTACTAATATTGTTGAATAATGCAAAAACGGTTGAAAAATGGATAGGTACATTACATTGGGAAAATATGGACAGTTAAATTACCTATCTTTTGGTATATTCAAACATCTGAATTGACGACTTTTTGTTTGAGTTATCCACTGTGCAACTTACAAATCTTGGAAAACTTAAAGTTGTTACGTAAAGTTTGTTACGTGTTACCAGTTCCGGAACCAGTTCCGTTCCGGAACCAGTTCCTTTCCGGAACCAGTTCCGTTCCGGAACCAGTTCCGGAACCAGTTCTGTTCCGGAACCAGTTCCGTTCCGGAACCAGTTCCCGAACCAGTTCCGGAACCAGTTCCGGAACCAGTTCCGTTCCGGAACCAGTTCCGGAACCAGTTCCGGAACCAGTTCCGTTCCGGAACCAGTTCCGTTCCGGAACCAGTTCTGTTCCGGAACCAGTTCCGGAACCAGTTCCGTTCCGGAACCAGTTCCGTTCCGGAACCAGTTCCGGAACCAGTTCCGGAACCAGTTCCGTTCACGTTTTTTGACATAAAGTGGAATATATCTCGAGAGCTATTACATACACCAGAAATTTTTTTATTTTTAATCGATTTTACATTAAATTTCCTACATTTTCTTCCAAAGCACCTAATTGTTCCCATTTCGAGAACGTGACGAAAAAAAATCCCAAAGTTGAAACTGCAAAAGTATGAAAATCGTAAAAAATTCAAAAAATATTATCAATTGTTCGAATTCGATTATTTTCACTTTAAATTCGAATTCTACGTCTAATTTCCTGTAAGAATCATAAATTAACCAAATTTGAACAGTACTGTAAGTATTTGCAATGGTTTTTTCAAAGTTGAAAAACGTAGGAGTGGCGTACTAAAACCTGGAAAAACTTATAGTTGTCGTGAAATTGCCACCGTTTTGACGTCACATTCGGATTCAGCATTAAATTTCCTATAAGAATAGCTTTCAAAATCGCTTTAAAACAATGATTTAATATTTCGCCCTTACCGATGCCAGCGGAGCTCGAGAATTCGGCCGGCGAAAAACTCGATTTACGGAAAATAATTTCTCTGGCTCTGTTTAAATTTTTTTCACCAAATTTTTTGCTATGTACGTGTGTGAGGCGTTCAAATGAAGACTCCTGCATAATAAAACAATTGATTATCATAAATTTTGACCCCGAAAATCACGGTTAAAGTCCAATTTTTGAGCTTTCAAAGACTGATTTTTTTGGACCACTTGCAGATTTTTCCGAGAAATAAAAAAAATCACAAAAATACATCTTGGTAAGGCACAACTTTCCTGAAATTTTCAGATTTTTATCTGTATTGAGAGAGGAGTAAAAAATCGTTAACTGTTCGGTTGAAAAAAATCGCAGGGGTACCCCTTGGATTTTTTGCGAAAACGTTTTTGGAATAGATTTAGCTCAAATTCAGCATAATGATACTTGATGATGTGCATATCAATAATATATGGTTCATTCTTTGTTTCTTTCGCACTAAATAGATGAAAAGAACGGTTGAAGTTGAAAAATGTCATGTTTTCGTGTATAGTCTACTAATATTGTTGAATAATGCAAAAACGGTTGAAAAATGGATAGGTACATTACATTGGGAAAATATGGACAGTTAAATTACCTATCTTTTGGTATATTCAAACATCTGAATTGACGACTTTTTGTTTGAGTTATCCACTGTGCAACTTACAAATCTTGGAAAACTTAAAGTTGTTACGTAAAGTTTGTTACGTGTTACCAGTTCCGGAACCAGTTCCGTTCCGGAACCAGTTCCGGAACCAGTTCTGTTCCGGAACCAGTTCCGTTCCGGAACCAGTTCCCGAACCAGTTCCGGAACCAGTTCCGGAACCAGTTCCGTTCCGGAACCAGTTCCGGAACCAGTTCCGTTCCGGAACCAGTTCCGGAACCAGTTCCGGAACCAGTTCCGTTCCGGAACCAGTTCCGGAACCAGTTCCGTTCCGGAACCAGTTCCGGAACCAGTTCCGGAACCAGTTCCGTTTCGGAACCAGTTCCGTTCCGGAACCAGTTCCGTTCCGGAACCAGTTCCGGAACCAGTTCCGGAACCAGTTCCGGAACCAGTTCCGTTCCGGAACCAGTTCTAGAACCAGTTCCGGAACCAGTTCCGTTCCGGAACCAGTTCCGTTCCGGAACCAGTTCCGTTCCGGAACCAGTTCCGGAACCAGTTCCGTTCCGGAACCAGTTCCGGAACCAGTTCCGTTCCGGAACCAGTTCCGTTCCGGAACCAGTTCCGTTCCGGAACCAGTTCCGGAACCAGTTCCGTTCCGGAACCAGTTCCGTTCCGGAACCAGTTCCGTTCCGGAACCAGTTCCGTTCTGGAACCAGTTCCGTTCCGGAACCAGTTCCGGAATCAGTCCCGGAACCAGTTCCGGAACCAGTTCCGTTCCGGAACCAGTTCCGGAACCAGTTCCGGAACCAGTTCCGTTCCGGAACCAGTTCCGTTCCGGAACCAGTTCCGGAACCAGTTCCGTTCACGTTTTTTGACATAAAGTGGAATATATCTCGAGAGCTATTACATACACCAGAAATTTTCTTATTTTTAATCGATTTTACATTAAATTTCCTACATTTTCTTCCAAAGCACCTAATTGTTCCCATTTCGAGAACGTGACGAAAAAAAATCCCAAAGTTGAAACTGCAAAAGTATGAAAATCGTAAAAAATTCAAAAAATATTATCAATTGTTCGAATTCGATTATTTTCACTTTAAATTCGAATTCTACGTCTAATTTCCTGTAAGAATCATAAATTAACCAAATTTGAACAGTACTGTAAGTATTTGCAACGGATTTTCAAAGTTGAAAAACGTAGGAGTGGCGTACTAAAACCTGGAAAAACTTATAGTTGTCGTGAAATTGCCACCGTTTTGACGTCACATTCGGATTCAGCATTAAATTTCCTATAAGAATAGCTTTCAAAATCGCTTTAAAACAATGATTTAATATTTCGCCCTTACCGATGCCAGCGGAGCTCGAGAATTCGGCCGGCGAAAAACTCGATTTACGGAAAATAATTTCTCTGGCTCTGTTTAAATTTTTTTCACCAAATTTTTTGCTATGTACGTGTGTGAGGCGTTCAAATGAAGACTCCTGCATAATAAAACAATTGATTATCATAATGATACTTGATGATGTGCATATCAATAATATATGGTTCATTCTTTGTTTCTTTCGCACTAAATAGATGAAAAGAACGGTTGAAGTTGAAAAATGTCATGTTTTCGTGTATAGTCTACTAATATTGTTGAATAATGCAAAAACGGTTGAAAAATGGATAGGTACATTACATTGGGAAAATATGGACAGTTAAATTACCTATCTTTTGGTATATTCAAACATCTGAATTGACGACTTTTTGTTTGAGTTATCCACTGTGCAACTTACAAATCTTGGAAAACTTAAAGTTGTTACGTAAAGTTTGTTACGTGTTACCAGTTCCGGAACCAGTTCCGTTCCGGAACCAGTTCCTTTCCGGAACCAGTTCCGGAACCAGTTCCGTTCCGGAACCAGTTCCGTTCCGGAACCAGTTCCGTTCCGGAACCAGTTCCGGAACCAGTTCCGGAACCAGTTCCGTTCCGGAACCAGTTCCGGAACCAGTTCCGTTCCGGAATGGAACTGGTTCCGGAACTGGTTCCGGAACGGAACTGGTTCCGGAACGGAACTGGTTCCGGAACGGAACTGGTTCCGGAACGGAACTGGTCTGGAACGGAACTGGTTCCGGAACTGGTTCCGGAACTGGTTCCGGAACTGGTTCCGGAACGGAACTGGTTCCAGAACTGGTTCCGGAACTGGTTCGGGAACTGGTTCCGGAACTGGTTCCGGAACGGAACTGGTTCCGGAACGGAACTGGTTCCGGAACGGAACTGGTTCCGGAACTGGTTCCGGAAAGGAACTGGTTCCGGAACTGGTTCCGGAACTGGTTCCGGAACGGAACTGGTTCCAGAACTAGTTCCGGAACGGAACTGGTTCTAGAACTAGTTCCGGAACGGAACTGGTTCCGGAACTGGTTCCGGGACGGAACTGATTCCGGAACTGGTTCCGGAACGGACCTGGTTCCGGAACTGGTTCCGGAACGGACCTGGTTCCGGAACTGGTTCCGGAACTGGTTCTGGAACTGGTTCCGGAACGGAACTGGTTCCGGAACTAGTTCCGGAACGGAACCGGATAACTCAAACAAAAAGTCGTCAATTCAGATGTTTGAATATACCAAAAGATAGGTAATTTAACTGTCCATATTTTCCCAATGTAATGTACCTATCCATTTTTCAACCGTTTTTGCATTATTCAACAATATTAGTAGACTATACACGAAAACATGACATTTTTCAACTTCAACCGTTCTTTTCATCTATTTAGTGCGAACGAAACAAAGAATGAACCATATATTATTGATATGCACATCATCAAGTATCATTATGCTGAATTTGAGCTAAATCTATTCCAAAAACGTTTTCGCAAAAAATCCAAGGGGTACCCCTGCGATTTTTTTCAACCGAACAGTTAACGATTTTTTACTCCTCTCTCAATACAGATAAAAATCTGAAAATTTCAGGAAAGTTGTGCCTTACCAAGATGTATTTTCGTGATTTTTTTTATTTCTCGGAAAAATCTGCAAGTGGTCCAAAAAAATCAGTCTTTGAAAGCTCAAAAATTGGACTTTAACCGTGATTTTCGGGGTCAAAATTTATGATAATCAATTGTTTTATTATGCAGGAGTCTTCATTTGAACGCCTCACACACGTACATAGCAAAAAATTTGGTGAAAAAAATTTAAACAGAGCCAGAGAAATTATTTTCCGTAAATCGAGTTTTTCGCCGGCCGAATTCTCGAGCTCCGCTGGCATCGGTAAGGGCGACATATTAAATCATTGTTTTAAAGCGATTTTGAAAGCTATTCTTATAGGAAATTTAATGCTGAATCCGAATGTGACGTCAAAACGGTGGCAATTTCACGACAACTATCAGTTTTTCCAGGTTTTAGTACACCACTCCTACGTTTTTCAACTTTGAAAATCCGTTGCAAATACTTACAGTACTGTTCAAATTTGGTTAATTTATGATTCTTACAGGAAATTAGACGTAGAATTCGAATTTAAAGTGAAAATAATCGAATTCGAACAATTGATAATATTTTTTGAATTTTTTACGATTTTCATACTTTTGCAGTTTCAACTTTGGGATTTTTTTTCGTCACGTTCTCGAAATGGGAACAATTAGGTGCTTTGGAAGAAAATGTAGGAAATTTAATGTAAAATCGATTAAAAATAAGAAAATTTCTGGTGTATGTAATAGCTCTCGAGATATATTCCACTTTATGTCAAAAAACGTGTTCTGACTTTTCTTCAAACGTTAATAGCTCCGCGGGGACATAACATAAAAATATAATTAAATACACCAAATTGTGGGATTTTGATAGCTCTTTCTCGCCTCTGAGTAATACACCTATGTAAAAGTGGTCGGTTCCGGAACGGAACTGGTTCCGGAACGGAACCGGTTCCGGAACGGAACTGGTTTCGGAACGGAACTGGTTCTGGAACGGAACTAAAAACAGATTTTGAATGCTTCCAACCAATCAATCATCAATAAAACACAGTTCCTTCGAAAAATATCCGTCGGCCCTTAATCTCAAATTTTCCTAAACTGAGCAATTTTCATCTTGCAATTCCATTGAATGGAAGGACAGACTTCACGTCGTGTATTTTAATCATTATTCTGGTTCACTTCGTTTGTATTTCGGCCGCTCGTTTATTCCAATCCGCTTCCATGTGAACCAATCGTCGTCGACACCTTTGCTTTCTCCTGCGGTTCGCCTATTCCAGCGGAGAATAGAGGAGACATATTGATTGAAACCGAGAAATTCCCGTTGCTGGGATTAGTAGCGGGAAACGGGAAAAACGTGAATTTATAACATTTCGACAAAACGCAAACAGTTTTACAAAGGGCAGAAAATTCTAGTGTAACCGATATGATAGAATAACGAATTATCAAGGGAAAAACTGGACTTGACTCGGAGTTGATCGGATTAATTTGCGACCGCAGTCGTTGAAAACGTTTATCGATTGTTCTTCGAAAAAATATTCAACAAGTAGGTAACCTGTGTGTCAAACGAATTTCACAGAAACGTGTGTGCAAATGTGGTTTCATCACTTAACTAATTCATCTCCCACCTAGAAAAAAGTTTTTCAGAATGAAAAAAATATTTATAAAACACCCGGATCGAATCCCAGTAACAATTTAACATCCGTCCCTGAACAGCTGGAGAAAAAATAACCCGAAAAAACGGTCTGTATTTTCTTTTTATTCTTTCCTCTTCGTTTTCCTCTTTTCCTCTAGTTTCTTTTCTCCTCTATTTCCCTCTATTTTCCAATGAACTGCAGCCCTAAACGGGCAAAATGCCGGTCATCGTGTTCCAAAACGTTCTTTTCGGTCGAAGGTTGAGCTGATAAAATATGAATGGTCCAGCAAACATCTGCAGAGCTATTCGTTTCGAAATTAACGGCTTCACAACGTGAATAGATGTTATACAAGAGGTACGACCTACGGAAAAAAGAATCGACTGTCTGACTGGCGGTAAATATTCGATTGCTCGCGAAAACAGTCTCCCCGCGGATCGGAAAAGCACATAACGCTTAATGTTCGTCTGTAGTAAGTCGTCGAGAGCAGATTAAATTGAATTATTCACGTTCGCGATGGAAGTCGAAAAAAGAATGTAATTGTGCCGAGTGTTGAGAACGAGCTCGGTTTTTTCCGTTCCGTAAGACCGTTTGTTCGCGAGAGAATCGCCCGATGTTTCCTCGTCCAACGTGACGGCTTAACTTATGAAGTAAAAGTGCAGATTTATTAACAAGATTGAGATAATGTAGCTTTCTTGCACGTTATTGCAGATGCGATAACGTGAAACTGCTTATTATTCAAGAGACCTTTTCATACCTTCAGTTCCCTTATAAGGACAAATATTGGACAATCAAGGTTACTCTGAGGTCATTCCGTCAACCTACTTGTTGTATGAAAAATTTCTGAACAGAGAAAAAATGCGTGAAAATATTTATTGTGCAACGGTTTTTAAAATTTATCTCAATTATTCGATCGAGGTCGAATTCAAACCCCCAATAATATAATCGGATAGGGTTGTAAAGAGGCATTCTATATTCTATATACGGTTTTGATTGTTAATTACCCGAACGGGTGTCACGACTCTAAAAGGCGCAAAAAAGTATTCACAAATGCTGCAATAATACAGTTTAAAATACATAAAATCCGATTGGATTCAGCGTTCAAAAAAATATTGAGGCCCAACGTTGGAAAAATCCCTAAATACCTACGAAAGTGTAAGTATATAATGAAGTGAATAATGAAGCCATCATTGGATAGAAAAGGATTTCCGAAACAAATAAAAATCTATTTTGGTTATTTCTTAATCTCATTTATTGGGGATTGGATAATTGTTCCAGGCGATCGGAATGTTCGTTTTACAATAACATACAAAATAGAGACTGATTTCGAATCGACAAACATAGCTAATTTGGTTAATGTTTAATAAAAAATAATAATAATGATAAAATAAAAAACTAAATATATATATGTAGAAGGCCTAATATCTCCATAATTAATTTCACTCTTGTTCAGTAAAACATTCTTTTCGCACGTCTGAATTGTTCTTCAGAGAATTTTAAGGGACCAAGTTATATCAAGAATTTTCTTCAAATATAACTCAAAACTTGGCCAATTAATTTTCAACTAATTTAATGTTGTTGGATAGTATTCCTAGAATTATTATACAATTGATATTACTTTCATCTTATTAACGTTTCATTAATATTTCTCAGTAATTGATGAACTGTATCGTTTCAACTTGCTATAATTATAAGAAGTGCTGAAGTATTTTGAGTTTTTAATTCGACATTTGAAGAGAGTTAATATGCATTAGCTCGAGAAGTCAATGTGAGGCATTCAAAGACTAGTAGGTGGATTCGAGGGTAGCCGAAACAGGACATCTCTGCGGTACGAGGGCAGCCACTAACCACATTGTTATCCTTCGTCCTGACAGAATGACCTCCCCTCGACAAACCCTAGAGATTACATGCATACATCAGGCAAATGATGAGCATATTTGTTCGTAAATATGCTAACGCCGAGTTCTTAGTGTGATGGGTGCTCATTGAGAAAATGTAGTTCTTTTACCATCGATTTAGGTTTTCGGTTCCACTCGTAACTTTGGAGTTTGGAAAAAAATTATGAAATAAAGCCGTCGGCACGAGGTCGCCTAATACGCATTAATTCATGGAGATAGTTTCATCCCATTTCTCGCCCTGAAGTTCTCGTGCAACAAATCAATTTATTTTTCGAAAGTAATGCTCAGTTGAAAAATAATGTTTTCGAATTCAAAAACTCTTCAGAATTTTTTTAACCACCAGTATTATTTTAATTTCTTAAAAAAGGCAAAATATCTTGGCGAAATATGATTTCTTGAAAATTTCAGATTCTTATTTTTTTAGAAGATTGTGAAAAAAGGCAAAACTGATCGCATTCAGAAATATGAAGGGGAACAAGGTACCTATTTTGACAAAGCCTGTATAATAATACCAATTCATCTCACGCATTTAGTAATTTTAATTTCGTCCAACTCGGTATGATGACAGTTTGATATATTATTATCAAGAATATGCTCGAACTTTTTCATTCCATTTGTCCTAAACACAACGTACGGTGCGCTCATTCGTTCGCGGATTTCAGTAGAAGTAAGCATCAAAATGTCTATTGCTCAAAATTGAATTTTCTCCGGGCAAAGAACCTTGATACAAGAATCATCTTCCTCTCTCATTATATATACATTAACTAAACCCGGGATTCGCCGAACGTATGAAATCGCAGTTTAGGTAAGAATTACCTACAGTTAGCGTCAACGTCACGTTGCAGATAGTTTGAGACTTGCATTAGAATGAGGGGACTTTCAGAGCTTCGGAATGAGGTAAAGCTGTTTAGCATGCGACCACAATGCCGAACACTGGTTAAGGGGCCATCCGAAGCAATTACACAGGCCTTGCTCGATACTATGGCGGCCTCTTGCGCTGTCCGCGCGCATTTTCCAATATATATGATAATTCAATGGTTGTCGCTAATCCGGTGACCGCCTATGAAAAGGTCAGTGCTGACATCGCTCAGAGTTAAAAAAAAAAATCATTCAGATAGCTAATAGTTTTTGTGCCAGAGGAAGTACGGCTATCGCACTCAAACTATTATTCGCGAAAGATTGTTAAGTTACCGATCGAAAATAGGGTTAAACACCATTATTATAATAATTATAAAGTCAAGAAGCGCACACTAAGGCCGCAACGTAATTACTTTACATGTGTTATTGAAAAACTTGTAATGAGGAAAAAATAGAAAAACACACGAATAACAATACAAGCCAAGTTGGAAGTACGGGACAATTTTTAAAGACCTCCTGCGTCAAAGATATAGATTATTTCGCGGCCTGTAAAAGTCGTAATGGCGAATAAACGGCATATCGTGGAAGTACTGTGTGTTATATGCACACCACTGGTTTCTGCGATTCTCAACGAATTAGCTATTTCTATTTTTCAACTGTGCCCCAGTTGAAATTTTGCTCAATCAGTATTTCCTTCGTCGACTGCGCTCTTAGAAAAAGAGATAACACTTGCGGGCTTGCTTTACAAAATGCCCTTTCGCGAGAAAAGAAATTTTCCGACCCGGCTGTTATCTGATATATGCAACAATATATCTAGATAATCAGAGCCGGGCACAAATGTTCAATGCATGAGGTCGCGTCGTAAAGGGTTATGGCCGACGGAGATTTAATCTCGAAGCCAGTAGGTTAAGATCTTGAGCGAAGGTGATTCCACCAGAAAACCCGGAAAAGGTTCGAATTCTTTTTCCATGTCTTGACTTCCTTGGCTCCTTCGTAATCCTAACTCGAATGGCATTGCCCCGCTTCGCTCTTCATTGCCGCCATTGAGCCCTAAGGGTTATGAATGAGCGGGAGTAGGTATTATCATTATCTCTTCGCGCGAAAATGACGGAATTAGAATCAAATCCTTTTCTAATGAAAATCCGGAACCAGTCTTTCTAATTATTTTTTTAAATTTATTTACTTTTTTTTTTTTGGAAATAGTTTGGATGTTTTGAGGTTTTCTTTCATTTTTTCTGTTTGGAAATTTTCGAAACAGGGCAGAGTTGAGGGAATACAATTTTTCCAGCAATTCCCTGTCTCCTAATGAACATAAAAATAAAAAAAACAAAAACAAAAATAGCTCGTTTTACTGATTGTTTTATCATAGCTGAAGAACGGTATTTTTTTAACAGGAGGGGGAATTAAGAAACAACCAATTTATTTTCGATTGATTACTATTGCTACGACAACGCCTCGGAAAAAATAATACCTTCGTAAAAAAAATTATTTACATCTAGATTTTCCTTTCTTGCTTCATAAAAGGGGAGTGCATATCCATGTCCTCGAATATCCGTGTCCAAAGGCTAAACGGTTCAAGCTTTTTGATGCATTAACACTAGCATTCATCCGTGCCCTAAAATAACGTTGTCTAAAACTCGGATGGCATATTCAACAAAAGTAGTATGAGAGCGTATAATCGTCTCCTCAAATATTATTTGTTTCCAAAGCTGAAACGACCATTGTTTTACACAGCTGGATAGTTGAAGGCACGGATAATCGAGGATACGAATATGAGGGTGTAAGAATACCGTTATACACACCCCATATGCGAGCGAATATTCGCGAAATATTTACAAAATTTATAATCGTATCTTCAAATAATCGCGTCCATAGGAAAGGTTTTTTACTGTCGTATATTCGCGTGTCTTCAGTTATCCGTGTCCTAAGCACTAATTAAATATCCGGCCTGTCTTAGGACACGAATATAACGCTAGTTTGACAATTTCATTCTTTCGAGGGAAACGAAATACTTTCAAATAATTGAAAATAACAGTATCCTCATAGGACGCGGATATATTGCTATTTTGAAAAATCTCTATGGACACAGATTTAAATACCCTGTAAAAGTTCTTTTTAACTCGAAATTTTAGACTCCTGTTACTCAGGCAATGACACAGGAAATAATACTGCAAATAAAACTTTAAATTCCTTCTAATTGAGAGTTTAATTTCGCATTCGCGTTAATAGAAGGGAAACTCGTTTTCGTCGGGTAGTTCACTAGGTTCGAAAGGAGTGCTAAGTTACTTTTGCCGGTAGGAGCGAAAATATGTTCGGCTCGGGAAAGTAAAAGTAATGTAGCGAGCGAGGAAGCATTCGCGAAAATTAGGCAACGGACGTTAGTGTATTTCGTGGTTGAAAAGGGACGAACGTGTGCGTGCGAAGTTGAAAGAGAGGAACATTTTCATATAAAAGACGGTACTTAATACGTACGAACTGAAGGAAGTTTTGAGTTGTAATAGGAAGTGGAGAATGTTAGCGCCTCAGGTACTAGACTTTGACGTTTTCCTTTCCAGCTACTATGCGAGGACCGACAGTTTAATACGTAGCCGAAACTTTATTCGCCCATTCCTTTTCCTCTCTTCTGATAAACATCCTGTTTAAAACTTGGTCCGTGCACAACTTCCACGAGGAGATCGTACCATTTCGCCGGATCTTCATTACCTTAGTGTAACAAGGAAGCTCTCTTTAGCAATTCTACTTCGGTCCTCGCGGTTCTCTGAGGTTCTTCCGCAAACACATTAATATCATTTCGTCAACTTTCCTAAACTTCCAATGTATTCACCGCTCTAACAGAAGAACAATAGATCGACTCGACTTGGTAGCGCTTCCGATTCAAATGAGCTATGAAATGGAAATAATTGCAGAGTTTTGAAAAATTTTCAACTAAATTAGACTCACCTCGGTTGCAATTTCTTGGATGAAAAGCATGTCATTCAAGTGGAATATATAACACCTTTCTCAAATTGATAAACTCTCTCTCTCTCTTATATTCATCCTAGATTTTAGCGATGGGATGTTTTCAATTCACTTTAGCAGCATGTTTGACATGTTGTGAACATGAGCGTCCATTGATTTTTTCCAAAATAAACACTGGTTCAGCGTGGTAAGAAATTGAGATCGCATAGGAAATATTTACATAGGTTGTAAAAATTCGGGCGTTGAAAGTGTCGAATACGTTTTCTCTCGTAATATAAACGAGTACAGCAATGTTGCAGCTTTCGAGGATGTTTTTCTACCGCAGCGGGTAAGCGCTATATAGGAACATTTGGGCTTCAGCGTTACATAGCCAACGCCTTTAAAAGCCACCGAGATCTTCGTTAATTAGCCGTTCGTACCAATTACCTCGCAGTTGTTTATATTTCATTAAGACGTTGGCTTAATTTAAACACTAAAGCCGTCCTTGAGTCGAGGGATTTCCATCGAAAGAAAATGTCTCGCTCGAATCCTTGCTGTTTTTGAAAAGTGAACGAATGAGGGTTCGCCAAAGGAACTATTCAAGAATTGGTTTAATATCTATATAATAATTTTTTTGTGGTCGTTCTCCTTAAAAAAATAATCTTTGGTGACCGATTCTTCTGTATTTTATTTATAAATATTAGGCATATATTATCGCACAATTCGTCGACTAGATTTCGATAAATATAACTATAAATCTAATTTTGTGGTCATTTTTTCGAGAGGGAGAGAAATAAGTGACTAGTTCTTCAATATTTTATTTATAAGTATTAATCATTAAATTACTATACCATTTATCTGCTACGGTCCATTGTGCAATACCTAACGAGCTTTGGCGAAGAGCAAAAATCATATCGATTGTTCTTTTCATATTATGACAAGTCAAAGAAACGGATTCCTCCGGAAATGTCTCTCATTCTCGAGCTGGTAATAACTTTGTTGACAGCAGGACAGACAAGTAGCACCTAAAATACAGAAACCCAAATCAGTGCGGCCGTCACATTGTAGAAAACCCCCTTGGGCCTCGTCGAAGACAGGGGAAACTCCCGTTAAAGAACGCGGGCGGAGGTAGTGCCCATGAGAGTAGGTACAACAAACACTGAAAGATCTTGTTTCCCCGTCCCAACGGCCACTTATAACGTTGAAAAGGCCAGCTTTTCAGGCCTCCCCTTTTGTTAGCTGTCACGGAAATAGGGAGAAAGGTTCACATTAAAATTTCCTCCTCAGCGAACGAACACCTTGGATGCAATCTGCGTCGAATGTTGAAAGTCAAGTTTTAGAGTAGCAAAGCCACCCTACCCGTTTTCACCAATCTGTACTCCCAATGTTCAACGATCCGAAGTGGAAAGATAAAATACATTTACCGACCCTTTCTTCAACCGAGTACCACTCACAATTTCCCTTGATATTGCGCCCGAAAGAAATAATTAAACAAGGAAATCATCGGAGGCCGAAAGAACAACACTTACAGCTGCATGTTTACCGAGAACAGTAGGCGAAGAAGTTCATTCATTGAGAAAAAAGAGGCAACTTTTAACAAGACGGTGAAAAGTAACGAAAAGAAATAATGACGGCTCGGAAAGAAAAGCGGGGAGAAAAACTAGCGGAAAGGGCTCGAGGAATTTTTATTACCCTTTCCACGTTTCTTTGGAAGTAACTTCGCCACCTTTTCGTACGATCTATTGCAACCAATTAGAGCAGCAAATCCCGCGGAGCGAAATTCGGGAGAAGAAAATTTACAAAGACCATGTTGTACAACAGAAAGGGAAAATTGGTGCTACGAAACAAAACAGAATGTAGCAACAGTACGAATTACGAGGTAAAATCTGATACTTATAGGTGCTTTGAAAAAAAGTCGAATATATTTACTTTTCATCGTAATTTTTAATTTATTTATTTTTTATATAAACATCTTACGAATTAAAGTGAGCAGAAGTTTCCTAATTGGAATCTTCCGAAGAAGAATGACTTTCTGCTTGCCATCGCAAAATTTTCGAATAGGAAGTACTTCTGTCTAGTTTTTCGGCACCTCCTAATTTCAGAAGCACTGGACGAGCCAAGGCTTTTTGCATTATGAAATAACGACGGTGGCTCGCGTATGTTGTTAGGGTCTGCTCGGGAGCATAAACCGCTTCATGTTTCAGAACCGACCGACCACAGGGCACGCGGAACCGTCCAAACGGCTCATTCCGCTTGTTATAATATAAGGCACTCGAGAAGCACTTAGTCCTTGATCCTGTTTCCAACCTACGGGAACCTCGATGTTCTAGGAGAGGGTTTAATGTAAAATTCAAAACGCCGAAGCCGAGTTTCGGCTGTAAACGCCAAAACCGGAGGAAGATAGTGCAAGTGTACGAGTTTCGCAATGCAAACCGTGTTTGAACATCTTTGACGCAGAGGAACCCTTTGGTGAGAATGATTATCCTTCTGAATGCTATGTTAACGTACCTTCACGGGGAGGGGGAATAGAATACCAACCCCTTTACCTCCTTGCGACTCCTAATTTTTTATTTTTTATTTTTATTTTGACGAATCTTCGCCCTACGCATTCGAAACAGTTATTTTCTCCCTCCATTCTTGAAATTCTATCAAGAAAAAAAAAATGTTGCATAGTTGAAGGCATTAATTCTACTCAACCCAACCCAACCAACCTGACCCACCCGATCAAACGATCCGTTTGACCAACCCAAATCACCGACTTACCAGACCACACCGACCAAACCAACCCAGAATAGGGCGGAATACGCCCTCTTTGTAATTTAACATGTTACAAAAAAAAAAAAAAAAAAAAAAAAAAAAAAAAAAAAAAAAAAATTGACAAACCCTAAATCTTATTATGCTTTTTATTAAGCTAATTTACCTTGATTTAAACGTCAATTTCTCGAATATTCTAATATAATTAAATTTCAGCAACTTATGGGTGTTTGTGAAAAAACTTTTTGGACCAATTAGGGTTTCGCTCGAGGCTGAAATTTGACTCGCGAAGTGGAAAAAAAACGACGTTCCGCATGAAATGAATCGGTCAGTTGATTATGAAAACGGTACAGATTGAGACGTGGCTAACATGAGAATTAATGCGAAGTACGTCGCGTTCTTTCGCAAGGTACGGCATGGAAAGGTTTAATTTATTTTTATCTGACTTTAATATTTATAACGGCTCACCACTGTACCGTAATTCGTCCCGAAAAAACATGTGGCGTGTTAAAAAGTCAAATGGCCCGCAATCACGCGTTCGATCGAAATGGCTAATTTCCATTGTGGTACGAGTGAGAAACTGGAGAATTAGTTGGATAACGATGCGTAACTTGAATTTGTTTTGATTGGTGTGATCAAAGGGTGGACGGCGATTTATAACGATTAAGCTCCAAGATGAGGTTTTGTGAATTTTTAGTATGTTTCGTCTCGAAAGGAAAAAAGGGTGTATTTTTAACTTTGTAGGGCGTTTTGGGCCGATTTACTTGGGTATAATGATGGCGTAAGGAGCCGCTAAGGACGTGGCGCTGAACACGTTCATTAAGTTTGAGTTTGACGCTCAGCATTGCCGTTAGCAGTAGGTGAATGGGGGAAAGTGTGTGAAGACTGGGGTAGAAATTGGCCGCAATTCCAGCGAGCATTAGACGACGACGACGACGGGAGACGGTGGCGCGCCCTATCAGAGTCTCGCACCGACGGCGGAGAAAAGCAGTTTTGCTATAATTTCAGGTTATTATGTAGGCAGTGGCGTGTGGGAGCGATTAGATTCTATCAGACTCTTGCAGGGTTCTACACACCTTGAGCCTTATACATATTACGTGCTCGTATGTGTATAACATGAGAAAGAAAGTCCAAGTGGGTCGCAGTGTGAGAGGCTTGTCCCTTGTGAGATTAACTTAACCCGAAAGGAAGTTTAAACTAATTATTCAGACCGACATGATATGGGCCTTCTCAACAGGGCCTACTAAGCGTGATACGACCCACACGTGTTGATAGCGAAGTTACAACAAGGCCAGAAGGCGCTTGATTGTTTTACTTGGGTTTCTTTACGAAATTTTCAGAGCCATATCAACCGAACGGTTAAATCCGTATTAATTACTCTTGAGAGTTATTTGTTTTTAAAAATCGTCTTCATGATTATGCTTGTTTGGATTAATAATCGAAGTATTTTTGTAGTTCCGACTCGGATTTAATATCGAAATCCTGGATGGTGTGGAATTCCGTAAAGATGCCACAGGAATCTGTCAATACATTATAATATATGCAATGTCCTGAAGTATATACACTATTACCCTTCAGCACTTCACTGGAAAAACCACTGATAAAAATCGCACTCAATCAAATTATTGAAAATGAAATTTTCATACAAAAATCGGTTGTCTGGTGCTTCCAAAAGCGAACAGACCATGGATTCGAAGCTATGTAACCGCCGTACACGACACCCTTGTTTAAAAGCATCTACAGCTTAGAAACAATTTATTCACTCAAAACAAAGGTTGTATAAACTGAAAAAATAATTCTTTCCCAGTCGGTTACCCGTTAGTTTGTTCGCCTTCATTCAATGCAAGATCTCAATCGTCGAACCATGCAAGAAAATATAACTTCTAAATTGTGAACATGGGACTGAAGATCATAGCATGTTTGACGGGCACTGCAGCCGCAGTAATCTTAGCTTACTGCTTTTATTTCGACCAAAAACGTAGGCGAGATCCGGAGTTCAAGAAGAAACTGGCCCTGAAGAGGGTTTCGTCCGCTAGATGTGCAAAAAGAGTCGACTCCAAGGTTCAGGTTTGGAAATTTGCAATTAGCAAATTGAGATTTTATATTATTAACACGCTCGAGGGCAATCACAGTCTCCTCATCAAGGCAATTACAGCCACGTTTTATCTAAAAATAAATATTTAATCTTTTCGAGTAAGAGAGAAATTTTTGGGGTAAAGCAATAGTCGAATTTCCGCCAACATTGTTCTTGTAAGTTGGTTGTTCTAGATCCTCAACTTGCAAGACGAGGAAAAGGTGCAAGAATTCGTCAATAACCAATTTCTGCAAGGGCAGCATTTGATGTGCACCGGCAAAGTCGACGAAGGGATCCATTGTATGGCAACGGCGATAGCCATTTGCGGACAGCAGGATCTCATCCTTCAAATGGTCCGGCCATCATTGCAGCCGGTGATATTCAACATGCTCTCTCAAAAAGTGGACGAAGTTCGTCAGAAAATGTTGAACCGCAGTGTGAATTGTGTTTGAATCCGAGTCCATTCCACGTTCAACGTCGTCAGATAATTAAATTTTGCTTTCATAGTGAATTACAATGGTTTTAATAACCAGAGAGAAAACGCGGTAACTTCGCGGGAATTCGACTTTTTGAAATTGGTCAAAGATGGTTTTCCCGCAGTATGTTTTTTAAATTTACTTACTTTCCCTGCTCTAGCCATTACAGCTCCAGGTTGCGGCTTCATTGAATATGGAGAACTGTCGACATTTGCAGAACTTGATGGCGATTGAGTTTCCTCATTCGAGCTCTTGGTCGATTTACCAAGGGAACCAATAATTGAAACATGATCAGTGTACTTCTTGATTGACTTGAAATGAGATCTGGCCACGTTTAGTTGGTGTTTCTCTATAGATACGCAATAATGAATAATGCAACAGGTCCGATTGGTTCATATGGAAAGCCGAGATGAGCAACTCGTGCGAAGATGAAGCGGCTCGTGCCTCACCGTTTCGACGATCAATAGACATCGAATCATAGATGCACGAGTTGTTTTGAACGGAGATTATTACGGTAGCGAATTAGTCGACGTGTAGTGCGATTGAAGTGGATTCAGATTAGTTCGGATAATGTGAACGGAAATAATTTGTTTTTAGTTTCGTGGTGAATTATCTACATATTTTTTACACCCCAAAACTGACTTAATGTTTGAAGTGTGAGCCAACATTATTGCGGCGGTAAATTTGCACAGAAGCCGGAAATTCGGATCGGCCGTTCGATAAACACAAAGTTGCCGTTTTGATAGTGGAGACTTCTCCAGGTTATGACGCCCATCCTAGTATTAGGACATGATCGATGACTCGAGGGACAGGATCAGGAAAGGGCGGCTCTTCCCAACCTATGAAACTCCATTCCGAGAGAGGCCATCAATTACACGAGCTACTGGTACCGATATACCTGTCGGGCAGTTCATAGTACACAACGGACAAGGGACAGGGACAGAATAAACGAACCGATAATGAGTATTTGGCGAGAAATTTGATCTGAAAATGAAAATCACCCCTGACGTTAAGAAGGACTTTAATATAAAAACAACAAAAATGGTCGCAGAGACATTGCACACGATTCCGAAAATAGCTATTACTTCGAAGGCAGGAGAGACGGAGACGAAGCTCAAAAAGACAATAGCTGATCATGAACGTTAATTCCCTTTAAGAAATCACGGTATGGTTCCAATCGAAAATCATTTGGGTCAGTGGGCGAATAGGATTCGCGGAAGACTGATTCCAACCAGTGATTTGTGGCCACGTGATTGTCACACCCACGGAAAGAAAAAGGATTCGCCAAGGGATAGTGCCGATTGGCAGTTTTTTAAATTTTCCCTAAAGATGGACATTTATTACTTTTAAATGGTAACCCGCCGCGCCATTTTTTCCATAATCATCTCATCTGGCCATACACATATGTTCACAATTCAGTTCAATATTTTCAGTTCACATTATTTCATCTCTTGGAGCATCCCCTCCCGATGTCCCGTCCTGTACAGTGACCCC
The DNA here is from genome assembly GCA_037159825.1 of Tupiocoris notatus. Lineage (NCBI taxonomy): Eukaryota > Metazoa > Arthropoda > Insecta > Hemiptera > Miridae > Tupiocoris > Tupiocoris notatus. Next base: position 325,357 of record JASJUZ010000560.1, on the reverse strand, counting down.
CAATTTACCAATTCTTCCAATTCTAATTCACAATTTTTAATCGATAATGTTATTTCATTTATTGAATCTTCTATCTGATGAATAATTTTTTATAAACTCAATGTTATCCTTTTACCGTTTTCAGTTAGCGATTTGGGATTCAGAATTGGGTGAGATTCCAAAAAAGCAGCACAGGAGTGATGGGACGACAGGTATTTAAGTATAACGAATGTATGAAGCTCAGGGGTGGATAACGCTAAAAAGCGTTTGCCATAACTTTGGAATCAGTGGAAACCTTGGCTTTCCCCCTCTCAAACGATAAATAATATCAGTTCGATTTGCCGCGCATTGCACGGGTAGGTAAATGGAAGCCAGAGGAGGGGACCACAATCGCTCCTCTGATGGCGAATGCGGAGGAAAAAATACATTTTTTCCCATCGATAAAACACGACAATATCACGATTTGATTTATTGGTTTTGACGGTTTGAAAGTAGTAATCGAACTTGAGATTGAAATTCGGGATCAGTATATTGAAAATTGGTTTCTATGTTATTGTGGCTACGTATTTCTATTCGCATTCGGATATTTCTTGCTCCATTCTCAAGTTTCAAGAGACATTCGTACATGGCGAGCTTCATAGACCAGACATAGATATACGACACAGTGCCAAAAGGGGCCGCGAGGCGAAATGGTGCGTTGACGTCATGGCCGAATGAACGACACGCGTCCTGCGATAGGAGCAATGAGCCTCGAGGTAGGGGTCTAGAGAGAGCAAAACAGAAGCGAATGGTTCTCGCTCAGGTCAGGGTGAAGCAGATGCAGACTGATGCAGACGGAAACCTCACAATGGGGCGTCAAACCGACGTTGACGCCGACGTTGAGCCGCCGGTTAAATGGCTTGTTATACTCGTGTATTCCTCATCGTAGACATAGTTCTCTTAACAAAGCTAGAATAGGAAAACGATAGTTTATTGTGCTTCTGTCCCAGCTAACAAGTTTCCTTATGTACCATCGTATGCGTCTAGATGCGTGACTGAAATAATTAACCAACTAAAGTGACAGAAATATATAACGACAAAAAATACTAAAAAGAAGAAAAAAAAAACTAAAAAATAATAACAAATAGAATGGCAAAAAAGAAACAAAAAACAACGTAAAACCAATGGTACGAATAAAATAAAAATAAAAAAATTATGAAGAAAAATCACAACGTATCTACTTACCTATATAAAATAAATGAATTAAAAAAAATAACAAATCCGACTTCAAAAATATCTGCCTATAAAATAAACTCTGAAAAGGAAAAAAATAACAAAAATATCCCAACTTCGCAGCAACTCATTCGCCAACTACACATTTTAAGGACTACTCTACTACTCGTATTGACCTGACCACTTCCTGATTGATTGGATCACCTTCCCTAATAATATAAGAATTACTATATTTCTCATTTCCAAACGATGAAAAGACTTTCCTTTCACCTCTGAATCGCCACCAGATTGATCATTTTTTTGAGTCGGCGCCTCTCCTACATCGTATTGGAGAAGCCGATAGATTCCGAATTAGTAAGAATATAAATGAAGAACAACCCAACGTAACATAGAGAGTTGCTATGCAATTAGCATAAATATAATATAGGATCTATTGAAGATGCCATAGAACGCAAGTACATACGAATTTTTATCTACGAGTATAAAAATAATAAGAATATCTCGCACATAAATATTGAGTTTTACTATACTGTAGTTTGGAAACGAAAACATTTTTATTAAATCAAATGAATAATAATTAAATTAATCATATTAAAAAGACAATTTTCAAAGAGTACTAAGTACCCTTTTTGTAATGTCTAGTTCAAAAGGTCTTCAACTTGGGGCAGGTATTTACCGTCAAGCTGCCATGAGGCGCACCAGTTCCTAGCTCGTGATTAATTAGCGTAAAAGATAAATCAATCTGCGGGTAATGAGCGTCAACCTCATCACACAATGTAATCAATTAAGGGATAGAGTGAACCTTCGAGGAATAACTCAAGGCTGTTAATTTGGACATACGGCAGTCTATGAATTTTACATAAGTTGCGCGAAGTAATTAGAGGTATCGCATGGAAATTCCCCAGCATAACAGGCCATAATCCGAAATTATTCGTAGGATCAGCTGGATGGTTGCCAATGATGTGTATATCAACTTAGCTTCAAGTTGTCAGGTGTTATAATTCAATTATTCATTACAATACATTCAGTTTGTCCTACGGACTGCCCTGGTGATGCTCGAAGGGCGAAAGTGCTCGGCTTAGTAGAGGAAAAACGACGAAGAAAGAGTTGGTCGATTTTTCACTTCCTTAACCCTTAAACGTAATAAGATAATATTGTGCTATACAGCTGATCTGTTGTGGATCATATTAGACGTAAGCGTACAGGTAAGCATTGATTAAATTATAGTTCCTCGTTATCATGACTCCGCCGGTTGATTTAGTTTTTAAATTGGAAATTTCAACAGGAACAATTAAAAATTTATGTGACAGTGATCACGTGAAAACTTTTAGTTGCATAGAGCTCGAAAACCGGAATTATTATTGTCACTGGGAACCACAGAATTAGAACGCATCACAGCGGTTCGTTGTTTTCGAAAAGAACTCGGTTTTCTCGATTAACAGGCAAAATTCAACGAATCGTAGGGTTTTCGAAACGAACCTCAGCCACATTGAATTTATCGGATAAAGGAAAGACATACTACAAAAGAGAACCGATGGCTGGTCCGCGGATAGACCCTCGCAAGAATATTGACTCTCCTTCACGCGCCATTTGAGCGTATGACCCAGACTGAGCCCAGGGTAACGTCAATCTTACACGGGTAATAGAACATGAACGGCCCCAAATAGACGTGGAGGAGTATGCGGCGAGGGAAGGTTCCCAGAACTCCCAGCACCTACACATTGAAAATTACAGTTTATGATTTACGACGACGACGACTTCTGTCGAGAGCCGAAACGCGTACGTTGCTCCAGTTGTATTTGTAAGTTTAAATAGGCCATAGGAAACTATGAGTCATGGCCGGCCATGGCAAATATTAGTGTTCCCCGTCGACTAACAATTGAGAGGAAGGATTCGATAGTCCATAGCAAAGCAAACAATTAGCCAATGGCATTTCAACCAATTTAACGCATAATATTTGACTACAGGTTAAATGGTCGTACAATGGTGAATACGCGAGTATATTCGCAGTTAATCCGATATTTTGAAAAACTTGTAAATTATTATTGCTGTAGTAAATTTTTTCATTTTTGAAAATGCAAAAAATGCTTCATTAAAAAAAAATCCTTTTTGATCAAAAACCGAAAGAAATTAATCGTAAAGAAAATTAACATTGATTGTATAAATAAAGAAAAAGGAGGTACAGCTATCGAGGTAAACACGAAAGCATAAAACGCATTTTTTTATCACTCCAATGTTCATAAACTATAGTTACTTTTGCTATCGAACATATTATCATTGCGTTTGCTAGGATATTGTTTTCCATTTTTTGGTACACGTAATAGCACAGGACATCCAAAATGGCACCACTTTCTTGTGACAGATCGAAACTTGAGCAGAAATTAGACGTATGCATCGTCGATCCATCTTGCGTAGACCGGTAACAGTTAATTCGCCTCTAAAAATGATTTTTTTTTCTCTATAAAATATTATGGATGTAAGAAGTTTGTTAAGCCACTAGAGAGCAGTTTCGCCTTCTGAATGACTTATCACGCCATATTTAACGACCATCTGCTCGAAAATCCCAGTTTTTTTTGGACTGGAAGATTTCTGGGGGAAAGGATATGTTTGATCTCGATGTCAATTACGGTTCTAGAAAATAATATAAAAACCGGTCGATTTCTAACTTCTGAAGTGCGGTCCGTTCCCACTGACTATTAAATACGCTCAATATTGATGAAAAAATCATGTAATTGAATATCATTGGTTCATTGTGCTTGATAAACATCAAATTACCTAGCAAAGGAAAATAAATTCCAACGGTGCATCTGCCTGAAAGATTTTTACCTTATTTTAAAAAATTTTAAGAGTGAATATTATCATTCGTACAAAAAATATGGTGGTTTAACCATGGATAATTGAAACACAATCGATTTCCTAGGTGTGCGGTGACCACTAAGCCAGCCCTAATTGAGCGCGCGTGGATCATGTCGAGACCTCCGGTCGAACTCATGCAAAATGACAAACTGGTAACTCTATAGTACACTCGCCATCTATCAAAGTAAAATGCAACTGCATCCATAAGACCTATCACGTTCCCTTTGTGGCCCTACTATTGTTACACTGCTGTACCCTCGATGGAGCAACTGTGAGCTCATAATACCCTGATATAGTAGCATCTCAGCCGTGACCTCGTATCTCATTAATTTGCATACTATAGCAACAAGGGGCTGCGTCAGTTGAAGGTCATTCGCGGCTAGGATTCATTTGGATGCAAGATCAGCTTTCCTGATGAGGATGAATTGCATAAATATCGTATCCTTTATTGATGGAAATTGTTCCTTGAATTGCACATTATTTTATTCATCTTCATAGGCGGCTTCAATTTTTCAAAAATTGTTTTGACTCAGTTTTGATTCTTTTAACTTTGGTTATTCGTTCGTCGAACAAAAATCTGTTCTTTGTGGAGGTACATCAGTAATTTATAATTTGTTTAGTTGGTAAAGAAACGTGGGCAAAATAAAACAAATAAATAAAACTAGTACCTATATCGAAAGTAAAAAAAAAATACTTTTTTTTTGTAATAAAGATAATTATGATTATCCGTTCAATACTTTTTAGTTTTTTTTTTCTTTTTTTTTATCAGTGTGTGCGGAGACTGATTATTTTTAGTCTAATGGTACTTTCTCTGACCATAGGTTTCAGCGAGGAAGATCCTTATGATAAGAGAAATGATCAACTGTTGGACAGGCGAATACATTCGACCGGAACCGCCTAAAGTCGAAGTCAAGCCAATAAAAAATTGCGATTTGAGACCGCTTCACTGTGCGCTGCAACCATTAAATACATGTTCGAACGAGCCTGCAAGCCCGTGCGCTCGTGACGTAGGAGCTACACCGTTTTGACATTATCAACATGACGTCAAAATATTGGGCAGGTTGAACTTGGATGGAAATGACAGACGGGAAATAAATACAAGAGTGCCTCATATTAAAGAATTCAATGAGCACGGGGATGTTTGAAGTAAAAATAAGTAATGCTCACTGGACAGCGGGTAGTAACATTTTTCGCACTAATTAACGTAATTGCAAAACCACTCTGCGTTGGTGAAAACGATACAACGCGCTCATCATTAATTTGGCCCATGTTTTCTCAGAAAATTCATCTGCAACGCTGACAGTCATTGCTTTATCAATAATGCGAGATACAGTTTGAATAAGCTACTTCAAAATCGGAATTGAAATTCCATTCAACGTTAACAGGCAAATAAGAAACGATAGTCCTCACCAGCATATAATTAATAATGTACAGTTTTAGTTATTTTATTCAAAATTTGTTGAGAATATCAGACGTATAATTGGCGAAATTCGCCAAGCAAATATATTTTTGAACGGCACAACAGCAACTGTAATTTTTTCTCGTCTATAAGGCAGAATTATTTGAAGAGCTCATTTATAGTTCATAATGACTTATCCTACAATGAAAACGTGTTCGAGAATACTTGAAGGATATCAAATTACTTTTAAATTAAGTTCAAAACGGTAATAATAAATAGCGGTTCTCTCACTGTCGTCCGATAACTAAATGTTGTGAGCATTGGAGGGCCGATTATTTTTTAATTGCCGGGGGATAAAAAACGCTGCAAATGATTGTGCAGTGGTTTATTATTCTTTTGCTTCAATAATGATGTGAGAAGACCATCCATTCGTGATAAAAATTAAGCCGAACATTTGTAAATGTTTCCACCAAACAACAGAAGAGGAAATTCCGTAGCAACTATTGTTATTTTAATCATTTTTATTTTTCTTAACTTTCATAGTGAAAGCCAAATCTTTCGCCTAATGGTACAGCAGCTGTAGAGAGTTTATTTTCATAGCTCCAAAAATTCTCGATTTATACACTCATATTTCTCCCCCTCAAAACCCCCATAAATACCCTTAAAATTGAGCTAGCAATGTGGTTCAGGAATTGGGCCGTTGTGAGATCGAGATTGATTGTTGGTGAAAATTTCAAGAACAGAACGGACAGAATTTTTTAAATCGGATATTCGGATTCTACAAGCCTTGAAACCTTGGTAAACATCAAGTTTTAAGGGGTTTAGAGCATTTATTTCTGGAACGATTACAATGGTTTACTTGAATAATAAACCAAAATATAATTTTTTCCAGCTTTCTCAAAATTCACAATTATTGAGCCGTACAATTGGCGTCAACAAAATCTCACTTGCCTAGCCAACCTATTCGCAAAAATAAAATCCTATTCTCGAAAGACATTTATTACATTAATTTTTGAATAAGAAAAAAATTATGGTATTTTTCAAAGGAGAAACTTTACAAATTAGAACTGATTCTGCAGAACTGATTCTCGTTGCAGCTGAAACTATTACCAGTTTCGTTTAATTGCACTCGGTCTCGCTAAAACATCAGTGCAAATGCGGTAACCGAGTGAATCCATCAACGTGATCATTCTCGGTTCAATTAACAGGGTCGCGTCTTGTCGTCATTTACCGTTGCAACATCATTTCTAATCCCCCGACGAAACAGTCTCTCCCGACGCGTTCCATTAATATTCATGCCGGCCGTTTATTTATTTTAACCAAGTCCATATTAAACATAATAGTTCCTTCAGTAATGAATTAATTTCCTGCCGCTAACAGCTTTGAGCGAGTTGAGAGGGTTGGCGAGGGGTTGATGGAAAACAGTCCTCAAGTTCAGCCTTGCGCCAAACGAACTTCGCACCGCGCAGAAATGAAGAGAAAGACGAAGGCGCTCGAATGAAATCGAACGCCCGACGATTCGGAACATCAATTAAACGGGTAAACTATTTCGGTCGGAATCACTTGTTTAATCAAAGTTTAATTCAACTTTGTTTATCCGAGCGTTCCGCAAGGAGTCGGTTAATGATGAATCGACAGGTTTTCCCCGGAGAGACCAAAGCTGGTGGTTAAATCGGTGATATATTCGCGTTGGCACCTAGAAGAAAAATCATATTTATGGGAAAGCGATTCGAACTATGGCCAGTCCTTTTCGTATCAGATTTTTTCGATTCATTGGAAGGAATAAGGACGTCGCTTTTCCTGGGTTCCGCCTTTGCATAATCGACAAGAGTAAAAACGGGTGTTCACCGTTTTCATCTATTTCTAATGAGAAAATACAGAATTGCCACTTTGTATAGTAAAGGTGAGTTTCGAAACCACTTGGAGCAAAGTTGGCGAACGGATTTAACTACAAAAAATGACCCGGCGGGTTTGAAATTACCCGCACAAAAGACTCGGTCGACATAACGTCCAATATCCCGGCGGAGAAAAGTTTGCCTGAAAAGTGGCCCTTCTCACTAATGGTTGTAACTCGAAGGAGACGGTAAAAGGTCGCGAACTGTTTTCCCACAATTAGACGGACGGCGGCTCATCGAACTTTGATGGCATCAGGAGAAAGAAACTTTTTCCGCCTTGTGGTTCTTGTCAATAACTTGGGAAAAAAGAAACCTTCCAGGTTTACCGAAGTCTAGGAGCGTTTACAATACTGATAAATCATTCGTAGTACTTTTGATATAACAATCGGTTTTCTGTCTGTTTTGTCACGATGTAGTGGAAGCTTGATATTTACAATCGAGTAAGTTCGAGATGTACTCGTTAGGTAATTTAAAAAAAATATTTGAAATAAATTTAAATTATTATTATTATTATTTTTTTTTTTTTAAATAGCGAGCAGTTGCCGAACCCCGTCTACATCTTTTCCCGAAAATTTCCGACCAGAAGCGTCCGAGAACACTTCTATTACTGTCGCTTTTAGTTTATTCAATAAAAAGTCATTGTAATCGCTATTGTTCTACCACAATTTAATTTTCGCCAAACAACCGGTCGATTCTTTAGCCAAATTGCTACGAGCTCGTACATCAATCGGAAGGTTTTTTTTGGGGGTTTAAAGGGGGAAATTCGTGTCTAAAATCGGGCGTCATTCAATCGCTTTCATGAACATTTCAAGATCTTGAACGTTGAAAAATATAATTTTTGCCGCCTGTAAAAATCAAAATAATATCGTCATCTTATGCTATAAAAAAAATTATACCTTCTACGTTTTGAAAAAAAAAAAAAAAAAAAAAAAAAAAAAAAAAAAAAAAAACGTGCTCTTACGGCCTGTAAAAATCGAAACAGAAAAACTTCGAACGGTTATGTCTCAGAACTATTGTGTGTTATCCAAAATACTGAAACGGCTTAATTTGCACATTCACTGGGAGAACATTTTGCCTAAAACTCATTGAGTTGCATTTATAGAAAATCGTTGAAGGGACAGAGAAAGAGTAAGTCGGCCTTTTTCGTGTGAAAAATAATTTCAAAATTAAAAAAAAGTGGCACTTAGTGGGGTAAAAAAAAAAAAAAAAAAATAAGGCATTTCCTAAGAAAGTAGTCGTGAGTAGGAGAGAGGCCGGTTACCACTAACGTTTCACCGTGTATAACGTTTAGTTCCCTATAATAAAATTTTGAATTCGAAAATTAAATTCGCCACATTGAAATTCCTTTCTTATTAGAAAGGTAAAAAAAACCGCAATCGACCATTTTTGTTTTTACAAAGTTGATGCATTTTTTCACCTCAGTTTTCCACCATATTCCGCTTAGCACTTAGTACTTGATTAGCCGTATCAACGTATTGGTATTGGTATCATCGATCAAGTACAGTCAACTTACGTCAGTTTCCATCCAACTGGGAATTATTTATTATAGACCGCTCGAAACTCCCCAGTCGGCGAACCCAGTTTCGGAGACAATTCACTTCCTCCGCGGGGTCTAGTTTATACACGTCAAAATGATAGATCAAGGACCGCGAGTGCTTGGTGCGTGTTGGTAAGTAAGTCGGCATTGAGTGCCTTTGGAAGCTTTGCCCTTTCTCGTGGACTCGCGCCCGCTTCCGTCGGCTTCTCGCTCAGCTCCGGTTTAATTCTCATATTAGGGAAAACGATCAGTCAAAGTTAGAGTTGAAGAAGGCAATGTTTGCCGTCGAGAGTTGAAGAGGGTTTCCTCTCAGTGCGAACTCTGAGTAAATGTACGGCTAGATGAAGAAGCACTTCTCAACACTTTTGTGCCCGCGGAAACGCTTTTGTCTTCCCTCGGAACAATGTGAGAAGGAAGGATCCGCCATTGTTCTATGACTCCAAGCAGAATGCCTTTCCGTTCTTTATGGAAAACCGTTGAAGGGGCAGAGAAAGAGTGAGAACTTTGTTTGGCCCCGAATAAGCTATATTTGTATATGAAACGGTGAATTATGGCTTTCATTCTTAATTGAATCGTCCCACAATTAACATTGACCGATTGTCCTAAAATGCTGCCGGATAAATATTCATTTAGTATGAATGTTTCAAAAATCTGATGAAATATTGAGTGGATCCACTTTCAAAAACGAGTTTGTTTCAAATGTAAAACACCACAAACTATTCGTAATTACTTCACTTAATGTTGAATTTATCACCTATGATGAAGCTTGAGATAATTCCACACAAAAGCATGTCAAACTCGAGAACCATTGAAGCTTTTTGATCCCGTTATGGTCTATTCGGCGTCAAAAGATTTACAGCAACTAATATCAAACATGCTCATATTTCAAGAAGATTGGAAAATATAAATCCCCTGCCAAAAAAAAAAAAAAAAAAAAAAATTTAGCTGTTGTCAGGCCAAGAATGGTTTTTGATGAAAAATTCAAATATGCTGATCTTAGAGTTTCCTCAAAAATATTCTGGCGACGAACGGCGTACGGCCATGACTTGAAACGTAAAACGTCCAATTTTGAGGAGGCTTGGACATTTTTTTTCTCGGACGATTACAAAGGCTTAATCTTGAAAATTGAACCAATATTACGTAATCGCTATTTGAATTCGTCATTAACCAAGTCAAGCGAAGATACCAACCCTTTTAAAATACGACGCTTTGAAGCGCATTGGATCTCTGTTATTTCGTATAATAAAACTGATGTACTGTTCTTATTGGAATTGAGAGTTTTAGTAGAATAGACGACAATTATGAGACAATACGACGTTCAACACACGAATATATTTTTTTTTGTATACGAACACACCTTAGGAATTTTGACCGTTCAAGGTAACAAAATGTCACCTGTAATATTATAATTGTAGCAGTCAATTCGTTCTGCTACACTTCCCCTCGAATTGCTGCTGGGTTACATACTCCAAGATGTTGGGTAAATATTTCGTGTTTCTGTCTTGGAAGAGCTTTAGTCAGTAAGTCTGCAGGGAGTTCCGCTGTAGGCATGTATTCAATTTCGATAATTTTGTTTTTCCTGCAGTCTCTAATGAAGTGATGTCTAATGTCAATGTGTTTCGTTCTTGAGTGATTAGTCGAATTCTTGACCAACTGCTGAGCGCCCTGGTTATCGTTATGTATGGTGATTGGATTTCTGATTTTCATCAGTTTTGCTTCGTTGAGAAACTGTTTCAAATGAACCGCTTCCTTCGAAGCTTCTCCTAACGCCAGGTATTCTGCTTCTACGCTGGATAGGGCAACTGTGCGCTGTTTTCTAGCTTCCCATGTAATGGCAGCTCCAGCCAAACGGAAAAAGAAACCTGAATAAGATCTTCGATCCTCGCTGCAATTTCCCCAGTCTGCGTCAGAATATCCATGAAGAGGTTGCCCGGTTTTCGTAAATAGGAGTCCGTGATCCGGTGTACCTCGTAGGTAGCGTAGTACGCGTTTTGCTGCCATCCAATGTTCTTCAGTGTAACAGGTGTTGTACTGGCTTAACGAGTTAACAGCAAATGCGATATCAGGACGAGTACTCACTGCCAGGTACATCAGGGATCCAATTAATTTCTGGTACGGGTATTTATTCAGTTCGGACTCATTTGGCATCGTCTTCTGAAATTTCCTCCCTACTTCAAGAGGTGTTGTCACGGCTTTCGAGTTTTCCATACCAAAACGTTTTAGTATGTCCTGAGTATATTTCTTCTGGGACATAAAGAATTTCTCCTGGACGGTTTCTGGAAGAAACCGTTCAGGACTGTCATTGTTTTCAAATTCATCTAGGAACTTAACGTCTCTCGATACAATAACTTTCTTTTCTTCTTCCAACCATATTCTATAGCCCTTATTTTCCTCTGAATACCCTATGAAGATTCCAGGTTTTCCTCTTGGTTCAAACTTCCCTTTTTGATTGCTTTTATTCAATGTAAATACTTTACAACCGAACGTTTTGAAATAGTGTACATTTGGGGCTTCTTTATTCCAGAGTTTAAAAGGTGTTTCTCCGTTAATTGCCCGAGATGGACATCTATTTCTCAAATGGTTGGCCGTATTTACTGCTTCAGCCCAAAAATTTGACGGCAGTTTAGCCTGGATCATGAGGCATCTCGCTGTTTCAACTAGGCTTCGGTTTTTTCGTTCAGCGACTCCATTTTGCTGAGGTGTATTTGGTACAGTCAACCTCCTAGTTATACCGCAGCTTGTTAGGTATCGATCAAAAGCTTCGTTACAATACTCCTTCCCATTATCTGATTGAATGAATTTTATTCGCTTCCCTTTCTGGTTTTCTACAAAAGTTTTAAATTTCTTGAATTCCTCAAGAACTTCAGACTTCTTTGAGATAAATCTTACCTCACACCATCTAGAGCTATCATCAATCAGAGTTAGGATGTATTTCTTACCACCTTTCGATACGACACGCATCGGGCCACATAAGTCGGTGTGGATGATTTCTAACAATTCAGTACATCGATTAGATTTCTTACTGAATGGTTTTCGAGCCATTTTCCCTTGTATGCAGACAGTACAGTCGGGTAACGTCTTAGTTCTGGCTATTTCGAATCCAGTAGCCTTTTTGTTTACAAATAAGTCCTTCAAATCAGCTTCATTCAAGTGTCCAAAACGTTCGTGCCATATTTCAAGATTTGATTTCGGTTTCGGAATCGTCTCTACATTGTTTGCTTGATTTCCCGCTTCAGCAACGTAGTACAATCCGTTCAATCTTTTTGCTTCGAAAAATAGCTTTCCTGTTTGATCTTGCACTTTGGCTGATTTACTCGTGAATGTGACAGTGAATCCGTTGTCAGTAATTTTCCCAACAGAAAGTAAATTTGAGCGCAAATCCGGTACATGAAGCGTTTCTTTCAATTGGAATGGTCGTGCTTCATTTCTCACCGCAATGCTCATTCTTACAAGCCCTTTACCTTCAATTTCCGTTGAAGAATTGTTGGCTAAACTCACATTTCCACGTTCAGTTTTCTCAATGCTTTCGAATTTTGTACTTTCGCTGCACATGTGGGCACTACAACCGCTGTCGAGGCACCAAACCGATTAAATTTTTTTCAAATCGTATAACTCACAATATTAATTGTCCAGCTCAGAAAATTTTGATTGATTGCGCGCCTGGGCCCATAACCTATTGGAATTGAGAGTTTTAGTAGAATAGACGACAATTATGAGACAATACGACGTTCAACACACGAATATATTTTTTTTTGTATACGAACACACCTTAGGAATTTTGACCGTTCAAGGTAACAAAATGTCACCTGTAATATTATAATTGTAGCAGTCAATTCGTTCTGCTACAGTTCTCCCTCTGGGGAAGCGTATAATTTCGGACAATACTAGGTAATCCACCGGTGGACAAACATCTGGTTCAACGCTCCCGATGCAGCTTACCCTACACATATGGAAGCTACTTGCTGTCATTCGGCCATCCCCTACGGTTTGAGCTTTGAAAAAAAATCGTAATAAAAATAGGGGACTGGCCTCCCCTGTAAGATTGAATGCCAAAAGAGCTGACGCAGCCCATTATTTATCAGACGTAACATTATTTTCTAGCATTGATACAAAAAAAGTAGTATAATCGGATTTTATTTCTGATAAGAACTTTCCTCTAATTAGCGCGTTTGAGGACTTTTGTAGTAGGCATTTACGAGAACTGCGATTCAATAAATTGTATGTAGATGTAATGAAGAATATTTTTGATGTATTTTTACTTCCATATTTACGTAGTACGAGTAATAATGGAAGTATTATGATCCTTTGAAAAGTCGAATTCGGAACGGAGATGAATTTGGTAAAAATGTTCACAGTACTATACACAGGAACACTTTCTGAACAAGCGTTTGTGTGTCCGCGTGTCAATGGTCACGATGGTTAATCAATAGTGAATTTGATGGGTCGATTATCATAACCTGCTGGTAAAAAAAAAACACACCACGAGTAGATCGCGATTTATGGCGGTCTGCTAAGAAACTCCATGTCCACATTTTACTTAGTTCAAAAATTTAACAATTTGATGTGTCCTTATTTTGGTCTATCATTATAGTGGTTTATTGTTACGATGGCAATTCAATTACTATTGTAAGCTGCCGAGAGAAAAACTCCAACCCCATGAATAATATTTTAGATTCAAGCGTGAATCCGAATATCGAATAAAAATCTGGCTTCGTTCGTTTGCCGTTGGTAATATTCTGAGGAAACTACTAGGTAGAGATACTCAAAAAAAAAAAAAAAAAAAGTTACGAAACATCTTTTTCGAATCAAGATTATTAATTTATGTGGGTCTTCCGAATTCTTCACTGGAGCGGAAGATATTTGGAGCGTAATGGACTGTAAAATCAATAATTTGCAGCGTTTTTATTCCATTTTTCGAAAATGCTCCTGGACCACAGATTTCGTTTGTTTCTCAAGGGCTGAGTAACCAAGGGCTGTCCTCCGACTGTGAAGCCGCCCATCGCTTGACACTAGCGCTGCCTGGTGGCTGTCCACCTCCAGAGCTCCAGTCTTCGCCCGACTTCCCGCTCGGATTGTTGTGCTCGACTATTGGTCCATCAGGCCTTCAGTTTTGTTGTGTCAAGCCGGCGTGACGCGATCTTTTCACCGGTTACGGAAACATTATTCGGACGTGCTAGACCAATTTTACTCGCTTGTTGAAGGTGAGCAAGCTTCGAATACAGCTCACAAATTAAAAAAAATCATTTATTTTCGTAATTATGCAAAATTTTAATTGTTTTTATTGCCCAAGATTGCTTCGAACTATTTCGAATTTGTTGATATGATTTTGGGGGCGAAGAGTAGAATTTTATCTGGGTTTTTGGAAAGAAAATTTTAAAATTTTACACCTATAATCACAAGGACAATAAAGTTATTAATCGACTAGAATGGAGTTATGTTACTGATGTGTGAACTTTTGTATTGACACTTGAATTCACCTTTCTAGCACATATCCATTTTAGGATTTACCTGTCAAAATTTGCAGGAAAATTATTTTCTACTCTGGCAGAAAGAAAATAATTAATTAAAGGCCTGTTGCAAAATTCCAGAGCAATTAAATTGAATAATTTAACAGTTTTTTTGCGAATTCGGTAATTTAGTTTTCTCACGTTTTAATAACGTTATAGTTCTATTTAAAAAAATAAAATAAATAAATAGTAAGTATAGAATCAATATGATTGATTATTTAATTTAGTAGAACCTCTAAGCTCCTCCATTTATTATATGGTTTTATATACCTAAATTATCCGAAATTTTCGTATTATTTTCCCTATTTTTATATTTTTTCTTTACTTTCTCAATGTAGTGTATGAACAAATTGTCTAGGAAATTTAGAGAAACTGAAATTGAAAATTACTTTTTGTTTGGCTCTAGTTTAAGCTCGGGTACCGAAGAAACGGTCAATACGTGACCCCCGTTGGGAATGCCGACTAATGGGTGAAGCCGATCAATGTTGTTTGAAAATTGTTTTCACCGTTGATCATCCTCGTCAATCATGTTTAGTTGTAAAAAGTTTTGAAGCAACATAATCCAAAGGTGGGCAATATTCGCCTTACTCGAAAATAGATTCAAAGAGATTTTTTGGGAATAATGTATGAGGTTATTTTTTGCTAAAAGTAGAGCATTTTGGCGCCATTGGAAGGTTAGATTGACAAATCAAATACATGCTTTATTTACGCCCGTAGGAAAACACGAGATAAACATTAACTCTGATCCCAGATATGTTTTTATCGTAGTGAACCTAGACATGTCCTAATTGATAATCGCTAGTGAATAAAAAATATTCTATTTTTTTCGATCCATAGGTTGCTGTTGTATCCATATTATTTATAAATTTCTCACATCCATAATTGGAAAGGTTGAACTGCTGAATAATTAACCAAATCGATTGGCAATTAAATTAAATGTGAAGTGAAGCGATAATAAGCTGACGCCTTCTGCTAATTACCCCTCAGGTATCGCTGCCTGGCATCGCGATAGAATCAGCGAGAATTAATACCACCAACAAAACAAATACAATTTTCTCGAGCGTCAGATTTTTTTCTTTCTTTTTTTTTGGAATATCTCAAAATGGGATTTAATTACAGAATTTAATATATAGTTTCAACCCTGCGGATGATTATTTGGTTCAATTATTGCAAATTGATTATTTTACCCTTTAGCTCACCCTTTTCTTGACACTTCTAATTACGTTTTTCAAAGCGCTTCATCTTACGTTACACTTTACAATTTATTGACGCTTTACCGTTCACATGACCGTTTTCTATATATTACCAGCAGCTAATATATTGTTAATCTATTTTTTAGTCTCTCACTATTCACGACTATAAAATAGACGGACTTGAAATTATATAGCTATGATTCTCTAACAAATGCAGTTTATAAGGGCCAAAAATATACCAAAAATAAGTTGATTACATTGCAAATTATTTAGTTCCGTGAATTATGTGTTGTTAAATTCAACTTGGTCAACTTAGTGTTATTTTACTTAGTCAACTTACTAGAAAAAATCATCGACATTGAAAGTACCTACTTTTTTACTGTAACAGTGGGAAAAAAAGAGTTGGACAACCATGATAAGTAATTGGATCATTGATGGCAAATAATTTTCTCCCTATTTGATCTTAATAATATCGCTGAGAAGTCAATAAGTTCCTCTTTTTCTATTAAAAGTCAAGACGACTATGTCAATAAAACGTTGCGCTGGTTCAGCCATTTTCTCGTTTCGAAACTGCAGACACAACAGTCGAGTCAAGGCCAAGCGGAAAGGGCGAACTTGAGACGTTCGTAACTTCGAGTTAGCGATATCTTGAAAAAAGCAACAATAAATAGCTGCCGGAATATAACACTCATCGTCTCGATAATAGACGACATTTTCTCTCTTGCTCTGCCTTTAAATCCGATCCGCTGAATCGACTAGAATAATCTCCGACGGTGCGGAGGTGTCGTGACGAATCGGTCCCACGTAAATAAACTTCGAGAAAGACGATAAGTAGACGTAGGCGTTCATATCCGAACTACGAACAGTATATTCTATTGAACACATATTTAACCGTCGGAAGGCGGCCGGGTAGCCGTCAAAATTTGAATAGCGAGTCGCAATTTGCATTCCTCCGGGAAATTCACTCAATATTGAAAATTATTATTAATTATCAATATTGAAAATTAACAACAGAACGGTTACGCGCTTAAATCAACAAATTGTTCTGCTACTGTAGACGAGAGGGGAAGAACACTATAAACTCGCCGTACCAATCAATTACGATTTTGATCCTTTGTTCCACCGGTTGGCTATTGATATGGCCATGTTGGCGTAATGAACAGATTACATTGCTTCGCTCTCATCGCAGGTAATAAGCGGTGTACAGCGGCGAATCAGTTTTTACAACCAACCTGGAAACGAACGAGTAGAAACAGTATTTGGCTTTTATCGCGTCGGCTGTTTCAGGCCTTTTACATCGCATTTCCATCACGTGCAGCTAACGCCCTGGCTGTACAGGTAGTACGATCCTGTTAACGATGAATCTCTGTTATACGCAGCTCTTCAAATCATTGTTGGCGGCTTGTATTTTGTGAGAATTACGACACACGATATGAGATTTTTCCAAAGGACGATTCACTGTTAACGCTTTGTTCAATCGAGTGAATGTCTTGACGAGCTTTGTTAATCAGTTAGAACACGAATCCAAAGCTCCACAGGTTTCATTATACCATCCATTTAATTGAGTGTTGTAGGTTTCCAGGCCATTTTTTTTTTGCCTGGAGGTTTTGATGGTTTTAGGCTTCCCCTGCGTCGCTGCGACCTCCAACTGGATCTATTGTGACTTAGTCCTTACTTAGTAATACACGTCCGAGCCGCGTTAACATTCAGTTTTTCACAAGATTAATGTGGTATTTTTTACCGTCTTTTTGTACACGCAGAACTAGTCCTTCACGTCAGAAGGCCCTCCAACGCAAAATTCGAAGCTCAGCAACTGTGTTCTGACCACCTTTACATTTTTCAATTCAATATTTCTGTCGTAAATAGAAGTATGGGAAAAGTTAAGTTCGGTACTTGAACTTATATAACATTTTATACCGCTATTATACCCATAAACACTTTCTGAACAAGTATGTTCGTCTGCAAACGTTCAAAATGTGACAAATATCGTCATATCTCCGTACAAAATGAATGAAACTCGAAAATTAATTAACGCGACAATTAATTACATTAACGCTAGTTTTAATTTACATGACTTGGTATTTTTCTGAAAAATACAAATTTCTCTTTACGTAAAAAAAATATTCAAATGCAAATGAAGAAAAATCGGCAAAATTAAAATCCTATTTAATTTAAGCCTTGAATGCTCCTTGGTTAATTTTGAACTAAATTCTACTGCACCTTAAACCAGAACAAATGTTCGCATTTCTATGATCTATTTCAAGCGCGACAGCGAAGGACAAACTATTGATTGTGGAATGCAAATATGCAGCCGAGATGAACTGAATTTTCATGAGCGGCTCTCGTATTATACGCATGAATATGACCGGAATTATTTCCATACGCTTAATAATACCAGCTTTTCCAAACAGCGAGACGCGAGGGGAAAACTCATTCTCCGCTTCTCTGACACGCATCATTACAATAATAATTACCGCCGTTGCAAAACAGTAAAAATGAGGGGAATTCCCACAATAGCGTATTCCGATTTTCGACGGCTCCGATTCGAATTTGACCGTTGAAACCGTTGTGGCCCTGAGGATGCCCTAAGAGGCGAAAGCATCAGTTCAGGAATGAAAAGGTAAACTCCAAGAGTAAGTATAGCTCGATAAATTCAACAAAATTTAGTTGCAGAATATGTCTGATTGCTGATGGCAATTTTTTCCGAGAAATCCCCTACTTTTCCCTGTGCGAATTTCAATACCGAATCATGAAACAAATGTGTATAACAACAGGGCAACACGGCAACGCGAAGCCGATTACAACTCGTGGCAGGGTAAATCAACATCACAGAACTTTCCGACGATTGCCTTATCGTCATAGAATTTAAACTTTCCACGTTTCAAAGCGACAGTTGCTGCAGGCGGAAGCCAGAGATCTCAGCATACGATGCTGTAATTGATCTTGAAAGAATAAGGGTTGATTTCAAGGGTGAGCTCACGTTACACGGGGGTTGATGAACATTATCGTTGCCCTGGGTGCCAAGGGAGACCATAAGGCATACGAGGGGAACTCATTAAAACAGAGGAATCGTCTCTGACAGCGATTTACATGTCAAAGTTTCCCAAATGGAAGATATGAGCGAAACCTCTGAATTGTTCATGCACATGGATCCGGACTAAGAGGGGAGTTGAATGAGGCCGTGAGAACACGCGTTGGAGTAGCATTAGCTCGGTAATTCGATACCGGGATAAAGAAATAATCCATTACCATCGGTGAAATTAGACTTAATTCCCCCAAGACAAATTTCGCCTCGTGAGACATTGGTAAAACGTATTTCGAAGAAGGGCTCATTAAACAGGCTATTTTAACCGGTTGTTCTCGAATTTTCGTCCGAACTTTGTTTTTCTTGCAGTTGGCGAACCCCAAAAATTTCGAGTGATGAAATAAACGAGAATTTCAACAATCCAGAACTTTCGACTTTGCCTCAAGTACGGAAAACAGTTTTTTTCCAACCTTTTGAAAGTCGTAAAATAACTCCACTAAATTAAAAACAATGGTGAAAATCTTCGGGCGTTTTTTGTCTGCTATTTTTCTATCGTTTTAAATGCTTACAACGAGGATGGAACTGGTGACCGGTGCTTCGTTTTAATCCGTTTCAAACCCGTTTTCCGTTAGGTGACCACGAATTAATTCGGCAATCGTCAGCAATTTCGACCGTTGGCGGTTCCGGTCGAAATTGGGTTAATCAAGCTTAACATATTCCATTTAATGACCTGACCACGGTAGCCCGGTATGCAAATTTCGCGAACAAATCTTCCTTCCTCGGATGAAAACCTTGGGGACTACGTGGATTACTTGGCGAAACATAAACGGCTAAAGCTACCGAGCATTGTCGCCAAACGATCATCCTCCGTCGATTAGAAGAAGCTGATACTCAAACGACTTCAAACACAAATTTTTTTCTGTGGTATTTCTGTCCGTTTTTCAATGATAGAAAATTGCAATAGCTCAAATTAACGAGTTGTCTGCACAGATCACATAGTTTTCCATGTTTGAGTCGGAAAACATTTACATAAAATCAAGGAAATCCTCCTGAGGTCGCAACGTTTCATAGCAAGACAAGTTTTGTTCAATGGGATCGTTTTTATATCAAGGGGACCTTAAAAAAAAGAAAAGAAAACACGGGAGTAAAAAAAGATAGAATAAAATAACAAAATATGTGAATTGCGTGGAAGTATGGTGTGTGACCATTAAGCGCTAGAATATATTTATATTGACTCTTTGATCGCGTATAACTCGGACGTGCTGCGTGCTGTTTGAAATCCAATAAAGGTTAATTTCGCACATTCACTAGGAGATAAATTTCTGAAAATTTCATTCATTTTTCTCGGAGATATGAAATCTTTAGTAACTTTTTGACCACATACATTGACAGATACACTTATTCCGACAGTATTTCTGCGTGTGTAAACATGCATGTAGAACCACACAGCCGCCCTTTTTTCGAATTTGATGAAATACCCATCTTCAGATCAACGATCGTGTTTAATCGTTGTGCCAAATGGTTTCCTGGATTGTAGCGGGATTTTTAAAGTTATTTACGGGTATGTAATAACTGTTTGCTACTTTTCGCCATAATCTCTCGCCAAAAAATACGGTTTACCATTTTTCAAGCGCTTTATATACCGAACAAATAGCCCGGAATATCTGACGCTTTCTCGGCCTGTATACTTGTTCTACGTGGGATGACCACTTGAGAGGGGCACTGATTATAAACGGCTTCAACAGGACGACGATCGTGAATATATTTCCAAACCCTTTTCCACCAATTTATTTTTCGCGAAAGAGGCGTCCTTTAGCTTTTGTCATCGGTTCGCTCGATATCAAGTTAACGTCTCCTTCACGCACACTATGGGGAAAAAAGGAAAATCCCGTCTCGTCGGAGGTGGTCGTCGTGAGGCACATTTCCGGAATAGGCTGTAATTCAAGCGATCCCTTCCGCAGCCTGCGGTGCTTCCATCCATACGAACCTTTAGCTTCATAACCCAACAGACTGCCCTAGTTATGTCATCTCTTCCTAACTACACCCCACCGCTGGCCGCTTTTATTCATGGGTGTCTCGGCCGTATTTTCCGTTTGTTCGTCGTAAAAATTCTCATTTTTCGCCCGACTTTATGACGTTAAATTTTTTCCCCGGCCGGCGTCCCGAAAGCTATGGAGTGCAAGAATAGAAAGACGTGAACTGTAGTTCTACTGAATCCGATACCGAACGACTGCGGACCTAGTTGATCGAGCTGGCCATAACTTCAACGTGAAGTCACCGCGTTGAAAGGAAGTCGGTTTTCTCGCGCATGACATTTACTATCGTTATGACTTCCAAGCTCTTCGCTCGAAGTCGAAGCACTTTACTATTGTATGGACTTCGTGTCGTAAAATTACCGTAAACTAGTACGATTATGCACACTCATTCGGAGACCTTGAAAGAGAATAATGGAATGACTAGGATTTAAATAAAATAATACATCTCCTTTTCAATCTGCTTACATTTTTCTCAGGCAATTGCGAAAATGGTTTATTGTTGAATAATAAAACAGAGAATAGGAAAATATAAAAAAGTTGAAAAAACATACTTTGAAAAAAAAACAAAAAAAAAAAAAAAACACTTGAATCAGGAATAATAAGAATTGGATAATTTAGAATCAGAAATAAAAATTACTAAAAGAAAAGCCAGAAGAAAAAAATGAAACATGGAAATATAAACTATAAAAATTAGAAAAGGTAAATATAAGAAGAAATGGAAAATAAAACTTAGGAAAAAATACTTGGTATCAATGAGATTATCAAAAGTATCGTCATGAAAAATAGCAGAGAATGGAAGAAAAAAGTTTCAAAGAAAGCGAGAATCTGTTGAATTTCGTCCGATTTTCGATCCCTATTGTTTTCATTTTATTCAAAAACATTTTCACCAATGTTCACAAATAACGTATGTTTTGGATAGTTATCACGAGTGGGAAAGAATGAAAACATAGAATAATCAACTATTCGAAGTTAGAAAATGAAAATGGGAAAATATCATAAAAATAGTAATTGCCCAAGAGGGAAAATTTTACAAAATTTGATGTTGTACGTTTCAATTCATTTCGAATCCGAATATAATATTTAAAAAAAATACTGTACGCACGCCGTACACTTTTCTGACGAAACTGTAAAAGCTTAATGCTTGAAATTTTCAGCAAAAACAAATCTTGGTCGGACAATGACTCAATTCGATAAAAAAAATCGCTACCACAATTTTAGGAGTATTTTTGGGGTTTTGAGTGAAAAATGCATATAATTCAACGCTTTTTAGACAAAAGTGTATTTGGTATCCATTTCTATAGGTTTTAGACGCTGAATCGAATGAGACCATCGCAGAGTCGATAGCTTTATTGGTTCTCGAGTTATCGTTGAAATTTTCTTCAACTATTTCCTCCCGGTGTCATCAGTCTTATTTTATTTTTCAATTTCACTCTATTTTTTGTCTAAACGCATCAATTTTTTTTGTCTATTTCTCTAGTTCCTGTTTTTCTACTTCGTCTCTGTCAGTAGAATAAACTTTATAAAAATCGATCGAAGCTGAAGGAGAGGAAAAAGTTGAATGAACCGAGAGTCTCATTTCAAGTCTGCTGTTTTCAATTCAGAATTCCGGTTAACCGGAAGCGCAAATTATCCCAGTCGAGTCGATTTTCATCCCGCTAAAATCCAGTTCCACATCTGTAGACTCGAGATAAAACTTATCTCTCTTTTACCACGGCTTTCATACTTATCTATCAACGCTCTCTCGCCTTCCCAGGCTTTTTGTTCAAATAAACTTGAACACACGTAGAGGCGGCTACTAGAGCAGGATGCTCGAGCGCGATAGCCGAGATCCGACAAGAAGTAAGGCCCTCCTTGCACATCGGTTCACTTTACCTTACACCAATACCAGGTTGATAGCCGTATCTAAAGCTACAGGTTCCCTATCCCTTTCTTCTCGCCGAGTATGCTAATTGTGGCCTAGCTCACCCCTACTGACTACCCCTCAAGTTCGCAACCTTTCGATAACCGATCTCAAAGCATTCGCTATTATAGGATCCCTCTCAACCCCACCGATACACTCGCAACCTTCTGTCCCATCTTCAATGAAAAGGGCTCCCTCCTATCGGCAGACGTCTCTGTTGATCCTGCAGTTTCCGTTGGTACACCTACACGGACACACTTCGTTCTCATGAATAAGTAATAAGCTACGCGAACCACAACCACCTGATACCGACTGCTAAATTTCACGTTCGATTGAGTAAGCACGAATTCGCTATCATCAATCTGAACAGATACTGCAGTACTGTAAAACTAAAATAAAAAATCGTTCTTTGGTTCAAAAACAAAAAAAAAAAAAAAAAAAAAAATGGTGAGCATGGATCACACCGTACTTCCATGATTGAGTCGGCAAAAACACACCAAACAGGTAAATACCGCAGAAGTGCTGTGTGTGAGCCTAACACTACGATTTGTTCAATGGGATCATTTTTATAGCAAGGAGACCCAAAAATAAACATAACAGTAAAAAACGTAAGAATAAAATCGCGAAAGAACGTGAATTGCGCGGATGAGACGCGTGAGCCAAGCTATAAAAATAAGCCGTAAGCGTTCAGATTTTTGCGGCATGAAGAAATCAAAATAAAGATATAGCGAAAAAAGCTACGAACGTGGAACTACGGGTGAGCCAATAAATTTAAAAAAAAACTTCATCCCCTTGCTCTTACGAACCTATATTTCAAGACCTCGAACGTTAAAAAAATATTGACTCTAACGGCCAGTAAAAATCAAAACAGAAAAAACATCGAACACGTTTAACTCGAAAGTACTGTGTTATCAAAACTCCAATAAAAACTAATTTTGAAAGTTTACTTGAAGATCGATGAAAAATTCATCGAATTTAATTTATTTTGCGTGGAGATATGACGACTTTTATCAATTTTCGACCAGATTCACTTGAACAGAGGACGGACACGCAGACAGATGGACAGACAGGTACTTGTTCGGGATGTGTTTGTATGAAAATTTCTTCCCGATTCACCACCTTTCAAAATTCGACTTTTCGGACGAAAACAATATTTCCATTTACTACGTGAACGTAAAAGTTGTTATTTCCGAAAGGTCGAATCGATAAGGACACTCGTTATGATGAGTTTGAAATTATCTTATAGTAAACGAAATACACTTGACGCTGTCTAGCATGAGACTGATTGCGTTTATATACAATATCTCAAAAACCTGTATAAATAGTAGACACCCCAAAATTAGCCTATTTCTTTTTCTACTTTCACAGTCCAACAAAAGTAAAAACGCTAAATGAATGAAATAATTTAAATAAAATAAAATAAGTCAGTAAATATAAATTGGAAAATCCTCATCAAATAACAGGAAGTTTTTTTCGTTTTTTTTTTTCTCTTTTCGATATTTCGTCTGTATTTCTCTTTCGAACTCTTCGAGTATCACGAACATTGGTACAGTTTATTTGCATTCAAACAAACCGGAGGATTTAAACAGGACGAACTTCTTGTTAGCTTTTCAAGAACGCTCGGTGGAATCGAAGAGGCAGGGAGAATATAAAATGTATACGTCTTTGACGAGAACGTTATCGTGACCGTAATTGACAGGGCTCGCCATTGTTCTGGCCGGTCATGATCGGAAGTTATCTACGTAGTCAGTATTTTACTGCCTCTTCCTTCGCTTAAAAGTTCAATAGCTGCTATGCCAGAGATCGTTAATCCCTGTAAACGATCGCTACTTTGTTCCTCCAAGGGCCAATTATCCACGGAACAAGAGCCCGTACTAGAAACTAACGAGAATTTTAAAAGAAATTGCACCGTTGTAAAAGACTACTAAAAATACTAAATCATCTCATTTTTATGACACATGCTCAGTAATTGAATCAATCCAGGAAAAAAGAATTTTTGCGTAAACCGGAAAATTAGAGAATCTGAAAAAAAATTTCGACGCAGCATACCTGATTAAGGAAACGACGTTCAAATCTTCGAAGAGCGGAAAAACTTGTGTTAATTGTACACGCGACCTTTTGATACTTAGATAATATACTAATATTTTAAATTTTCCTACTCGTTTGAATTATGAGACGTTTCATTCCGCATAATTACGTTCTGATGCCATTGTTAGGCCACTATCATTGAAAAAATATGCGAATTCAGCTAACGTTATCATTGGCTCGCAAAATGAAACCTTTCCACTATTCAAGTTTCGACGCAAGCCGGTTTTTCGCGTTTAATTTCACACAGCAAAAGTGAACTCACGTGTTCCAACTATTGACCGACCACTTGGCCGCCGAAACTCCATTGTTTCGCGATTAAATCGATTGATGAGAGATTGCGAAGTCATTCGATGAGAAATTGGTTAGCCCTTGTTCGAAACCATGCAAATGCGTGTCCCTTCGGTCACGTTAAATTTCCATTGGCACGACATTTTCGCGCTTTAACTAAGCCCGTTTGTCGCTCCGCGTTTCGCCGAATTTTCACCAACTTTCTATCTCGTCGTGTGCGGTATGTTTCGCCGAGTGCGTTAATTTGTGAATAATAGGTCACCTCGTACCATTCGAATTGATACGAGTTAGACGAATGTGAGTTTTCAAGTGGGCAGAATTATTAAGAGGGATTAAGATAGCCGTGAAGGTTCTTGACGCGTGTAAGCTGGAAGTTGGGCATGAACCGCTCTATCTTCACCGTATATCAAATTATCTATATTTTATGAGGCGTTTAATCATCAATATCATAAATTTACAATTATCCACGCAATAAGTCAAAGTGCCCACGTACAGATTTTAAAGACTGAAGATCGAAAAACACATAATGCTTATCTCATATTACAATATACATCATAATATTTTGCCTGATACATATTTCATTTTTAAAAAATTCAAACATTAAAAAAAAATTAAAAGCAAATTCATTAAAAAACAATAAAAAACTGAATTTTTCTAAATTTTTGAGAGAGGTCGGTGGAACTGATAATGTTATAAGGAAACCGCATTTTCCCATACAACGTAAAATTATTCCTTTCAAGTGGAGGCATGATATAGTATTAGTGTCCAAGCAGCGGAGCTTTTTCTGTACAGTTTCGACTGCTCGACATTCGCTTGCGTCCGCAGTTGGACAATCTTCATTTTCCATCGAGTCAGCATCTCACGTTTCGCTGATTGATCAGTTTGGTCACGGATTATTCGGTGGCAGATTTGACTTGGGAAGACAAATCGATACGTGCGCTCTTCAAGATTAGCTGAATTCCAAGGTTTTCGTCGATTAACAATATAATATTCTAATCGCTTTAACATAAACATCTTATAATTATTGCAGTGATAATTAACATCGTGTGTTCATGCATGCTTTCGTATATTACCTCTTGTCAATATTTATTAATAATCAGATTTCACTAGCCAAGAAACCCAACAGAATGTTTGAAAAACGAGAATCCTGCAATTTATTTTTGTCGTCAAAAGCGAAAATTTTCCAATCACGAAATATTACAAAAACTCGGCTTTTCTGTAATCCTACCCAACGATCTTCCAGTGGCTTCAAGTTTCAGATGAATTTCACCTGAGAGGAAACAGATTCGGACCGACGGAAACATTGTTTAATAGGGCCGATCCAATATACCGATGTTCATTTGATCCTGTAGTAGTCGCATGCATTTTTCATAGCCCTTTACAATGCAAACGCTCAACTGTTGTACCAATAACATTTATTGACGCTTCCGTCGGACTGGTGCTTCGAGCGCACTTCATCGAATGCTTTTGCATACGTACGGAGAGGGTTCTTTGAACAGCTACGAGCACTCAGAAAAACACCGCATTTCCCCTCGTTGTCCCCGTCGTCGTCGCTGATCCCTTCGGCAAACATTCTTTTGTCTCATTTTATTAGTTTTTCAAAATAATACCCTTCGAGTTTGCTGGGAAAAAACTCCCGCACTCAACGTTATATTGCAACGTCATCCGATTCTTTCGAGAGAATGGTGTAACGTATGCACGCTCGGACGCCCATCTGAGAAAGAACAACTCGACAACGTATGCAACTGACAATGCCCATGAGAGAGGGATATCCGCGCAGACGAAGGGTCCTGGTGAACCAATTAGTTTGTACATGGACCCCAAAAACACACCCTTTTCAACTCGTTCGTTATGAACTGTTCAATCCAGTTATTTGGAAGTGCTCGACTTATTCGGGGTTGAGGATCCCGCAGAATATTCATTGCGCCCGTCGAAAAGGTTTCGAACTTTTGAAAAGCAGATGCGAATGTTGATTCGTCGACTGCTCCGAAAACCAGTTTGGAATTATTTTGATGGAAATTTAACGAACTTTGAAATAAAATGAGGTACATTATGTACTTTATCTTGGGAAAATGAGCAGGAAAACTCGAACTATTATTATATATTCCTTGCATCAGGCTCTCATGATGGAGATCGTATTCACGAAAGCTTTTGCTGTATATGAAGCGGTGCTGACCATTCTCACGTTAGTACGGTCGTTTAATGCAAGATCCCGCTTGTGAACCTCGATTGGTCTAGTGGTGAATTGAGGAAATTTTTATCAAGCTCAAAATAGCTATAAAAAATCAAGCACTATTCGATTCAATAGTAACGGTTATAATTTTGACTAATACGTTTATATGTCACAGAATTTTTGTTCAAATGAAATTTATACGTATACCTACATTCAATTTTTACTTCCATGTTTTCGTATAGAGATAATCCTTAAAATCACATTCAGAGCGGAGGTGAATTGGGAAACAAATTTACACGCGTGCGCGTGTGCGTCCGTGTGTGTGTGTGGGTGTGTGATCGAAACGGTATGTAGGGGGTGGTGTTTTTATGCACTTTGTATCATGGGTCTGCAATTTTGCAAGGTTTTTGCCAAAAGTTGCCATACCAACTTTCAAGTTTTCCATGATTTTTAACTTGATCTGTGGATAACTGTAACAAAAACTCATCAATTCAGATGTTTGAATACACCAAAAGATAGGTAATTTAACTGCCCACAATTTGCCCATGTAATGTACCTATCTATTTTTGAACCGTTTCTGCGATATTCATCAATATTCACGAAAAGATCACATTTTGCCACTTTAAACATTCTTTTCAACAATTTAGTGCAAAAGAAACAATGAATAAAGAATATATTATCGATATACCCATCATCAACTATCATTATGCCGAATTTGAGCAAAATCAAAACCAAACAATTTTTCACGAAAAATCCAAGGGGTACCCCTGCGATTTTCTTGAACCTCTCAGTTAATGAATTTCTTGCAGAGTGGATAACTCAGACAAAAAGTCGTCAATTCATATGTTTGAATATACCAAAATATAAGTCATTTAACTGTCCACAATTTCCCAATGTAATGTACCTATCAATTTTTCAACCGTTTTTGCGTTATTCAACAATATTAGTAGACTATACACGAAAACATGACATTTTTCAACTTTAAACGTTATTTTCATCTATTTAGAGCGAAAGAAACAAAGAATGAACCATATATTATTGATATACACATCATCAACTATCATTATGCTGAATTTGAGCGAAATCGAAACCAAAAAAGTTTCCGCAAAAATTCAAGGGGTACCCCTGCGATTTTCTTGAACCGATCAGTTAATGAATTTTTACTCGTCTTTCAATATAGATAAAAATCTGAAATTTTCAGGAAAGTTGTATGTTACCAAGATGGATATTTGTGATTTTTTTCAATTCTCGAAAAAATCTGCAAGTGGTCCAAAAAAATCGGTTTTTGAAAGCTCAAAAATTGGACTTCAACAGTGATTTTCAGGGTGAAAACTTATGTGAATCAATTGTTTTATTATGCAGGAGTCTTCATTTGAACGTCTTACACACGTGCATAGCAAAAAATTTGGCGAAAAAAATTTAAACAGCACTACAGAAATTATTTTCCGTAAATGGAGTTTTTCACCGGCGGAAATTTCGCATCGGCAGAGGTGATAAATTAAATGTTTGTTTTTAAGCGATGTTGGAAGCTATTCTTATAGGAAATTGAACGCTGAATCCGAATATGACGTCAAAACTATGGAAATTTGACGACAACTATTAGTTTCTCTCATTTATAGTGCTGCACCGTTGTCATGTTTTTCAACTTTGAAAATCCGTTGCAAATACTTACAGTACAGTTCAATATTATTTCATTACTCATTCTTATAGGAAATTAGACGTAGAATTCGAATTTGAAGTGAAAAGAATCAAATTCTAACTAATTAATAATATTTTTTTAATTGTTTCCCAATTTTTGCACTTTTGAAGTTTTAATATGGGCATTTTTTTCGTAACGTTCGCGAATTTCAAAAAATTGGTTCTGTGTAAGGAAATTTTGGAAATTTAATTTAGAATCTATTAAAAATAGAAAAGTCAGAGATTGTTTCATTTTTTCGAGATATGTATATTCAATTTTTAGGTGGAAAAAGTCTAAACGTTTTTTCTTTGAGGGAGAATTCCTTCGATTTTCTTCGAGTACTAAGTACAAGGGTTTAGTGGAGCCTTTTGTCAGTGAACATTTCGTTTTTCGATCGGCTGCCTAATGATCATGTTTTTCACCAGAACGATTAATTTAGCGCATGTTTCTAAATAATTATTATAATGGCTTCCTGATTAGAACGATCGCGTGCACAATAGACGTTGCAATTTTTCCCTTATTTACTGTCGATGCACGGGAAATGGCGTGATAGCTGAACTGCTGGATATCGTAATCTCGCTTTATGAGCTTACAGTTCGCTTATTTCGGAAAAATAAATGTTTGATAACAATAATACCACCATTTCATTACACCGGTGGACGTTCACGATTTCTACCCGTACACTTTCGAATTATTATTATTGTTTCACAATTCGTTATTCGTTGTTGAGATTGAGGGGGAAAATAACAGGGCGACTTGTTCTCCTGTTTTTTATTATTAGCTTATCAAGCACTTTTGCCCATCCGGGCCTCATCAGGGCTTCCTATAAATATAAATTATTCGGCTTGATAAGTTCAAGTTTATCAAGGAGGTCCAGGTTCATTAATTTGTTATGGTAAATCTACAGTAGGTACCTCTAATGTTGATCTTATAAAGCTACTTTGGAGCTACTATAGTTCAATTAAAAAAAAAAAAAAAAAAAAAAAACTTAATTTTGGTTTCATTGTTTAAAATTTATTGGAGAAAAAGTGAATTATTCAAGGTGAATTTTTTTCTAGGTGTTAATATTACTGAGATTTTCGAACGTAAACTTTTGCTTAATGATTCCTATGATACGTCGTAAAATTCAATTATTATAACTATTGTACGAAGAGACTTTCAGTTCGACACTTCCCACTGCGCCTCAAATGCCCGCTCAATTTCACTCTGCTATTTGAAAGCATAAAGCTCTTGATATTCATTGTTGTAAGTCCGTTAAGGGCCCACTCAGGTACTCGGCTATTGTAAAGTATATGTGATAGCAGCTGGCTCTGAGTGCGAAAGATGCGCTATCATTGCCTCTGGAACGTGCACCTTGCAAGTGCTAGGAAACCGGTTCGGACAGCAGCTCAGCTTCGCAGTTGTTCTCAGCCGCATACGTGCACTTCAATCTGCTCCCATTAGGGATGAATTTATAGG
This sequence comes from Tupiocoris notatus, assembly GCA_037159825.1. Lineage (NCBI taxonomy): Eukaryota > Metazoa > Arthropoda > Insecta > Hemiptera > Miridae > Tupiocoris > Tupiocoris notatus. Next base: position 295,133 of record JASJUZ010000560.1, on the reverse strand, counting down.
ATTCGATCGAACTACTGGTCGATGATATCCGTGAAACTGAAGTTCCATAATTCAATTTCCCTCGAAGATGAAAAGGAGAATTTTTTTTCTCGGAATTTCCCTCAATCGTTGGGTGCCATTGATTAAAATTTCAATAGTTGCTTCGGAATTTTTCCTCATAAAAATTTATTTTTCGGTGGGAACGTTCCACAACTGTTCGGAGTATACTTTCACGAATCGATAGTCTTCTTTATCATTATTGAAGCGAAGGAATAATAAACCACTGTACAATCATTGGTAGCGTTTTTCACTAGTTTTTGTCAACGACTCAGAATTTGCCAATTTTCCAGTCGAACAAAAACAGGTTATTGTCAGCATTAATTTTTGAAAAAAATTAATTCGTTTTTCCATTCACGTCTGAATCTAATTGAAACCGCGATTCATTTCAGATTCGTCGCAACTCATTCCAGTTTTTCCGAAGATACGCTAAGGCTTGTTCTTTATCAACGGCTCGCTCTGCGCTCATTTGTTTGCATGGAAAATATTTGCACAATCTCGATACACTGTAAACATAGTGCGACTACCGGTTCTGTGCGAGCTTCGATTTCTTCCAGAACTCAACTACGGCCTTTTATCGTTTCAACAGTGAGAAGGTTTCTATAACGAGGATGTGGGCCGGTTATCGGAACTATCAAGGACTAGGATTGTGAAGGACCTGCGTTGCATGACTTCTACGTTGATTGATAGGCACTTGACGGTAGAATGAGCGTTTCCTGGGGGACGTCACTATATACAACCACCTCGTCACACAATTTTCCTTCACGTCTATCCGATTTTTGATTTACCCTTCGCTCCGAAGAGTGACAGTAGTCGTGGCAGATGCACAGCCTGTCAAACCGATTTAATTGGTTCGAGGAATCACAAACGGCGGAGAGAGCGTGAATTATGCATGGGGCGGAGGGACGATGATATGAGAATCCATCTTGGAAGGAACGCTTCTGAGAGAATGCCTAGGACACAAATAAACGCAGCAAGATTAACAAGTCGTTTCATTATTTGCGTATTTTATAACTCATAACTCCACTTTCTTCATAGCAAAACTTGTACAAATAAGGCGCACCGTTCCCATGATCCGCTTCCCTTTCGACTTTCTCAATGAATTTTTTAATATTTTTGCTTCACTTGAAATCTTGAATGCTCAAGATGTAACCTATTGTGCCGCTCGTAAATCAACAAGAAGTGCAATTTCCCTTTTCGAAAAATCCACCACTATCTCTAAAATGAAGGAGCCGCCGAGTCTGCGGAAAACTCACTTTTATATGAAGAAGCTAACGGTCGCAATTACAGTTCTCTTTTCTATCCACTACCTTCTCTTCAATTTCTTGCTCTTTCTAAGCCACAGACTGTCTTATTACTCTTGGCCTTCTAATATGGACACTGCCGCTCCACAGATGTTTGCTATGGCGAGCATGTCGACGAGATACCGAGATAATATCACCCAACATTAGTAGATTCTCCTTTAGATTACAGTCTTTAATATAAGGCTGACTGCTTAATTTTCTGTTGAAACAGTCGCACTGTACAAAGCTTCGTCATGACTATAATTACGAGCCATTATACGGGTGATGAGTGTCAGAGTAATAGCTCTGCCACCCCAAGTTACCAATTACAAGCTAGGCTGGTCAATTATTCGTGAAAGATACAGCTTAAATAGGAAGTTGGAAGATCGATTGAATCGGTGTTCCTCGTATTTGTGTAAAAAAGTTCGGAAAATCCATTCCCGAAACTCCACAAAATTGATTCAGTCATCAAAATGTTTTCCCCGAAATTAAAAACGCTCTAAGTTACTCTCGAAAAGGTGGATTTCCTGGGCTGAATACTCTTCCATCGCCGAGAGGTAATAAAGTTAAAGCTCGAGTAAATTTCCCAACGTTCTACAGTCATCGAGTAGTTCGGCAAACGACTCAGCTCCATCTTGTTCAAAAGTTAAAACGCTTCTGCGACATCAAAGCGAAGCGAAATCGCGCTGATGAAGAAAGTTCATCTTACATGTCATTTCTTAATCTTATTCTACGCCCTCGTTTAATTTTGATCCTATTTTACCTGGCGGGCAAAGTAAGAGAAATGAGACGAGGCCGAAACTGATGATCCTCTTTACAGCAATTCGGTTAGCCTTCCGCAGTTTAATGGGACCTCGCACAGGAGAGCGACCTCTTCATCACAACCGGCCTTTGCTACCAACCCCTTTGCTATTCACAGAGCGCCATCAAGACTCATTACTCTCTTCCCTCTCTCTCAGTCACTGGAGGCCGAGTCGACGATAAACGTGCTCGGGAATAATCAACTAGCCCCAGGAGCGTACCCTCGGCCTCAGAGCTGAGCCTCATCCTCGGAAAGCTCAGATTTGAGCTTGACGTAAGGGCTGAAGGGGATGCGAAAAGTTGCGGTTCGAAAATAATCCCTGAACTATTGACAGTGACGGTTCTCTCATTGTCTAATACCGAGGACTGAATATCATCAACTGAGCATCGTAGCAACTTTTTCACGTAGACCAATCAACTCGACAGCAGTGACTTAAGAACCACGTCACATCGCACGTGACTACTTTCCCCTCACCGTTATTTTCTTGGCGGTCTCCTCACACTTTTTCGCGTGCCGTGATTTTCGAGGGGAAAACATACGGCCAATACCTAAGCTGAGGTTATATCTGAAGAAATTGTGAGGTCTGAGGACTTCAGTCTCCGAGACAGCGATGTTTCCCACCGCGAAGAAAGAATGTCTGGAGGTTTGCTTGACGTGAGGCCACATATCTCGAAGAGACTCCGCTTCTCAAAGTAATTTGAATATTAAACTCCACACGACCATCAACTGTATGCGATTAGAAATACGCTAATGAATTAACTTTCTCTCGTATGGGTTTTCCAAGGTAGTCACTCGTCTAAAGTGACAAGGCACCTCGAGAACTCCTTCAGACAGGAAGTGAAATAGGCGAGAGCGTGTGTAGTTAATTTGACTTCATGCTTGGCACGCTCTGTCTAAATCTCCCCGGGCTAAGTACTGTCTGCCGAGACAAGAGACGTTGCGATGGGAACGGGAGGGCAGAGATAAAAGACTAGACGGATCCCTCTACCTCTCGAGTCAAGGGAATCGGCCTATGGAGGGAATGGAAGCCACGAAACAAGGAAAAGTACAGGGATCGGTGGTTGTAGGACTCATTAAGAGTTCGGTTGTCAGCGGCTTTGCGGTAAGTAGGCGAACTTGAAGGCGTACGACCGTGGGGAACGCGGAGGACGAAGCCGCAAGTTGTGCGAGTTGGCGAATTATCTTTGAAGAGGCAAAAAGCCCACAGGGGCAATGTCTCGCGCGGTCTGAGTTTGGTCGGATTCGTCGGAAGAAAGGAAAACCGCGGTAAAACCGATCGTAATAACTTGGCGATGCTGAAAACTGAATTCAAACTGAAAACTTCTTTCATAAATGCTCCGACCGTTTTCAAATCGTGTATTGATCGCTAATTTCGCTTTCACCTATTGAATTGGAGGTTTCTGCCATTGCGGTTTCACTTGGTTTCACCTGGTAAATACTCTGCTACCGTGCGCAGGACCCATTGTGTTCAAGTTAAATCTGATTACGGATTTAAAGGATCATATTTCACCAGTTCACAGAAGCGCATCAGTGATTGTGTTGAGCTTCAAGTAATAGGATTGGTTCAGAAGTTCCGTCGACTGCAACAATTATTTGCTTAAATTCCAATTTCAATGCGTCTATTAATTCAATCACGTAGACTCGTTTACATTCACTTATTCACACTAACCTACTTCACTTATTCACATTCACTTATTCGCATTCACTTATTCACATTCACTTATTTACATTCACTTATTCACATTCACTTATTCACGTTCACGTATCCACATTCACTTATTCACATTCAATTATTCACATTCACTTATTCACATTCCCTTTTTCACATTCACCTATTCCCATTCACTTATTCACATTCACTTATTTACATTCACTTATTTACACTCACTTATTCACATTCACTTATTCACGTTCAATTATTCACATTCACTTATTCACATCCATTTATTCACATTCACTTATTCACATCCATTTATTCACATTCACTTATTCACATCCATTTATTCACATTCACTTATTCACATTCACCTATTCCCATTCACTTATTCACATTCACTTATTCACATTCTCTTATTCACAGTCACTAATTCACGTTCAATTATTCACGTTCACTTATTCACATTCATTTATTAACGTTAACTTATCCAAATTCACTCATTCACATTCGATTATTCTTGTTCACATTCCCTTTCCAATCTCACTTGTTCTCGTTCATTATTCACATTCACTCCTTCACGTTCACTCATCCAAATTTACCAGTTCGCAATCACTCTTTCGCAAGTACACAATCACTTTCACTGTTCACATTCCCTATTACGTATTCACTTTCACTTTCTTTGGGGAATCCCCAAAATTCTAATCTATTGTCAAGCTCAGGCTACAAAGTGATTGAAATGCGGCTTCTAAGAAAGCCATGATCTCCCATCTGAGGGAAGTTTCGCTCGCAAAATTCTCTGTAAAGGTTGTTCGCGCCTGCGGAAATTGCTTTGAGCGCCGTCTTATCTCAAGAACCGCGTCAAGTAACTGCAAATAGTACGCCCCTCCTGTTCCTTGTCAACCCAGCCAATATGGCCGAAGTTGCCCTCGCCCTGGCAAAGCTAATAGCGCGTTGGCTGGGGCAAGAAGGCGCATTTTTACACCATGATTGCTTCATTTCCGTTCCATTACCTCTTAATATCAGCAGCTCTTACGGGTGGGTATAGATTTTTCCTCGCCCAATCCGCTCTTCTTACGTTGTACGTGTTTTCGCCATCGATACAGTCCGATTCTAGCGCGGGACCTTTTCATAAATTTTCAACATCCAACACGCTAAGACGGACGGAAACGAAAAACCAATTCCGCGAATTTCATTGCCGCCTCGTAAAAATAAACATGCGACCACCGTCCGAACATCTGCATAGATAGTATACTTGGTTATAAGTAAGAAACTCATTCAAATACGTTTTTTACTGTCGATAAAATTACTTGGTTTACGCCTTTGACATAGCACTTTTCTCTGGTCGTCCGTGTAAATTTTACGAATTTCTTTTTCAAAAATTCATCGCCAATTTCAGAAACGAGTGCGCCATTGCGTGGTTATTATTTCTTGTTAAAAAACGGGGAAATCGACGGAACGGTTTGTAATTCTTTGAATTTTGATCTATTTTACATCGTGTACGGACTTCAAGTTAAATTTCATGAGTGAGTGAGTATCGAAAAATGATAGAACGCGTTCGATTGTGTTTTCACTACGTTTTTAATTATAGAGAGTTTTTGTGCACTGCGTCTTCTTTTAAAACTTCAAGGTTTAGGTTACTTTAAAAAACCACGTCTCCAATGGTCACTTAAATCCAAAATCTAGTAAGCGGTCCCCATAAGAAACTTTCGCTTGAATAAAGTAACCAAAAATCCCTCGTTTAAGTGTGTTTTATCTGGATAGATGAGATGATTTTGCAAGGGATTGCACAGCACGTCAGCATTTGAAAGAAACTTCCATGTATGGGGAAAACGTTAAATAGAACTGCCATTTGGTTTTGCGTTGTCTTGCTCAAAATTTCAAGATGGCCGGGGGAAAATCGAAGCGTTTCTCAGTCAGGTGAACTTAAGTTTCGGCTAAGTACCTAGTTTTTCTAGTTCCGTTTGAGAAAAGTTATACTTCTCGATCAACCTTCCAGCTACGGAAGGTTAAAAGTATTTAGCGAAAAAATCACTGTCTTCACACTAAATTTAATCAATATCTCAATGACATAATTATTTGTACTTAAATTTTGTATTGATGACGAAAAAATCGGTCACATCGACGATTAATTCGTTCGCTATTTCAAGACGATCGAATTCTGAACAGTTCTGATTTGCGTTCAACTCGGTTCGATCGTTGCTTACAAACCGAAAATTTGGCGTGGGGCGATTTTTGATTAATCGCGCAACAAGAGCCTATTCAAGCTCGAACAGAAGCACCGTCCAATGTTTCCAGCCCATTGAATCCCAAGCCCGATAATCAGATCACCTTCAAGACAGAGAATCGGTGGAGTGCTCTCGGTGATCGACCCGACCGACCCATTCACCGTTGATGAGTAGTCGATGTTTCATTCAACTTTGAAGAATCGCCCGCGGCGCTTCAACTCCTCTCGCGATTCATTTCCAACTCTAATGGAACATTGTTTACACTCTGATTGTTCGCAAACTCCGTTTACAACCGTCTAGCTATGTTGAAACATCTGCGAACGTTAATGTCTCTGTATGCGCTAGGCCTTTGAACACTGGCCATTATCGGTGTTCATGACTTGAATAGAGAATCAACCTTGGCGAGAGTTACAGTCCATGAAAACTAAGCACGATGTCATTGCATAGATTTTTGCCAAGTTTAAAAAATATATATACAACCTAGTCATTTCACAATTTTCAGTTGTTTTGTACTGTCGATTTTCTAAAGCTTCGGTTTTATGCTCACGGTTTATGATTCAAAAATAAACTATTGTGATTCGCAGTGTTATTTCGTATTTTAATCAAGTTTCCAATTAATTGTTCAATTTCAGTTTTCGAAAAGTTGTTGCACCAATAAATGACTATGTTTTGCTTATTCGAGATGCCATTTTTGTACTTTTCTGAAAATATATTTTCCAAAATTTCTCCAATTTTTTTGACATTTTTCTTTTTTTTTTTACATAATCAGTTACTTTCTACAATCTTTATCATTTTTTTTCTAGGAAAAATTTTTACAGCTCAAGTTTCATGCTATTTTCAATTTTTTTCGTTTTGTTCTGAAGTACCTACAATTTTTTTGAAATTTTTTAAACCTTTTAGAAGTTTTTAACATTACAAAAAAATTATAATAGCTCTAAATTTTTTTCAAACCCCTTATTTCGAAATGTTGACGTTTTACGTTTTATGAATCTGTAACGTAATCCTTGCATCTCAAGGTCATGCCACGAATGTCACTTTACTTGCAAAACAAAGTATCTCAAAATTAATAATGTCTAAGCTTCACATACATTCTTATTCAATTAGGGGAGCCATGCGCTCGGTCGAACCCAAAAACACAAGCGGTAATCCCGATTTTATGGCGAACGCTTAATCTTCCTAATGCATTCGTTCGCTAAGATTTGTTGCGCACACCGATTTCCCGTTCGCTTACGCGCATTACGTGCGGTTGTTACCCGGATGCACTCAAGATTTTCCCAACTGTAATTCGTGCGGATGACAGAAACGTTCATCATAACGTAGTTTTAAGGGGAATGCTGTGCAGAGATACTTTGTAATGCGTTTTTAGTCGACAATCAGAGAGCCCTCGAGACAAAGGGGGCGACTAGGCTGAAGTGCTGTTCACATTCCCTCGTGCACTATGTCTCAATTTAAAGGCCATCAACTTATTTGACCTCATTGATATCCGACTGTAAATCCTAATTACGTTTTCCCTAGATGGCGATGAAGGAAGAAAGCTCTTCTGTGGGGGAGGAGAATATGACTCGTAACGGAGGCTGTCGAGGGGATATGATTGACTAAAAACCTCCAACCCATTACGGATTTTTCGTTCGCCCCGTATTTTTTTTCACTCACTTTTTTCCGTTATGACTGAAGAGGCTTCGAGTGGAATAGCCGTGTAGGAAAGTCGAGTTCACATAGGCGGTTTTCCGATGCAAAGGAACGGGTGTTGCTGAGCTGCTGAGGTTCCCGAATGTTGCCATTTATCATGGCCTTGGCGTTTAAACTTCTCCTTCCCCTGTTTCGTGTTCCTTTGCCTTTTCGCGCACCTCCTTTTTCTTTGCCAGTAACAATTCATTTAAGCCTCCGCTCTCTTTACGCCTCCGTAACTCGAAGTTAAAGTAAAGATTACAAATCTCTTCGCACGGCTTCCTTCCTTTCTCGCGCACTTCCTCCAATAAGTAGCTGCACTTAATCCTGGTTCAGCGCTCCTAACTTCATTTTAGCATGGGCTCCCAGTTGAAAAGGGAAGTGCTTCTCGCCGCATCTTGCAAGCGATATATTCTTAAACGGACGAAAACGCATTATAAAGTGTTTCAAAGTTCGCAATCTGTTTACAGACAATTTCATCGCGATTACTTACAAGAGGAGCGTTTGATGTTTGCGTTTTAAAGTGCGAATAAAGTGAGAAACTGCGGAGCTTTGAAGTGCTAAGGTTGTTGAAGCGAGAGGTCTCAGGTTATGAATTTCAAGAACACGTGGTGGGAAAAATGGAAGAATTTTTCAACAAGATAGTCAGTTGTTCACAAAGAATTGAGTTACTCTCGTGAGTATGTACTCCCATAAGAAATCTGAAATAAATGAAAAATATTTCGTCAAATGGTATCCTAAAAGTTTAGAAAAAAAAGCTTCTAGGTAATGATTGTGAAGTGGTTTATTATTCCTTTGCTTCAATAGCGATTTACGAAGATAAATAAGATAATTTGTGAAGATTTGTGAACGTTCCCACTGATAAATAAAAAGCAAATCAATTTTTCAAATAAAAACCGAAAAATTTCGCCTTACGGTATAATCGAAGAGAGTGTTTGACCAGCATTCCTACTAGTATAGAACGATTTTTAAAGCTCCAAGAACTCGAGAGTAATACCCTAGTTGTATCACGTGTAGTTGAAACAAACGCCGTTTTATTTTAGGCTATTTTATTTCTAGTAAAATTTTGTTCGGGTATCGATGAGCTTGCATTAACAGCAGATTTTCGTATTTTAACTTCGCTAAAAGTTTAGAGAAGGTTTCTAAAAGTATAGAATCGAATTTCAATTAGAAGATTGAATTTCAATTACGCGATAGCCGATTTACATCAACGATGTACGCTATTATAAACGGTTTCGTCTTGCGATAAGATGGATAAGGTATTCATCACATGCTTCTCAAGTAGTCTCCATTGAAAGGATGATAACGAATTCCACGAACCCTATGAATCGATAAGGTTCATTTCCAGTTTTTTGTTTTGATTTTTCGTGATTGGGAGGTTTATGACTACTGACGGTAGCGTGTCTGTCTCGACTGTTGAATTATTTGCTGCCACTGCGCCCTGTAGGGATAACTGTATCAAAGATAGTTCCACTGAAAGATTGACGGCATGGTAGTTTCATACAATGGCTCATTTGATAGACAAAAAAACGGATTCCTGGGAAAAATTAGGTACGACCAGCAGTTGGAGCGAGTAATTTGAGCTTGATATTAGACACGCACAATCGGAAATGACTGAGTCGATAACGAGCCCTCCGCACAATATCATTTTTCGAAGAAACGAGTCGACAGCAGTTGTTCGATTCGGCCCATCAGTTTCACGATGAGCTCTCGCTGACTTACTTCACAATGGGCGACCGTGGAACGTCTTAAAAAATCGAACTGCAAAGAATTCTAGTCGCCCAAAAAATTATGTTTGGGGAACTTTTCTCGTAGCTTTTACACATTTTTTTGGTGACGGTGGATTGGATTATTTTTCGCATTTCTATTTAACATTACTTGAAGCTTCAAATTTCTTACAGCGATTTTCTTGAATAATTAGGAATAATTTACAATTGAATTAGTAATCGAAAAATTCGGCCCTTAACAAGACTACGGCATTTTTTATTTTTGAATGACAGGAACTTGAATTGCCTAATTTTTTAGGTAATTAAGACTCACACACAATGGTCGCCAATTGGTGCTTATTGGCGCCTATAAGTAAATTTTCATCCATAATATTCGAAACTCGTGAAGCCGATTGAAACGACAGCGTTCGATAGTAAAAATTCTTACGACCCAAGTGAGAGATTGAGAATTTGCTTTTGAGAGCGATAACTCAAAACTCAATTCGCCTCCGCTTGGCTGCCTTGTTTGCATCGGAATGTTTACTTGTTTTCGCGGGGCTTCGTTCCTTTCAAAGCTTCGGGCCTCGTCGGGTTTATTCAGTTTCCGGGAAATGAATGCCGCCGCAGACCGGGCTAAAATAGCGCGTATACAGAAAGTTTATTTACTCAAAAGCTGAGTTTCAATCGAGCGTTGCGATCACAGTTCGGAATTCTCAGACCTTTGTTTTTTCGTCGTTAACGTTTGTGTACGATGTTCGGAATGCTTGCGTTCAATTTCTTCAAAATTTCCCACGATGGATTTGCGGGGCAGTAATTTCTTCTCGAAACGGTTGAATATTCGGATGGATTTATTTTTCCTAGTATCGCCATGGTATCGCTTTGAAATTATTGGAGGTTTTATTCGATCTTCTCTCATTCTTCACAAACGCCCTGGGTTTCGCAGAACTCTCCTCTCAGTTCTTCTCTTGATTTTGAGAAAATTTTCTGCCAAAGTTATAGAGAGTTATAGAGTCATCGCCATATGCCAAAGCTTCCACTCGTTCGATAATGATGAAAGTAATTAGGTACCGTTTCGACGAAATGTGGAGGGATTTAATTTGCGAAACTTATACCTGTCTCAAGGGAATTCTCGACAGATCCAGAGCTCAAATGAATCCGAAATTCGCGAGGTAAATTACAATTTCGGGGACCAAATAACTGATATGAAATTTCGAAAGCAGTTATGTGCTCTCTGCCGCCTTTGAGAGGCGATTCGAGTGAAAACTTTGCTCTTGTCGTCCCAAAAGTTCTTAGATATTCGTCCATCTGCAAATCTCGAATCGCATGCATTATTAGAGAACTGTTGAATTCGGCGGTGAATACTGTAGAAAAAGGCTTCCAGATCCCCGATATTCTGCCGAAGTATTATTTGAAAACATTTCCAAGCGGACTAATATGACTTATTGAATATTCGATATTGCCCTCGGGGCAACCGGTTGTTGGTTGCGAAAGAAGAAAATGGAAAGAACGTAAGAAGCTTTCGTATCGTCGACCATAATCGTTGGAGAGAAATGTTTCCAAAAGGAAAACACAATCTTTTGCCCGTTTACTCCGACCCGAACCAAATGGGATAGTCTCGAGGGAAGAAAAATGTACGTGAGGTTTGACTTTGCGAGTATAGGAGTAGCTGCCCGCGCCCAATCGATCTGAGTCAAAACATGTTAGAATGAATGAGTCCTCTCCTCTTTATCTTCCGGCCACTTCATCACGTATCTCTTCTCTTCTGGTAACATTTCTCCTGCTTTGGCCCGTGAGCTCTCCGCAATAAGAAAATATCTCCAGCGTTGGCTCACTGACATGAATTGATGTTAGATCCAAGTTCGCGCTTGTTCAATGTCTTCTACGTCTGTACGGGCAAAAAGAACGAAGGATAGGAAGGATTGTCATCGCTAGACGAAAGTGCCTTTCCTTGAGATGCTTCATAATTCGCGTCGAACTTGACGGAATGCCAGTTCGCATGACGAGTTCGCAGTTCCGAGACCGCAAGAAGAGAGAAAAGAAAAAAAAAAAATAAATAAATAAAACAGTGAATTTTATCCGTTTTCCGGATATCCCTCTGAGCTTGAGGATTGAATAGAAAAAAGCTGTGCAGTGCTATACTATTTGATTAAATATAAAACATAAAAATCACAATAATTACGACCCGCAATGATTAGTGCTCAGAATTAGTGTTAGCAAATCCTGTAATTTATGCCGGGCTTCTAAGATCGAGGTGTTTCTCGTAGAAAAAAAATAATAATGGAGAAATGAGTGCTCCCATTATTTTTCCAGATCGTAAAAAAACTTGTTATACGATGTTTTTCCTACTTGCTTCATTTCCCAGAGTAGGAAAGTAATCTTGGTCGACTGTTGCGTGAGCTCATAAACACAGGCCTCATAACGCAGCTGCTCCGGGGGCGGTAATTAGGCGAGTCTGGTGCCATTGTAAAGCTCTAAGCCTACGCTTGGTACTTCAATGCCACGCCTTTGCCACTTCAAGATGATTTTCTCATCTCCTGTCTAGCTCGTTTTTCGAGCCGCTCTTAATTTAATACGGTCGTATTTGCTGATAGCGTTCGGCGCCTAGGATATGAGAATTTATCTATAGAATACATTGGAAATAATACGAGAATTGCGCGAAAATGAAGGTTACCTATGAGAAAAATTATTGTCATTATTTTCCCCCATTTCACGTTTGAAGTTATTGATATTCTTAGGAAGAATTCCAACTTTTAGCACATATTTCTTCAAAGGAAATTTCTAAATAATATGTTGTTGCGTTGATTGCCGATGAATTACAATCACGTTCGCCAATAAATATATGAAGAAATTTTCAAGAATTTATGAGAAACTGTGATTTAAATAATTTTGTTTCCCATCCTATTCGAATCTTGAACTTCCAATATTCTCTCTGAAGAGGAACTAAGTGCGAAATAGGCAAAAGTGTTCGCACGATGAAAGAAATTTAATAGAAAAAAAGTTGCCTAGACTTTCCTCAGCACGAATAAATAGAAAAATGTTTGTTTTCGCATAGCTGGGAATAGTTGCGTTCCACCTCGTGCGGTGTGTTATAGAACGTGCGTTATGGAATGAGTAAATAATTCCAACTAAGTGGCTGTTGCTTCTGTTCCTCCGTGTTATGTTCTGCTAAGCTGAGTGGGGGTAGACAAGCAACGCTGATGATGATGGGATGGATCCCTCGCTTTGCTTGTGTACATTCGGTGAGTGGCCATCAGCCCGACGCGCTCCAAGTTTGCATTTCTGGATGAGCTAGCGATTCGCGAGGGCTTTTTGATATGCGTCATCCGGCTTACGATTACTATTTTCAACAGATCTCTTTGAGTTGTTTCGAATAGCATTTCAATGTATGCCAAATAAGTGGAACTAGTGAGCCATGTTATTCGAAAATAAAGGTTAGAGTACGAGACTTAGGAACAGATTCGATCTACCAAGCAATAATCGGGCGATTTTTTAGCTACCTACCTACTAGATCTACTCGGCCGGCAAACGTTCTCCCCTGAAGAGGCTAATGGGGAAGTTTCAATTCTCCCAAATTTTTTGGTTCATAATTTTATGTAAATCAATTAATTAAACTCAAAACTGCAATGTACTAATTTTGTTCAATAAATTTACCCTTGAAAATTTTTTTTTTATGTGGGCCGCTCATTCCGTTCCATAAATTATCGCCCTCCTAGAACATTTTTATCTTGACACTGAGAAAATAAAAACAATAAAAAATAACCTTGCGTATTTTCCTGAATACTTTCAATTTTCTCAAGTCTAGTTCCAGGTAAAATTGATTTTTTATAAATAGCCAGAAACGGCCAAATGATGCTCTCAAATTTAAAATTGGATTTATCTATACGGGCGCAATGGTTCATAAAAATTGTCATTTTCTCTCGCAAGAGCCGACTATGAAAATTAGGTAAACATTTTTCGATATCATGGAATACTAAGAAGTTGCCATTTTTCAGTGATTTCGAAAAGTACAACTTCGCAATTTTGAGTATTAGGATATCATTCGACTAATAATTTAATGCCATTTAATTCGCTTTATTCTGCGCTTTTCAATAAAGTGAGTCGTTTTGAAGGTGTAAACCTTTTCTTTTTTCGCCAAATTCAAATCTCCTATCCAGTGCATCCAAACCTCTTCCGCAGTTCTTCCCCCGTGATTACGCCACTGCCCATTTAGTTGAATGCCCCGTGAAGTTAACCTTTTTATACCAACCGCGAAGGTAGATTTTTCAATTCGCCACTATCGCAGTTGAAGAGGCTATTTTTTCGGCTTGAACTGTGTTTTTCTTTATTCAGTTATAATTTCTTCTTTTTTTTGTATCGTATTTCTCCTGCGGCGCTGTGCTCGCCAACCGAATTATTAAAATTATGTTTTTTTTTCACGCCCGTCTTATGAATAAATAGAAATAAAACCAGAAGAAAATGTCGAGTTTTTATTGGCTCTTATAGGCTCAGCACAGCCCCTGAGCAAGTGCCCTCCTAGATACCATTATTTATTTACCGCTTATGAAAGGCATTGAGTGTTCCGCTTCACATGGTGTTCACTTATGGTTTACCCGTCGACCCAGTATATAAATATTAGCCAATTTGAATATTAGCTCCCGTGAAAACAATCTCTATAATATAATTTTGAACTCTTTTCCAACATTTTTTCCAATGATGCTGTTCTTTACGTCTTTGTCTCGCTACTTACGTCTCCTATATTTACTCTAGATGGTGCTAGATCAGCATCTTCTTTCAAAATAATATGTCAACTTCGTGCTCATCGGAAAAATACCGCGTCGGGGGAAATAGACGGTGACAATTTTTTTCTATTGCGTCAGTCGTCAGAGTGAGCTACAAGAACATTATTATGAGAAACCCTACTGTAACTGACGAAGCATGAAGTGTTCAACGTCCTTTTCAGTTCTTGAGTCGTTCCACGTCTTCAGATCGATCGCTCCAGCGTTGCGAGAATATTCGAACTCAATACATCTAAGGTGTCAAAGTATCAAAACCTGTACCGCGTCGATGTTGGAGTTATTTTCTTCACAACGTTCCCCTGTACATGGCCTAGACGAAGAATGTTATGTCTGTGATGTAATATTGCCAGATATTTCCCAGGGCGCCTTGCCAATCCTCCTGCCTCAATCATATAGATTCTAGCGCACTTTTCTCTTTTGTTCTTCCGCAAAAAAATGTCCCTTTTCCCATCGCGACGCTGAAACTGTTTGCTATCCTTGTTACTTATTTTCTTTCCATATTGTTGCGAAATAGGACAACGTTGACGATATTTTTGCAAGAAAACGCGTTTTCTTATTTTTCCACAAAAGGATTGCCTGATTTCACAAAAGGTGACGGAAATTCAGCTTTTTATAGATTTGATCCAAGGAGTGAACATATGAAACCAACGTTGAAATTAGGAATGATTTTTCTTAACGCATTTATTCTACAGAAATAATACATTTACAATTCACTGGCGCATGAAACAATTTAATCACAATGCTACAATGCCAATAACTGCCGTAATTTTCAAGGATTTTTTTTTTGCAGAAAAAACTTCTTTGGCAATTATAGTAATTATACCGCATTATCGGAGCAAGGGAAGGTTTTCGAATTTCAGCTTGTAGTTGCTCAAAAATCAAAAAACCATCAATCCCTATGGAAAGGGGCATTTGCCCTTATTTTGCCGAAGTATTTGTAAAGGAGCGTAGTTCAGGAGAGATAGTATGAAGATATCATATATAATTGTTTTTTTAAACATTAGTAGCGTAAAGGTACTGACTCCACGACACATAGAAATTAACGTCGGAGTTTGGAACTGAAAAACTGAATATGAGGTCCCTATCTCACAGACTAATTGATTAATAATTACAGGTGGTTGAGATCAAGGTTCAATAATGGTAATCAGGCATTATATCCAGCGTTTTCATCCGGGCGGTAAAACGAAGAGCGTTAATTTAATTTTTGATGACGGCGAGAGCGGCGAACTGGCAGATTGTAGCGCTGCAGATAGAGACTTTTTACGAAGACTGACGTTGTACGTTTAAATTGAGATAAGTTTTTTTATTTAAATTTCTCATCGTTATTGATTTTTTCGTGCACTTTCTAATACAATCGGGCAACTTAGAAAATAAATTTTTTCCATGCCAGATAGGGATTTTCAAAGAATTCCCGAAGATTTAGCCCTATCCCGTTTCTCGGGGTTCCATCTAATTCCATAACTTCGTAACCTTGACAACTGCGGCTCACTCTAAAGCCCCCAATAATAACTGTATAATGAAATTTCTTGGCTCGCGTTATATTATTGGCAAAGTGGGGGTTAAATGGAGGCTGAAGAACGGGGGAAATAGGGTCGAAATCCCTCGGATTTGACTGTTTGCTAGCCCGAAGTACGGGAGGCGGATTTCAGTAGCAGCAGAGCAGCCAAGAGGAGACGAGTAGTTCTCGCCAAGTCTATAAGCTCGGTAAATAGAGTTTGATTACAGAATCCCAAAGTTGAGTGGTGCACGTCAGTAGCTCACTCTCATCTCTCGAGCCGTCTCTTGCAGCTTCAGGTTTCCTCGCTGTTCGCTTGTTAGATCAGCTCTATTTATTATTCTAGTCGCGCTCAAAAGTTCCAGAAGATAGGTAAAATTTATAGGGATACACTCAACAATATACTAAAGTGAGATACAGTTGATATCATTATTCCAATACCGTTGAGCTTACGGATGAACTCGTTCTAAGGCCATTTTGAGATTGATATTCAAGAAAATTACGATTCGCTCTTCACTCAGCAAGATATTCAACTAACGAGGGCAACGACTCTAAGGACAATTTATAAAAAAAAAATTATGATGTGGGTTTCGTCTGGAAATATCTTCAACACTGTGACTTTTAGTTATTTAATTTATCTATCTATAAATTTTTTTTGTACCTGAAAGCCTTTACTTCCACACTGCTTAAATGTCTACCTATAAATCCTTTTTCTGGAAAATTTCTTATACGATTTTACGGAAATATTTAACGAAAAACGGATGAAAGAAAATCAGTAAAAACAAGTGCACGCAGTTGACCGATCGGTAAATTTACCATCAAGGTATGATGTGTTGGCAAAATTAAATGCGATTAATCACCGCGAATCCACCGAATTTTCAATTATTACTTGAAGAGGAGAAAATTGCTCCTGAGGATGAAAATCTTTCCGTTTCGCGTATTTTTCATTCCGTTTCTGTGGAGCGTCGTAAAAATCGAGTCGAACAAAGAAAAAATATCCGCTCAAGCTTTCGCAAAAATATTTAATCGCGGGCTCTGATTTAATGAAGAGTAGCCTCGAGGCGCGTGGGTGCTCTACAAATCGGGTTAATGTCATTTTGATGTAATTACGGGAAAAGACTTGACGAAATATTACTTCCTTGGAAAATAAGTTTTAAATGCAATTAGACGAACTTTTAATTAATTTAACCTCCTTTCGAAATGCCTGCTCGGGAAGGCTTGGCTTTCCGGCAATCGTCTTTCATTCACCGGAGAAAACCAAATGACCGCGAATTTTCGCTTTCGCGGAAAATTGAAACAAAGTTTTGTTACGAATTTTTTCGAAAGGGAATTTTCTTTAGCAAAAATATTAATAAATACTTTTTCAAGTTGACAAAATTTGGTATATATTTCCCACCTTTTTCTATTTTTGGTGTTATAAACTAGTGTTATGTGAACGAAAAATTTAACGCAGTGCCAACCGCACTAATCAGTTTGGAATTTGCAGATAAATCGGTTTTTGTTCTCTCGTGTCTATCCTACAAATAACATTTTTTTTAAAGAATTTAATTCCAAGTAAAGGATTCGACAAAATTTGTTTTCCTTTTTTGTGGTAAGTAGTTGAAAAGTACACTGGAAGGTGGCAATTGAAACAGAAGAAATATAGGAAATAAATTTTTATGAAAAGTTATTTGAGGAAAATGTAATTGCCTCTGGTAATGAAAAAAAAATCAGTAATTATTGAACCAAATTAAAGTGGCAATTTTCTAAACCTCTGGCCGTCCTGGAATCACCAAGCTCGTCGATTGGCTGATAGACAGTCCTGCCTTATCATTGGTCCTTCGTCTCAAGGTCATGACCGACGAGCGTCCTCTACGTCCATAGTCTTCTCTGTATTGCATTGCAAACTTCATCAAACTTACCTCATTAGAATAAAGTTATTCTAACAGAGAAATCCGCAATTCCATCACTGAACTTTGCTGTCGGAAAGTTGCCAATGAGCGTTCCAATTCGTTTTGAACAGAGTGTTTCAAATTATCGTGACGTTGACAATTGAACCAATTCCTGGAGACACTTCTCATATTTAATTAGCTTTATTTGTAGAGAATGGATTTTATTTTCTGATCGCTCCAACAAACAAATTGTTACTGCAATGTGTTAGCCCTTTGATATCTCCGTTCCTCGTATTTTAACGACTACTCGTTGAAAGCCCGTTTTGATAGAGAATTGTTCGTATGAAACATGCGTCATTATTAATTCATCCTATGACGCACATGAATTAATTACGACACCCCGTTTATTGCTATTACAAAACGAACGTTTCGCAGAACGACTACCGCAGTTGCAATTTCAGTTGAATCGAGGTGCTAACATTGGTTCATGTTACCTCCAGTCGTAAACTTTTCATTTATTTACAGAGCATTTTGCTCTCTAGAATCACACTGCTATCATATTGCATGACGATACATCATGGCAAAGTTTTTTGCTCTCCAAAGCAAATAGGTCAATAAATTAGTGGGGAAAATGACTTTTTCGCTCCACGTGATATCACACGATGTGATGGCAGTACCTTTCTTTATTCGTACTAGACTTTTCATTTAATACCAAACAATCGTATCTAAGAAAAAAAAGTTCCTTCCTATTTATCCGGCTGATGAGAATTATTCTCTATAGCTGCCGAGGTTAGCCTAATTAGAATTTCAGTTCTGAAAAAATAACGACGCTCCGTGCTTTCAAGAGTTCGCATTTCGAGGAAGTTAATTTACGGCTTTTGAGAGAGGAAATTTAGAGCTTTCTTGACGGTCGGCCGAAGCGCATCGACATTGGCTGTGAAGTCTTTGAAAAGTCGAAGCTTCTCCTGTCTATCCTCGTCTCCTCCTGGAGGCTCAGATGTAGCCAGACCAGAACGCCTTCCACTGTTGTAGTTCCTTTTACAGCCAACCTATTTAACGGATCAGCCGTTGGGAGGTGTAGTTTTATAGCAGGAGCCTTAATTACATCCTTACTTCAGAGCTAATAATCCCTTCGACCTTCCGTTGAACAAAGTTTCAACCCATTGAATCATGTGCTTTACAAGTTCAACGAATTGAAATCGCCTTGTAATTTGGAAACTGCTAAAAATACCAGAATTGGCATTATTTTGAATAAATCTATTCAAAGTGCAAGGCGGAGAAGTGAGAGTATACGATATTATTTTCCTGCAAGACGTCTGAGAAAAGGTCAACTAAGAGATTATCTCTTTCTCTCCCTGTATATATTTATTTAACAGCTTTCGATTTTTTTTACAGACATACAACTATTCCATTGCATTCAGTTTAGGAAGCTAACATCAAAAACTCTAGTGAAAACTAATAGGCAATCAATATCAACCAGAAAATATAGCGGTTTCAAGTTGAGCAACCATAAACGTTAGGACGGAGATGATTTTGCTTTAATAGCAATCGCTCAATTTCTCCTATCCCGAGTTCAACGGACGAGCTCAAGATCAAAGCAGCTGAGGCTCTTCCGTCGTCCCTCGGAACGAATTAATTCCGCGTGACAGAACGTAAAGGGAAGTCAAATTTTCTCGGAAAATTGCCTCGGTGGAAAAAATACCATGAAAGGTGATCGGTGAGTGTCATTAATGCTCTGTTGTCAAGAGCAGAAAAATTGCTTTCGAGAAAATTCCGACGCGAACAAAACGCTTTCTCGAGCAATATTATACAGTTATCTCAAGTGCGAGGCGCTGAGAATTTCAGCATTTAGCGGCGGAACTGAAGGAAATCACGAATGAATATTGGAATTGACACCCGTCACCTTTACCTGCGTCTTAAATTGAACAAAGGCAATTTGTTTTTATTAATTTTATTCAAAACTACGAGACACTATCTCGTAGACACTATCCGACTATAATACTCATACAGGGGGAAGAAAGAACTCTTCATGAAATCATCGCATAAGACTGATACAATTCGTAATTTTTATTTATCCTCAAAAAAATATATATAGGTACATAAAAAAATAAATAAATAAAAAATATGTCTTTTGAAAAGCTGAATGCTCAGTGGTTCATTATTCCTTTGCTTCAATTGTGATTTAAGACGATCATCCATTTGTGACGGTAATAATTTCCGAAAATTGGTGAACGTTTCCATCTAGCAACAGATTGGTAACTATAAGAACTAAGGGAAAATCCCTGGGGAACGATGGTTATTTTTATGACTTCTTTCTACGATCAAATTAAAAGTTTAATTATTCACCTAATAGTACAGCTGAAGAAGACGAGCATTCCAGCGTACACGAAATTTCTCCCCCTGAAAACCCTTTAAAAGAAACCTTAAAACTAAGGTAGCGATTTTGTCAAAGAATTAAGCTATTTTCCGGTGAAAATTTCAAGAATGATACGGTTTCTCAGTAGAGTTGACAGCGTATGGTGGATTTTATTAAATTGGATATTCGGATTCAACATGCCTTGAAACGTTAACCATCAAATTTTGAAGGAGGGGATTTTTTCTTAATCAATTGCAATGGCTTATTATTGAATAACAAATTAAAATAAACCTTTTAAAATTCGGAAACCCAACACGTTTTCAAAATAGAGATGTTATGCACATTTCAGAAGCAACCAATTTAAGCTAATTCAAACCGATGGTCTGAAGCGAAACATATTTTTAGCGTGATTGATAACTCGTTCGGAGCGATCGTTTCGGAGACAACGGGAAAATGATTGATGGACTCTTTCATGAAGGCGTTGTTTTAATGGACACGTTTTCAGCTTAGGAAAGTTTTCCTCGAACTGTCTCACCATCGACTTGAAACAAATGAATACAAATTATGGCTTAGTGCATTGTGATTATTATGATAATTCATACGAGGAAGGGTAGTTGAAAATTAATATTCGGTACTGGACTAGAGGAAAACAGTCCTAATCCTAAGTATTATTTTTTTGTTCATTCTTAGTTAAATAATCGTAAAAAAAATATTGAGTATACTTTATTGGTGTGTACTTTTTGAAAATTCCCAAAAAATTGATTGTATTCAGATATGCTTGTTCAGAAAGTATTTTGAAATTAGGATTTTTTTCTAATTCACCTCCCTACGACTTGGCTGTTCTCAATCTTTCCCTATTTGTATAGATGATGGTTCAATTTTAAGGTACCGTAAAACGAAGAAACATTATTTGAGGGCGCTTCGTTAATTATTTAGGCTTGTTTCATGTTTCGTGAAGAACGTTTGGCTGAATATTTCATCAATTTAACCAGTAAATTCCGCTCCGAAGTTCACGATCAACACTTCTCGAACTTGGACGCCTTCTTCGTTTGGCACCAGCGCACGAAGTTTTGAGGTGCTTTTGGTATTTAATTTATTAATTTATTAACGAGCGGTTTTTCAAAGTTTCCGTTCTCGTCAAGTGTTTCAAAACATTCTTGATTTCGGTGCTTGAAAATTTACCAAAATTATGTGGTAACACAATTTCTTCGAACCAGTTTGAACTTTGATTTCAACTTGGAGGCAAATTTGTATATTGAGTTAACTTGATTGGATTACATCTATTTATACCTCAATTTCAGTTAGGTTTTTTCGTGAAATATGAAATTTCCTTTTTGTAAAATTTCTCTCTTATAGAATTCGGTCAGCGAAACATAATTATACCTTGAACTTGAATCACAGTATTTATATTATTTGAAATTCAATTCGTACCTAGTGTGATAAAATTTCTCTCACGCTATTCTCTTCGCAATATTTTTTCTTCAATAATGAACACTCGGTAAAAATCATTGCTAATATTTGGCCAATATTTACCTCTAATACCTTAGGGTGCGAATGTCGTCAAAACGGAGGGCCACGTGGAGAGGCGAGGTCTGGAGCAGGTGAGCAGCATTGATTGATGGCTGCCATCAGTCATTCTATCAACAACACCTTAATTTGTAATTATATTTGAGAAAGCCCACGCGACTTGGCTGAGTAGCTATCCAAGTTCTGCCTTTCACTTCACTAAGCACGTTTCCTTCACTTCAAGCGACTACTTAATTACTAGCAACGTGCGAGTTGGTTTTCAAGGTAACTGTCTATTGACACGTTTTTGTGACTTACGTGTCAATATTGAGGAAGACGTTTCAACCTACGCTTAGTATTCATCGAGTTAAAGCTGAGAATGAGTATTGTTAGTTTATCACATCTTTAAAACTTCAATATCCGTTGTTTGACTGAATAATGAGAAAAAATATTACTTGATCTGGTGCGATTTCAGTTGTCAACGGACTGAATCTCATTTTGTACACTTATAAAAAAAATATATATATATATATATATATATATAAATTAACAAATAAGAATAACAAATAAAATAAATTGAATTAAATTTAAATTTAAAATAAAAAATGCTGTGCGATTTTCCGTCTGATTTTGAAATTGTACACTTTACAATCACGGAATAAAAAAGTTCGATGGCTTTCTGACCTCGCGAACCGCGGAAGTGGTTGGAAATAAATGGAATTCGTAGCCTCAGCAAATAATGCTCGGCTGACTGGAATCTTTCTTAATAATGAATTCCTTCCTCGCAAAACGACAACTGTCGAAACGGTTTCGACAGCCATTCGACATTTGTGCAAATATTTGCGAGCTTTTTAGACGAGAAGCGATTGGTGATCGTTGCGAGTAAATAAACCGGCCTGTGCTCAAAGGAGCTATTGAAAACGAAAGCCACCTGGGTAATGTACGGCTTTTGTAAACAACCTACGATAATTCACCGTCCGTTTCATTGACGTGTAATTGGGAAGACTGCAATTTTGCTAAGCGTTCGAACGAAATATTGGAACGGTTTTCATTGCTCAATTATCGACGTCGTTCGATTTTTCATCAGCGCGGTATTTTTATTAAATACGTCGTAATATTTTATTAAACCGAGCCTAATGGCATGTAAACTTAAGTGGCGGAAATGATAATAAATGTTTCAACGGAAGATGTATACTCATGTGCAATTAAAATAATTTTTAGAATCACTAAGAGAGGAAGTAAATCGTAAAAATTCTTGTAAAAATAAAATGAAAGTGTTTTATCTCGTAATCCAATAATTATATATCAGGTGTAATAAATATCGCAGACTCACAAATTGAATCTGAAATACTTGAAATGATATTGAAAATGGCATATTAAAAATGAAGCAGCATTACAATATAGTATCTAGAGTCATGATAACCAGCTTTAAACTACCAGCCATATCCAGCCAACTACCCAGTTTTCACAAACCTACTCTAACTTTCGATTCTTAAATCTTTCAGCCATGACGGAAAATCTTGAATATTATAATCTCGAATATCAACCATTTATAATCTTCAATTTAACTCCCGAAATATCGAACTTTAAAATTTCGAGTTTAAAATCTGAAATCTTTAAGATATAATCTTGGCTCCATCTACTAGGACATTAAATATTATACCCTACATTTTGGTACATACAGCTCCAGAACTTTGAGTCTATCGTATCGTAATTACTACTGTAATCGCAAAACATTATCATCCCATTAAGATGGATTTCGGAGAAAGAATCAACGAAACATTTTTGAGAGCAGAGCGCTCTCTACGACTTTATCCGTTTGGATGCTCAATAATCAGTGGCACAAATTCCAAGTCTAGACACCTTTCATCACACGTGTTGACCATTCTTCTAATCACCGTCGTCCTTTTTCATACCCTCATCCTAATCCAGGCTTGAACCCCAAAAATCGTCGGTCGCCTTCCGTTCAATAGGTCTTTCCAGTCTCGTGCTCGTTCATCACATGCGCTTAGGCGTCTCATATCAACTGCTAAAAGAAGACCTTCAATTCCAAAGTTCTCCACTATTTATAAACTGAGGTCTGCAAGCGGAAAGGGGTATCATTTCTCGAGCTGGTACGAATGCAAACGTCTACCCTTGTGTTTTCCTCATAAAGCTGTCTCGTATGTGCTATATGACCTCGAAACATGCCAACTCTCCACGTATCGTCTGCTAGACGATTTCTACGTCTCTTTCGATCATTGCTCGGCAATATCTTAACTTGGGAGACAATAATGATTCGTATAAAGCCGCAGTTCGGCCGATTGTCTTCCGATATTGGTTACCGTCAAAGTTCGCCAATTGGCGTGCAATGTAGAAACTTGATTCAGTTCTAACCGTACAAGTTGCAGGCGAATAGAGCGATTCGGTCTCGTTTCTATTTGACAATATCACGATCGGTTCAACAAGTCGAACGTTTTTCCGATATTATTCCTGTTCATACGGTCGAGAAGACGCGTCTAAGCAATTTCCGTTAGGAAACCGATAGAGTCGACTACTTTTCGAAGAATATGATATAATGACGAGGCTGCTGGCAGTTTTTCATACATTCCGGTTCCAACTAGCCTCGTTTCTTCACTTACCTCCGTATTTCCATATTCCTTTCTAAACCGAAGTGAATCTATCTAACGAGGGCTTAGCTCTCGATTCAACCCGTTGCCCGCATTCCCCTCGGGCGAAACTCTTGGAAAACCCACGGAAAGTTCATGCCGACGTGTAGACGGTGTTGTAAGTTAGAGTATCGAGATAAGTTTTCCAACCATAGGAAAGATTGAGTTTCCCAGTTTCTTCGCTATTGGCGCCTCGGCGATCTTCCGTTTTCATGAGATCCGAAAGAAAATCCATTTCGCTTATTCGTGGAATAAAATTTTTTTCTCTTTGCGGCTTTTATTTTCCTCGCAACTCGTTATCTTGTAGTGACAGTGATCTGCGGTTAGCTTCTGTTATAATGCTAGTATGAGAAAAAATTGAAGTTTCACGAGGGAATGTCCAGGAATTTTTTTTTCAGTTGACGCTGCAGAAAGGTTTGAAACGGTCATTCTAAGATAGCAATAATTTTTCGCTGAATTTTCAACTCCGATTGCCAAATAATTTTCGATTTAGAATGGGGGACAGTACTTTTGTCGGCAATGCGACTAGATGAGAATAGTTTTAAAAGTGGACAGGAAAAAAGAACATAACTATCTAACTCGATAAAAATAATTTTTCTGAATGTGACGTTTTTAGTTTTATAATTCACAATTATATTAAACTACTTTCGACTATAGTTTGACCGATTGGGTTGGCAGATCGACAGCAATTTAACAAGTTGACAATAAATTGAGACAATAACGATGTACTCCGACCTATTCGTACATTTTCAAAACAATCATAATTATATCACAGATAACTTGACTGTTGACAAGATAATTGACAATAGTGACAAAGAAAGTGATAAAAATTGTGATAAAAAACTAGAATGTTGCCAATAATCTGTCGAGTGGAAAATATTTTTTTTTGCAAAAATTTCACTGTGAAAACAACAATTGAGGTACAAAAATGCTCACTACAACATTTACAGCTTGACAATAATTTTGACACAATATTTTGACAGTATTTGAAACAAAAAGTTGCGATATTAACAATTTTAAAAAAGAGATCAATGACTTTTTCCTACTCAGTAATAATTTTCTCTGATAATTTCTAATTCCAAATGGTTTTTGAAACCTGTCAAAGCCAGGTAGGAACGCAAATTTTTCAGCAAAATAATCAGCACATTTTTTAATGTTTTCGATTTTTCCTTAAACAGTTTTCCTGGCGAACCTGGCCCGGGCGTCTTATCTGGCCTATTTTTATGAACTCCAATAACAGACTTATTCCTATTTCGGTTTTTGTTTCCCGAGCGTCGGAAAAATGGGAGTTTTTTCGTGAGAGCGGATTCTGCTTGGTTTACAGCCGAGTTTGGCGAAACACCAGGAATTCCTCTCTTTTTCTCCCCTTTCGAATTCGGTTGTGCCAGTCTCAGCTGATCGTTCCATTATTTACTGCCGGTTGTAGTGCAAGGTACCAAAGTCGAACTCATTCGTCATTTCACGTTCATTTTTATCCCCTCGAAAGTTGTCCATTCTCACATGTTTCCATGCACTCGCAAATTCGACTCATTTATTCAAATCGTGAGATGGAACTAATATTAAATTTCCATCGTGAACATTTGAACAGCCTCGGCTATTTCGAACTATTTGGCAATCAAATATTCACCAATATTCGGCCGTTTATTTCTCGTGGAAATGATATTTGATACTATCTGAGGCTTATGTTTGTTTCATAGTTGATGAGATTGAATCTAAATAATTTAAGGACTGTCGTTAAGATTTGGAGATTTCGTTTGAGTACATTCCTGTTCCGAATTCGACTTGAAATCGATCACGTGGACGTTGAAGTCGAACGGCATTTAGTGGGTGCGTATAAATATCTACATCGATGATAGGTCAAGCGTTTCAGAAGCTATTTTTGGTTCCAAACGTTGAAAACTAAACGGTTCATTTCATTAGGATTGACATTTGAGATACACTTGACTAATTCCAGCGATGACGCTTTTTCGTCCCGTTTGACAAATCATGCTGGACTAAATCCAATAGGGAGAGCTGAGAGGTTGATGAGTATAAATACTTCCATTTACTACGTAAACATGGAAGTAAAAAGGCAGTGTCGTTACCTAGTTCAAATGTTGATTAATTCAGCAACTCAGCTGGGAAGACAGTTCTCCTGTCCTCATTGACTAATGGTCATCATAACAGAATGTTCAAAACTAGTCCAAATACTTCGCTATATTAAAAAGTTTCTGGTTATTTTTGCGGTTTTTAAAGAAATTAGAAAAAATTTGTTAGGCTTTTAGGCGTAAATTTCCTCGTGTTTATTTATTCTACGAGTATATTTAATTACATATTTTTATTTTAACGTATTTAATAACGTATTTTTATAGTAACGTATTTCCTGTGTTTGTGTTTATTGTTTCGTTAGGACGTTTTGCTTAGAGGATTAAGTTATTGATTGTCGAAGTCTCGAATGTGGGTGGAAAGTAGAAAATAAAAATTAGCGGGGTTCCATTTCTAAAATTTATAATAATACAAAACATAGCATGCTGACGTGACGAAAAAAAATTCAAAAGTTGAAACTTCAAAAGTATGAAAATCGAAAAAAATTCGAAAAATATGATTAATTGTTCGAATTCGATTATTTTCACTTTAAATTCGAATTCTACGTCTGATTTCCTGTAGGAATCATTAAATAATCGAAACAGTACTGTAAGTATTTGCAACGGATTTTCAAAGTTGAAAAACATGAAACCGCGTAGTACTAAAACTAGGAAAAACTATTGTTGGTCGCCATATTTCCGCCGTTTTGACGTCATATTCGGATTCAGCGTTCAATTTCCTATAAGAATAGCTTTCAAAATCGCTTTAAAACAAAGATTTAATATTTCACCCTTACCGGAGCTCGGAATTCCGCCCGGCGAAAAACTCGATTTACGGAAAATAATTTCTCTGGCTCTGTTTACATCTCTTTCACCAAATTTTTTGCTATGTACGTGTGTAAGCCGTTCAAATGAAGACTCCTGCATAATAAAACAATCAATTATCATAAATTTTGACCCCGAAAATCACGGTTAAAGTCCAATTTTCGAGCTTTCAAAAACCGATTTTTTTGGACCACTTGCAGATTTTTCCGAGAAATAAAAAAAATCACAAAAATACATCTTGGTAAGACACAACTTTCCTAAAAATTTCAGATTTTTATCTGTATTGAGAGAGGAGTAAAAAATCGTTAACTGTTCGGTTGAGAAAAATTGCAGGGGTACCCCTTGGATTTTTCGCGAAAAATTTTTTGGAATAGATTTAGCTCAAATTCAGCATAATGATACTTGATGATGTGTATATCAATAATATATGGTTCATTCTTTGTTTCTTTCGCACTAAATAGATGAAAAGAACGGTTGAAGTTGAAAAATGTCATGTTTTCGTGTATAGTCTACTAATATTGTTGAATAACGCAAAAACGGTTGAAAAATGGGTAGGTACATTACATTAGGAAAATGTGGACAATTAAATTACCTATCTTTTGGTATATTCAAACATTTGAATTGACGACTTTTTGACTGAGTTAGCCACTGTGCATGTTACTAATCTTGGAAAACTTAAAAGTGGAAACGTCTAATTCTGCTACAACTTTGCTCCAAATGAAAAACCCAATACTTTATGATACAAAGTACATTCTAACACCACCAACTACATACCAAATTATAGCAACTACTAACTATTGTACTATTAAAAATACCTATAGATTCCCACTCTCCATACACAAATATTCAACTACTAAACCCATACCTATACCTATATTGTACTATATAAATATAGTAGTGAAAAGGACAACAACCCCACCCGAACAATATGGTAAGGCCGACCGTGCGCGATAGCTAAGGGGTTTGGGCGGCGAAGCCGCCAGGGGTGCTGAGCCCCTAGTTATACTATAAATGGGGTTACCTACATAACAAAATGTAATAACAATATTACAATACACTTATCTTTATCTCAAATTTTGAATTTATTTTTATTTAATTTTTTTTTTAAAGTTTTAAAAGCGATCCTTTATCGTGGAGGGTTTGGCATCAACCTGATTGCCTTCCTTGTCCGACATAATCCAGTCAGTGGCTCGTAGGTCTTCGGGCGTGGGATGGCAACGTGGGCTCAACAGATTCTTCAGCTTCTCGAATCCCACTCGAACAATTAGAAGAAACCTGTTGTACGAAATCAACTCCTCGGGCGATCGCTGCTTCTGGGCACTCAGTTGTGAAACCTACCACTTGACTATTCATTCAAAACCTGGCTAACGAGGATTTTTTTTACAATTCATTTATTGCGTTTTGCGGAAATTAATTTTTTCTTAGTTGATTTGTGAGCAATCTGGTCATCAGGAACGAAAATGGTCAACGGAATGATTCCGTATACGATATTACTAGTCTATTGTACAGATTTAAAAACCTAAGAGAATAATTACAATCCTACAGTACTTTCATGTTATAGCAGCTTTTATAATTTTAACCCACGAACCAATAATAGTTCTCATTATTATATTATTAATAATTACCATAGACGCAATTTATGTTACGTGACAGCCATATAAGATCGACTGCAAATAACCATCGTTATACAACTATCCTTCCAATTAATTCACCTCCTGACATTCGATCTCGTTAAGTTAATTATCGCGGTTATTATCATGGTTATTATCGTTAAGTTAGATTATTTGAGCGGATGATTGTTGCTATCTCGTTTCTCGCTATCTTTGAGTTCCATGTTTCAATAAAAGAGAAAAAAACCAACCACTCGAAACTATTAAGGAGATTATAAAGAACTAAAAATTTAGCTGCTATCTCGATCTCTTTCAGACACAAGTTTTTTTTTATTGCTCTTGGCAGTTTATTATATACCGTGATTTGCAACGCTCGTTAAGCTGCTCTATAGTCAAGTGTCGTTACGTAAGGAGAAAGACGAACTTTTTTTTCTATGATCTTTAAATTCTACAAGGGTGGAGAGGTAAACGGCCCGAAGTCCACGGAATTGCCGAAGTTGGGGAGTTTACAACATGCGTAAACCGGGTGAATTTCTTTCAAACGGCTCAAGTTGAAAAACGACGTCTGCACGGAACTGGTTTTCACGAAATAAGGAAGAGACCGAAGTATAATTCTTGGTCGATTCAGAAATTTGTTTTGCAGAAAGAAGAGCCAGCGCTGGCTTTGGAAGAATTTAACCACTCCGATAAGTTACAATGGAAATTTATGTGATTCTTTTATAAGATTTCAAGTTTGATACAAACTATGATTCAAAATTGATTCCCTTTCCCTCCTTTCCTGTTACTATCGGACATAGTTTTCGGCTAATTTTGGAAATCCTAGGCGATCTTGTCGAAAATCATCTTCTTCCGGAATGTTTGTAGTGGGTAAAATAACCGACAGAGAAGGGAATCCGTCCAGAGTGAACCTCATGTTATATTTCGAGTTATTCGGCCTTATCTGAAGCTATATTATCCACTCCGTTTGGGGAAATGCTGGCATACCAACAAGCTCTAACGGTTAAGAACGTTGGGCCTTGTTGCAGGGAACTAGTAATAATGGAGCCGATTTAGGCATGCTTCCCCGGTAAAGCCGAGTTTCTATCCTATTTTGGGAAGCTGTGATGGTTGAGCACGATGAACATTGCAGAATGACGGACCGAGCACTCGATGCGATGGAAAATGGGTTCGAAGGCTGAGGGAGCTTGGACTGCGCGGGAGTGTGGAAATGTTTCGGATCCGAGTATGTGTTTGGAGGGGTATGCTCTGCGGTTGTTGAACCGACTGATATAGTCAGGTTCGTATGTACACTCCGTCAGAACCTTCCAGTCGAGCCTCACCAATCCGTTCCTATCAGAAACGTTTCGCTTCGCCTGCCACCGTACATGGTCGTGGGATCGTACGGCTCAGGAGATCAGATCGTCGGAAATTCACTAAGGCAGGGATGTTTTTCAACTTGCATCGTTAACAGACTCGTAGAAACCAGTTCAGTCCTTGGATGAACCGTTAAAACGGAAACATGATATTGCTATTTTCTGATAAACCATCTATCCCTCTAAAATTTTGATTTTCTGCGGTTTCAAAGAACGTGGACATTTTTAGTTCGTCTGCAGACACAAATTTCTGCGATTAAAGCATTGATCAACACATGCCATCAAACTTGTGAGGCCTAATTTTTGAAAGTACTTTTCAACATTTCACTTAGCACTTTTCCAGCTCCTTAGTGTTTTTTGAATCCGAATTATGGAAAAGTGAACAGCGAAAAATTGCAGAGTTGAATCACTCCAGCTTTTCGCTTTTTATATTTTCGGTTGTAGAGTGCAAAGTGAATGTTTTTTTTGTTGTTTTTTTTTTTTTTTTATAAATGCATAAAAACGAAAAAGAACTTTTTTTTAAAGCTATTTGAAGGTTAGTTACTAGAATTATAATCACCATGAGATTTATTTCAAATAATTGCTATTCAAATTCGAAAACTGAGACTGCAAATTTTTTACGGAGCTAAGAAGTAAACAGCTCTTTAAAAAAAAAATTATTGTTCAAAAAACAATCTTCACTAGTTTGCTTTCTCCTCGCTTTTCACTCTGCAACTCCGCACTTTCAGAAACTAGCCTTTAAAAACAGAACGCCAAAGTTGTGTGAAAGAACTCTTCAAAGAACTATTATTTCACTTTTCACATTTCCCAATATGAAACTGAAACAATTATCATTCATGCGCGTACACGATTTCACAAGAAATTTTTTTCCGTATCTTTGCAGGCAAGATGAAGGAGGAGGTGGCTCTCGTGACGGTGGTCCTGCTTTTGGGTTTGAGCCAAGCCCGCTACGACGAGCGTAAGCGTCGACTGGATCATCTGCAGCCTACATCAGCCTCCGACCGGATTATGAACGTCTGCGACCTACAGCAGGAACATGAGCTCAACATGTTCTGCATGTGCGACCGTTCCGAACCAGGCAATGCATCAGATGCGAACTGCTGGCTGTTCAACTCAGGAGAAAAAGAAGATTCGCCCGTTTGGGCCTGGTTCCGCTCGCAGCGGCATCTGACCAAAATCACCGTGAACATTCGAGCTGTCAGCCAATTGCGTTACGTGCCGACGAAGGCGTTTAAACAATTGCCGAAATTGAAAACAATCGAAATCGTCTACGCCAATATTGAAACGGTGGAGCCGTTCGCCTTCGCCAATCTCACTTTGCTTCAGGATTTGGCTCTTACGCGAAACAAAATCATGAACTTGAAGAAGTTTTCCATTTCTTTCCTGCCGGACCTTAAGGTTATCACCCTCGGGGAGAACCGTATAGGAGAATTGAATCGGGAAGTTTTCGTTTCCTTGCCGTCACTGAGAAAGTTATATATCGACAGGAACAACTTGAGCCTCATACACGAAGGTGCCTTCGCCGCATTGTACAACCTCGAAGAACTGGAACTCCATGGCAACGAGTTGACCGTCGTGACAAGGGAGACTTTTCGCGGGCTAACGCGCCTTCGCCGTCTTGACCTCAGTCTCAATTCGCTTACTTATATCGCCAAAGGTACGTTCAAAGAAATGCCCGCCCTCGAAGAACTCCTGCTCGAGAGGAACAAAATCGAAGCGTTGGACTCGGGTGCGCTCATCGACTTGGAATTTCTTGGGAAAGTTTATCTGACGCAAAATTCGCTGAGGACGCTTCCGCCGGGCCTTTTCGAAGACACTACTTCCCTGAGGTTCCTCAATGTTCGCGACAACATTCTTCACACATTGAACCATCAGGTCTTCGCTCCGATAACGCTCAACCTATACAACCAGTCTGCATATCTTCTCGTTGATGGTGAGTGATATTCGAAGTTAATTTACTGCGTTACTTAATATAATTTTATTTCGTGCTTCTCCTAGTGCTTTCGCAGGAGCTCACAGTAGACGCTAATTATTGGGATTAATCAGCATGGTTATCTTATTCGTAGGTCGCAGTAATATTACTAGCTTAGGGTAGCTCCTTTATTCGCTTGCTGTACACAAACAAGACCGAGCGCTTGAAGAGACAGCAGAGATGTTGAATTCCATTAACTTTGCCTTCTTCTTCATTTTCTGCTATAGTCCACTATTTTTTTTAAAATTGCTAATTTTTCGAGCGATTTGTATTTTTTTTGTACTTCAACTCCTCCAGAATTACGATTCGTTGATTTCAGAGATGAAGAAAGACTGCAACCAATTAACCATTTGTAAACTTTTGGATTCGCTTTGTCGAAAAATAATTGAATTACATTCACGTTTTTTTAGAAGGGAAAACCAATTATGTGATACCTAAAAGGTAGCTAGTACATGTAAAGCTGATGGTGTTTTCCAAATTGCGGCGGACCTCTGTTTAGAATTTCGCTCTTGCCTAAACCGCACTAATTGCTTTTACTATTTCCTTGCGTTTGTCGAATCGGAGCCGATTAATTAACAAGTTTCCTCAAAGGCCTCTTCGCGCAGTAAATCGTTGCCGAATTCAAATTCGAAATCGGCTTAAACCGAAATGAATGGTAACTCCGGCCGGCTAAACTAGGGTCAAACTCAACGCAATCCAGGTTAAAAAGATGAATCGAAGCCAATCGCGCGATACCGCCATTAGAAGGTCGTTCCAACCTTGCGAACCGACCCTTTTCTTTTTCTAATCTTACTCCGACTGTAAATACAAGGCGATATTTCACTTTGTACTGACGACGATAAAACAGACCCCGATTCACTCAGCAAGATATCCCGCGCCGATGTTCGCAACACAACTACGAATTTCCGTCGGCCCTTGTGGAACTTGAGAATCGCGTATTTAATAAACGAAACGGTCTCGATACGCATCAAATCAATTAGAATACCAAAATATGCTGAAATGGCGAAAATTGATTCAAAGCTTGCTATAGTTCAGAAGAATAGTTTTTAAATTAATTCTCCCTACCTATGTGAAATCTTTGTCAAAATTCAACTTAACTTATAAAGTCATGCAGCGTGCATGACTGGATCTTTACTTTCTAATTCCCCTCTGAGCAATACTACTTGATTATTCCACGAGTAAATACGATTCTGACTTCGTCCGTGTGATTCAACAAAAATCGCCGTTCGTTCGACTCGAATCCCACCTTCGTTCCTTCAAACCATTCAGCTCGTTGGTTATCTTATGGTAAGGCCGTTTTCCAAAAACCGACCAAACGATAGATATTGCCACTGCTGGACGCTTCAATTGTTCGTGGAAGCGGGAGTCATTTAGATTTCCCCGATATAAGTCCTATATATCGAGGGTCCATTGTTGGGTAACAGTCGGGAAAATAGAGTACAAATCATTCGAACGCGCCGTTTCAACTTCTCTTCGCCGCGGCAATCGGAAAGCCGTTACCCGTCGTAAGCTAATTTCACCGCAAGTGCAAACGATCGATGATCTATTTGTTGCAGCTTACGGTACACGTGGTAATATACAATTTATGAACATAATAGAAACAATTTTTTCGTACATAGCAGTGCAAAATTACTATAATACAAACTATGGAACTCTCCACTTCGTTGAATTACGTTCCGTGCTGAGTGGGGAATCGTTTAGAGCCTTAGATCTAGCAAAAGCAACTCCTCCGAACTCCAAATTATATTACTCATATAAATATTATGTTCAATATTAAATGTAGGTATGAGAGATAGACAGTATATACTTACAAATAGTTAAAAGGGTAACATAAAGTGCCTCCTATGTTTATAAGACATTTGATTAGGACACAAATTATAGACTTGAAAATAAATTTTCCGATTCCAGGTACTCCCTTTTCATCAGGAAGGTAAAGACAAATTTTCTATATTCCGACCAACTAACGGTCGTGGGAACCTCAAGTTTTGTGGCAAGTGCCTCAGTAAGAATGGGAAACTAAAATATATTATGAGACGGGTAGTACATTTCAACCTCGAGACAGTAACCCGGGGTGAGATCACTACCGCATAACGTCACTATTTTTAAATACAGAACTTGTTAAAAAATGGTATTCGGCAGTTGGTGAAGATAGGTATTCAAGAAGTGAGACAAGGAAAAGTAAGTTAATAAGAAAAAAAAGTGGAAATGTTTAAGAGACGAGCAAATCATTGGCAACCACTTCATTGGCTCTCCTAAAACTGAAAACTAGCGAAAATGATGAATTATGACACTCTCGATATAGCTTTAAACGCGGGAACATTTCAGAGAAGTTTTTGATTTTTGAATTTCATAGTGTTTCCCCGAAGAAAATTACAAATTCTCACAGACACCTCCTTAATATTCAGTAGAAATGAATTCGGCTTCTACACGATAATTTGTATTTACTTCGCACACGTGAAACTAAAGGTCGCTGCGCGGCTGCTCGGTTCATTCAATTTAAGCTGATTACCGTGCGGTAAAAGGGCGAATTATCGGAGTGCGCTAGTTACAGAGAATGGGGCAAATCGTGCAAAGGATCGCCGACGAGATTAGGCTAATTGGTCTCGCCTATGTGCTCATCTCGAACGTGTATGCAAACTGCCGAGCGCGCGTTAGCTTTCATCGTCAATTCCTTCTGACCATGAAGAGTGTTGATGAGCCATTTGCGGCCGGAATAGCTCCTGCAGAGCTTATCGTTTCCTGGCCCTCCAAAACGCTCAATATGACATCATTATTACCTTTGCCATTGTCCATCTGGTGAAATTGAGAGTTGATGGATAATTAACGACAGTCATTAAGAAAGGAAATTATACGGAAATTTATGGCCGATTTGATTCGTTGAGATTAACCCTTAGTAAAAGATTAATTACGACAACTCTCTTTATGATGTTTGTCTTTTGTTCATTCGCTTTTGAACTTCTGTTTGTCCATTCATCATAATTGTCATACATCGTTGTAAAATAAAAACAATAAAACCCAACTAACTTTTTTTTCTTATTTTATAGAAACATCACATAATTCTAATTTCTAATTTAGTAGCTGCTATTGCTATAATATTTTTCGCTTTAACTTTTTTCTATATTTTTCCGGACCCCTTTTCCCGACAATAGTAGTGATACCGCCTCGTTCTATTGATTTTCATCTCACGAACAATCTCCTAGGATATTTATTTTTGACCAACACTTTGTAAACACGCATCAATGAATTTTTCCACCGTGAATATTTTCCAAACCTGGTTTCAAACTTATTCCTTCATCACTCCCCGGCGATCGTAAGTTCGCACATGCCGCATCGAGATAAGAAGTTAACATTCACTCTAAACTTCGAGCGGATCAACACTTGAATATTCTTATCTAGTCGAGAGCTCGAGAGTTGAACAAAAAGTTTAAAATGTATGAGACCCCGTTGTCATACGTGAGTGTAAAATAAGTTTGGCTCTTCGTGTGGAAGTTTTCTTGTGAAAGCGTAACCTTGGAACGAAATTGTTCGTCGTCACCGTGTTCTTTACGCCGCCGCTGAGTTTTTATAGCGCCCCATTGAAATAACCGGTAAAATAACAGCTATAGTGAAAAATGCGAAAAAAACGTCGTAAGAAACATTTTAATTACTGCAAAAATAAACGCTAATTCGCTAATCGCTAATTGATTTTTTCTCTCTGTTCAATTTTTTTTTTATTCTGAGCGAACTAATACTATTTTTTTTAAAAGCTGTTACAAAATTTTATTCCTTGTTTTTGTATGAAGAACAAATTTCCGTAATGATATTTTTAAAAACAATTTTTGAAAAATTGGAAGAAAAATAATGATGATAATTATTGCTAAAAAAAAAACTATAGTCAGTGAATTCGTAATAACCATGGTAACAGTACTGGTAATTTGGTAATACATTTTGTGGGTAATTTCGAGTTTTTTTTTTTTCAAATTAAATTATTAGAACTTACTGTCCGCACTTTGTCAGCAATAAAAAAAGTAGTCGTCGTTCTTGGCGAAAACAAGTTTCGAATATTTTATCCTACCAATATAAATAACGAATTCGTCATAAGAATGTTCAAATGGGCGAAAAATAACTTAGTATGTTGTCAGCGTTCTAACCGGTTTTAGTGGTGCTAAAAGTCCACTATTCCGTCATCGTTAACTTCCGAACGCCCTAGTTCAATAGTTCCCGAAGACGAGGCGTTCCTAGTTTCAGCATTCAACTCACAGTCACACCACGTACAACGAACACTGCAGCACGATGGCATGGAACAAGTTCGTGCAATGTTTGTCCCTGTGGACTGAAGGGGATCGTTTGATCTCTAGTTTGTCATTCAACTTGGCTGTCTCTCAACCCTCTCTATGTCTGCCATAGCTGTTACCGAGACCGGTCTGACTCCCTTATTTATCCACACCTCCCACTATCGAGCGAGCGGTTTAACTTGTTTTGGAAGAAAAAGATCAAAGTTGAAGGGTTGAAATTAAAAAGACAGAGACGTTGAAATTAACGTGAATCTCAAGGTAGGTTGCAATTTTTTTCGGTTTTACAATGTCAACAATTTTGGATCTTGACAAATAGTTGAATAATTTTTTTGTAATGTATTCATTTTTTGCGATAGCCAATTTTCGGTAAAATTATTACATTCCGATTCCTTCTTAATTGAAAGTGCAATTCATCATTCATAGAATCATCCGTTTATAATCCATTACATCTAACGTTCTATAAACTTTATTCATGAGCGAATCTCTTAATTTTTTCAGCATGCCCCCGGTTCAAAAATTTATACCCGCATTTCTTCAGTCTCGAGTGCAAATTGACCTCACTTTGGGGAGAACTTGTTATAAATTGCCGAGGCTACAGATTCCCCCGAACATCTGATATTTGGCAAGATGTCTTTGCGATGGGATTTTATCCTTTACCTCTCAAGCTGAGGGTGGATACAGCGACGGTTGGCACAACAAGGCTGCATCCGCTTGACAAAGGGCTGACCCCGACTGCGGGTCGTACTCAATATTCCCGTGGACAACAAATAAGGAAGATGATTTATATTGTCTTTTCTCGGGCAACGATATTTATGAGCGTTTCCGTCGCCTAGCGGTGTCCACCTGACACAGCCAGCTCATCCCTTTTAGCTTAAACGCCGCAGCAGACCCTTCTAAGCCCGATCTCTTGGCTCTAATCGTAAAACCAGCAACAGCAGGGATAACTCTTTTTTTCAATAACTTTTTCGCGACATCACTTTCTTAAAAATAAGTCGCGTATTGAGCTATCTTCAGGGAAACGACAATATTAGGGACTTTCCACCCCATCACGTAGATACTATAGAGATTTAAAGAATAATATAAACAGAGGTGAATTTCCCTCACCAAATGAAATTTATTTATCGCAAATAATACAGTTAATTGACGTTATACAGCGGATCCGTTTGATATTATTTGTACTATATAAATATATTTGATAGAGATTTGATTCTCATATAGGTGTTTGATAAATTAGATACCTACTTTATACATTTTACAGCTGACAATAAATTAATTCTATTTGGCTCATTTAATACATTCGATAAATTATTGATGCTGATGATTCCATTCAATTCGAAGATTTTAGTCGCGCCAATTTCCCGATTTTTTAAGCTCAAGAAGGCTCACTTAATAGTTTTAAAGTGTTAGAACTCAGTATTTTTCTATTATTGTTATTTTTAAAGGAAAACTTATGTAAAATGTATAATGTATATAAATTTTTTTAAAATTTATTTTTACCAGACAAAATTGAACTGATTTCTATGGTTTTATTTTCATGCGATTTTTTCCCATTTTATTTATTAAATTGGCTCATTCTAACTCATCAAATTAACTCATCATAGAGAGTAAAATACATCAATTAAAGTCCTCAACAATTTATGGATCCTCATAAAAAATTATAAAAATAATTGTCTGAATGAGAAATAAAGCACAGAGCGTTTCGGTGGAGAATATCATATAAAATGAACGCTCCGTTAGAGAGAATCCCGTTCATGGATGGGATAAACATTTGATCGACAAACAGATTAAATTGAAAGAATCGTAGAGCAGAATAGATAGAGAGGAAGCTCGAGAGTTGAGTTAATTAAATTGAAAGTTTGTTTGTACATTTTATTACAAAATACTTCTGTCTCATCGTCGCTCGGTAAAATATTCATTAAAGCTCGAATCGTAGGTAATTCTTTGCGGTTCACCCGTGAATTTAATTTACCTTCCATGTTTACTTAAAAAAATCGAAATCCTCTCGAAAATCTAATTTGTGACAGAGGTAACTTGGAGGAAAATATCATAGTTTTAATCATCCTAGGTTTATTGTCTCTAACATAACGAGTGAAAATGAGAGCCGTTTTTACAGGGAAAATAGATAGGTTCCGGGATGACAAATTTTTCACAGTTTTGTTTAATCTGGATAAAATCTTAATTCGGATAAAAATAGTTTTAGCGAGATTTTTCGTCTCATCTCAAGTCAACGACGTGAAAACGTTCTCTCTCCGCCTGACAACACTCTATTTTTATCAGTACAGATACAGCTAACTCATTTCCGTGGTTGCAGGAGTCGTAAAAAACCGAGCACTGATAGCATCGTAGAAGACGATTTGATCACTCGCATAGCCCGCTAAATGACCGTTCGAGAATATTAGTTAAGAAATGCCACCTTATCAGCTTTCACGGCCCATTGACTCCGTAGCTGCTGCGCATTCCGAGAAATAGGAATTAGCAATAAAATACGAATGTGCTGCTCTGCCGTTGAAACACCTCCGTTATTGGTTCGCTATAATGAACAGAAACATATTAGCGAAACGGGTCCTAATCTCCGTAATTGAGATGTTTTAGGCCGTCCGATATTTTTTTCGTTATAATTCCATACTTCAAATAAATGAATTCAGTGAATAGAAGTGGGTAGATTTTCTGCGATTTGTGAAATTTTTATAACGTCAAAAACAATCTTGTGTCTGCGAAATTCGAATTAAGTGAACTTCAAGGTGAAAATGAGTACTATAGGTGCGGCAAATAATTCAATTGTCAGAAAAGGGAAATTTACTAGGTACTTTTAGCATATTGATAATCACGCTCCAGAGTTAATAAGGTAGAAGAAAGAAAACCATCAATCACGATTTATTATATAGGTATATTTTTTTTAATTTTATTTATATAGAGTCTCGACCAAATAAAAATCAATAAAATCCGTCAGATTAATATTCAATCCCGATACCGTACTTGTCACCATTCCATGACTTTTCGTCTCGTTAGCCCGACTCTAATAGCAATGCCATCTCCCTGTAATTCGCTTTTTTTTCGAGCGACGTGTACCCTTTGAGCGGCCGGCGATTTTCTACCTCTGAAGACAACCAAAGAGGAAAAGCATTCAATTAATAAAACGGTCCGGTAATAGATTGCCATGAAAAACGACGATTTCCCGCCAAATTTAACGCGCCGCGGATTCGATGGCGAGTCGCTAGTTTGGGAGCGGAAATCTCTTTGATAACCAGGCGAAACTTTATGTATGTTTCGGCCTTCAACTCGAGTCAAAGGGATAAATTGGAAAATTGGCCTGACTCCGAGTGGAAGTGGGTTTGAAAAATAAAGCGGTTACTTAACCGTTTTCGTTTCATTTGACTGCCGTTTCAAATGATTTCAGTTTTTCTCCATCAAAACGTTGCGGTTTTTTAGCGTCGGATTAATACGCAAAGATCTATCATGGCCAGATTAATTAATCGAAGATAAACACATTGATTGATTGCTTCATTTTGCCACCTAGGAAGATTAACTTCGAGATATTTTTTCACTTTTATTCAGCCCGGAAAAAATAGAAATTCAAACATACTTATTGGGCTTGTGTTGTTCATTGGGTGATGAATCTTTGGTTAACCAACGCTGGAGTAGTTATGCAATAAATAATGTTCGGTTGTATTTTCATTCGCTTTGGATAATTAAATTTAAACACCTAACAAATATGAAAATTATTTTAAAAATGATTGTGTTATTCCATTGCTTCAATACTGAAGAAGATCACCCATTTGTACTCAACTATTCCGAACATTTTCAACCCAACAACAGATTGGAAACTATAAGGAATACCTCTATAAAAACTATGGTAATTTTAATTATTTTTATTTTTTTTAGTTTTCATATTGAAAGTTCAAATATTCACCTAACGTTGCAGCTAAAGAAAGTATTTGTCGTACACTCCAACGAGTCTATAACGATTTTTATAGCTACCTATATGAATCCTCAAGTTATACCATCATGACAAATTCTTTAAAATCTGGAAAAATTCAGAATAAAAGCAGCGATCGCATGAGGACCATTAAAGCTATCGACCTCCCGAATGAATGTTCTTCTTACATCATTATTGAAGCCAAGGAATAATAAACAACTATACAATTATTTGCAGCGTTTTTATTGGATAGTCGGATTCTACATGCCTTGAAACGTAAAACATCAAATTTTGATGGGGTGTTGGAATTTTTTTCTAAGGCAATTATAAGAGTGTTTTATTAAATAATAAACCAAAATTGAACTTAAATAGTAATTATAATATAATAAAAATTACAACTAAAGTCAAATTATAAATAAAATGTAAAAATATTATTAATTAATTGTTGAAATTGAAATTATTATTTACCAAATTTAAATAGACAATATAATACTTAGTTTGACAAAAAGTATACAATTCTAAACCAACAATATTTAAACTCTATACAATATTAAACAATTCGGAAATATTGTATTACGTAACAGTAAATAAGCAATGTTCAAAATATCGTCAAAATTATCTCAATTAATATTGAAAATTTGTTGATTCTCAAAACCAGAGGAGAATTGATTGGTGATTATCACCGAAGCTTCTGCTGTAGCAGCTATCGAATCTCCTCCTTCAACCCCTTCTTTCCCCTCTTTTTCGTTCCTCGTCGTGTTATTCGCTCCTACAAAATAATTGCGCAGTCTCATCTGGCCTCCCGAGTGCACGGTGGAAGAAAATAGCCCGGATTACTTCCAAACCCCCCTCAATCTCGAATACCCTTATTATTGTCCCGGGAAAAGGTAACGACCTTGCGGATTAAAAAGGAAAACATTCGAACCCCCGTCGTCTGTTTTCCGTTCCAGTAATCACCCGAAATGGAAAAAAAATTACGATACGAAAGCCGAAAATC
This sequence comes from Tupiocoris notatus, assembly GCA_037159825.1. Classification (NCBI taxonomy): domain Eukaryota; kingdom Metazoa; phylum Arthropoda; class Insecta; order Hemiptera; family Miridae; genus Tupiocoris; species Tupiocoris notatus. The sequence goes on along the minus strand of JASJUZ010000560.1, from coordinate 254,096 downwards.
GGGAGCGAAATAAGAATCGCGGTTATTAACAATCACCGAAGGCAATATTCGAAAAAGCGCTCACTGCTCGTTTAATGCTCTTTTCCCATTGACTGAATTCGGTTGTAGCGAAGGTGAAGATTCGGTTCAATTAGGCCGTGACTCAATCATTCCGTCCGTTTGTCGACAAAGATAGGGAATAGCATGAGAGCGAGAAAGTTGAAAGAGAAATGCTCCAGACGAAACTCATTTGGGAAATTGGCCCTCCCGTTGGCCTTTTAACGGCTTCCCATAGCCGTCGACTACCTAGGACTCTAAAAGTGATTAAAACCGCGCGATAGGTTTTTGAAAAGTGCTCACGATCCGAGAACTGCCCAAATGCTTTTTCGCCGAGCGTAAAATACGCCCATTAAATGGAGCGGCGTATAGATGATCTTTCGGCACTCGGAATGCTCTGAAAGGAGCTCCAAACCGTGAAAGAGCCCGCTATCTGAACGGAAATAAAGACAATGCCTCAAGATCTCTGAGATTGCCATCATAATAGACTGATATCAAATTAAACTGACATTTATTTAGTGAAGTTGAGCCACAACGTACTTGGCTGAAGATCTTTCATCTGTAAGCAAACTGAAAGAGGACAGATCATTCCTACAAAACCAAAATGTCCAATGAAGCTCCCGAATATTAAGTACTTGTAATAAAATAGTCTAAGTCATGAAATTGCAAAGACGTTATTCTTCAGAGACGTTCCTCGAACCAAATTATTCAAGGAGTAGAGAAACCGAGTCTGAAGGGTCAAACGATCCTCTATAAAGATACAGGATACGAAGGCTTCCTTTCTTCGGTCGTTACCGACGTAATTGCTAAAAACGGTCGGCCGCATGCGACTTCCATGAAAGAAGATCCAATAGTCATTAAACCGTAACAATAAACGGCCACAATTTTATGGAAACAAGAGCCGCACTTTTTCACGAGCTTTTTCTATTTGAAGGTTAAACTTGGGAAGTAGATAAAAAATGGATAGTCCATGGTACAGCTAAAACTACTGGGCAATAGGAGATTATTGGTAGCAGAGCGTGATGACTTTTATTTTGCGCGTCTGAGTTATTACTCAGTTCAATTTCAGTCGATCACGATTCAAATATTGAGGAATGAATTTTTTTTGTTGAAAACTATGGTCGACCGAAAAAATAATTGCCAATGAAAAAAGTTGGACCTGCGAAGATGAAAATTCAACAACAGATCAAATGAGCGAACTGTCAATAGTCAAAAGCTTTACTTTTTCATGTAATATGGCCCGTCACAACCAACTAAATTGATCAATATCCTCTTGGCGATTTGTCGGAAATTTACGCGATTTTCATTTACTTCCATGTTATCCCTTTTTACTTCCATGTTTACGTAGTAAATGGAAGTATTGAGATCGTCTGAAAAGTCGAATTCGGAACCGAGGTCCTGATGGAAGAAATTTTCATAGTAGTATACTCAGAAACACTTTCTGAACAAGTGTCTGTGTGTCTGTGTGTCTGTGTGTCTGTGTGTCCGTCTGTCCGTCTGTCCGTCTGTCCGTCTGTCCGTCTGTCCGTCTGTCCGTCTGTCTGTGGTCACAAACTGACATAAATCGCCATATCTCCCTGAAAAATTGATGAAACCTTATGAAATTTTCAGGGAATGTTCTCCCTGTGAATGTGCAAAATTAGGTTTTTCCGGATTTTGAATTACACACAGTACTTCCGAGATATAAGCGTTCAAAGTTTTTTCTGTTTCGATTTTTACAGGCTATGAGAGTCAATATTTTTCTACGTTTGAGGGCTTGAAATATCGGTTATGGCTAGCAGCAAACACTAGATTTTTTGTATAGTGGGTCACATACAATGCCTCCACGTTATGAGCGTTTTTCACGATTTCACAAGTGCATGTTTTGTATTTTGATTTTTACAGGCCGCAAAACTCAATGTATTTGAATGTTTGAGGTCTTGAAATGTTGGGGTTGACGACTGAATGACGCCTGATTTTTATGAAGTGGGTCACATGCAGTACATCCGCGTTATTTGCACAATTGCTACATTTTGATTTTTATAGACCACAAAAATGAATATATTTGAACGCTGGAGGACTTAAAATTTTTCTATATGACAGTTGAATATCGCTTGATTTTTATTATTGGGGTCACATGCAGTACCTCCTCGTAAAACGCATTTTCAGTTGTTTGATTTGTATTTTTTGGGTTTCTTTGCTTTAAACATGACCAACTTTGACCTCGTTCACTAAACATGTTTTGCATAGTTTGGATAACACACAGTACTTCCGCATTATGCTTTTTTTTAACTTTTGAGATTTAATAGACCGCAAGAGTGAATATATATTAGACTTTGAATGTTCTGTATGACAGCTGAATATTGCTTGATTTTTATTATTGGGGTCACCTGCAGTACTTACTCGTAAAACCATTTTCAGTTATTTTATTGAGCGTTATTCTACTTTTAGGGTCTCTTTGCTATAAATATGACCAACTTTAACCTCGTTCACAAAACTTGTTTTGTATGGTTTGGGTAACACGCAGTACTTCCGCTTTATGCCATTTTTTAACTTTTGAGATTTTAATAGGCCGCAAGAGTGAATATACATTAGACTTTAAATTTTCTATATGACAGCTGAATATTGCTCGTTTTTTATTATTGGGGTCACCTGCAGTACTTCCTCGCAAAACGCATTTTCAGTTACTGTACTTTTTGGGGCTCTTTGCTATATATTTGACCAACTTTGACCACGTTCACAGAACTTGTTTTGTATAGTTAGGATAACACACAGTACTTCCGCCGTATGCCGTTTTTTTGCATTAGAGATTTTTATAGACCACAAGAGTGAATATACTTTAGACTTTAAATTTTTCTTAATGACAGTTGAATTTGTATTGATTTTTATTATCGGGGTCACATGCAGTACTTCCTCGTTAAACGCGATTTCAGTTATTTCATTCTAGCGCTTTTGTAACTTTCGGGTCTCTTTGCTTTAAATGTGACCTACAACGACCATGGTTTGTTTTGTTTTGATCACATACCGTACTTCCGCCCTACGCCGTTTATTGCTGTTGAGCTTTTTACAGGGTGCAAAAATCAATACATTTGACGCTAGAGGTAATAAATATTTGTAATGGCGAGTGAATGACGCCTGATCTTTACCGCTAGGGTCACGTTTCGGCCTTCGTACGATTTTCTCGATTTTATAATTGGTTATACCAGTTACCGACTCAAACATGGAAGTACTGTGTGATCTATGCACACCACTGGTTTGTTTTCGACCTTCCCCTTATTTTTCCCCAGATCCATTTTTCCTTCTTGTTCCCATTTTTCTGCCATCATAACTAGCAAATCTTGTTTTCTCAATATGAGTACCTTTCAAATATAATTTGTGTAAGTAGACGTTATTCTCACGTCCGTCATTGAACAATTCAGAAATGGGTTCACCGAAGATACGAGATATAATTTGGCTCAGTATTCGACCAGGGATTCGTGACCGCGTGATTTGTCATACGCGAGGAAACAGGAAGGGATTCGCAAGGGGATGAACTTAGTAAGGACAGTTAGTACACCTTACTGAAAATCTCTTGGATTTTACCACGATCATCTTGAAATTTCGGGTATTAGAACAAGCCGCACCAAAGGACAGTTATTATTACTATTAAATGATGACTCGCCACACTATCTCTTAGTAGATTGTCTTATTTTACCATACACGCAAGTTCAACCTCACATTTCATCCCTTGATGAAATCCCTCTGGTTCTACCCTTCCACTGCGCGCCACGATAGACCACACGACCGCAAAGAAGCTTCTGAGTATGGCCAGGTATTCTTCTCTTATTATCAAGCCAAATATTGCCAGCATCGGCGTAAATTATTTGCTCAACGGGAGAAAGCGACCGATAAATTCCAGCAGCCAAAAACCACACAGTACACGTACAATTTCATAATTAAGCGTCGTCAAAGGTCGTCCCAATTAAGCGCTTTTCGTTTGCAATTGCGAATATAATTTGCGAGACCTTTATTATAATGAAGAGCAAAGCCAAAGGATACACATTTGGAGACAGTACTACGTGATTAAGTTCTCTCTCAAACTATGAGCAGAGCTGGAATTGAGTTGACTCCAACCCGAGATTCCGCCATTCTGTATCCATCCCAGACAGCAGCTTCCGCCTCTCGTCTTCCATCTTTATAGATTCTCTTAGGTTTGCGGTTTTGTTGCCGATCCCTTACCCATTTCGGTTTCGACATCCAGCCGAGCAATTTGCCTTCTCTGTTGGTTGCTCGCGGATTTCTCCGACTAACGAACCCTGGAAGATTTGAATTATTAATAACCGCCTATTCATGATCCACCCCAGTCAGGTTCTTATTTGGTAGAGCTGGCTATTCTGCATTCCGTCTGCCCGGCCTGCCTAATGACCGGCTAATGAAAAATTTAATCCGCCTCTAACGCTGCGTCAATAAACAGGAACAAATCATATTTTCAAAGCTACGTCGAATAAAAAAAAAATACGACGAAGCTTCTATTCGCTTTTGCCTGCTCTCGAGCGTGCGTTTTCCAATTATCGGGAGCGCTGCAATTATTATCTTGCCTGTTGAAAAAAAAACTCCGCCACCAAATAAAAACGTCGCAAAAATTTTTCCGCGAACTAAAAAAATCGCTTCTATTCTAATCTTCTTTCTACCACGCGAACTCTCCATTGTACTAATTACAACGTATGGCGAGTTGAAAAAATATTATTATATCGGCCTTTAAAAATGTGAAAAACGGCGTTTTCTATGAAGTGCTTCAAGGGCTCCAAAATTATAATAATATTCAACGCTCAGAAACTGATTTCGTGTTTTCTGAAAATAATGCTATTGAATAGCGACCTATCTTGTTCCTCTTATGATCTGATAAATTTTAAATGAGATAAAAATAAAACCATACAAATAAAATAAAAAATGAAATCATAATAGCGTTCAATAAAAAAACATGAAATCGTTGAGATGGTAATTATGAAGAAATAATGATTATGTCGAAACGATGATTATATTAACCGTCCAGATAACGTATTTGCAGTTTTTGTGATTATCTTGAATTTTTTATTGAGCGGAGTCCGATTTAGTTAAAGAGAGAAAAAAAAGAAAAAAAAACTGAAAAAATTAAGACTCAAACTCTTTAGTAAAAATAAATTTGCTCGTCCCCAGTTCGACTGTATAATTCGTTCTTCGAAATAACTCGCTCGTCCTCGTCTGCGTTTCCGCCGTGCAAGTTTGTGGTTTTGTTTACATTGTACTTTGCGAGCGGTTTCTCGATGGACCCCGCGTTATGAAACTGGAGTTCACAGGAGGGAAATTGGGTTAGATGATTTATACGAGAACAAAGAAGAAGAAAAGTGAAGAGAGTCTGAGTTTCCGGCGGCTCGAGCTTTAAAAGGATAATACGCCTCGAGCTGCCGAGAGTTTATGGGTCCGTTGGGCATGTTTTTGCCTTTTCAAACAGTAGAATTGTGGGCGTTCGTATTCTAACCTTGACTGCAGTATAGACTTTCATCTTGCAACGTGAAATATCGGTCTACAAGCGGTAAATATGCCCATAACGAGACTGTGACAAGCTCGTGCGAGTTTGCGAAAAATAGACCGCCGTTTTTTGATCCGAAGCAGCGGATTTATTGATGATTTACGAGTTCCGAAGCTCTTCACGCGAGCATGGGGTGATATTTCAAAGTGACAGACGGACGGCAGCGAGCGTTCACCGGTTGTCGGCCGCTGAATCATCTCTTGGATTATCGTGCATTCTTTCTGCATTCGGTCAAATGAGGACCGAAGATAAAGTGAGCTCAAATTGTTATGAATCGTGAAGGTCGAAGAGAAACCACACCATTAAAGAAAACATACGCTCTTGGCAATCAGATCATTATACTGTTCCTGAAAAATATAATAAATCAATTACACGATCATTTTCGACGGATAACAAATTTTGCACGGTAGGCAGCTATAACACGTAACTGATACTCCTTGGCTATGGATGAAGCCAATATTTTCAAAACATTGAGCGGAATAGTACGAACGAAATCCGTAGAAAAAATTGATTTCTCCGTGGAAAATTGCCATCCATTTTTTTTTACCGTCCTTTGGAAACTCACCCACGGCCGAGGTTAACAAGAGCGGAAGATGAGCGATTGGACGACGGATATCTGCCGGATTCATCAATCGACCGACGGCCGAACAGGGAAAACTGTCAACGAACGAGTGCGACGTGTTCGCTCAAAACCTATCGTTAGCTAGCTCTCTCATTCTTTCGTCCCTCGCACATCCCTATTTTCTACTGTGCGTATTCAGGTGAAGGTTGAAGCTTCCTATCGCCTGCCATAGCTTCCACCTGCACGTCAAACTTTCAGCAGCCTTCATGCCCAACAACAAAAGCTTCGACCAGTTCTTGCATTGCAGACAGGTTGCTCAACAGTTGATTTTCAGTTGGGTAACTTCAGATTTTCTGCAGAAAACTTGTTATTTCAGCTGAGAAACGTCTATCTTTAGGTCGGAAACGTTGAATTTCAGTTGAGAGACGTCTTCAGTGAAGAACATTTTTTTACAGGGCTACGAATTTTCTGCTGTTGGACAATGACAACTTCAAATTTTTGAAAAAAAAACAAAAAAAAACTGCAAATGGTTGGACACTGGTTTATTATTCCTTTGATCCAATCACCATTTAAAAAGACCATCCAAATAAAAATTGCATACAAAAAAATTTAGTAAATAAATTTCATTTTTTTAACAAAACAAAGTGAAACAACTTCAAATTTAAATAAGTTTTTGGCCAATAATTTTTTTTTTTTTGTTGAAAAACTTTTTTCGTATGTCGGACGTAATTATTTTCCCCAGCTGAATATTATTACTATTCGCTCTGTTGCTTTAACGAAACGTTTATTGTTGAAAATAATCCGAGAAGGGTTTACAGGGGAGTTTTGTGTAAATACTTGCATCAAGTAAATATCATTAGCATAAATTTGCGCTTCATTCAACGTAAAACGAACAAGACCCCCAGATGCGCTCGGTAGTTCGACCGAGGATACGGGCCAAGGGATCCGTGCAGGAATCCGCCTCGAGCATCAGAATCAGGGGATGCAAGAACAGGAGCATTGTTCGGGAGATTCCGACGGTCTCGTCGTTTCATGCTCATGACCCCAAAACACCCTGAAGGGCGAGATTGAAATTCACCCCTTCAACCTCGACCCGGAGTTTATCTTGGGTGGAAAAATATATAAGGGTTTGTCATGTTTGAGGCAAAAAAAAAAAAATCTTTCCCCCACGGCAGGCGAAATTTACGGGTTCTCGCGTGAAAAGGGGTTAGATTAGAACTGACAAGGCAGCACTGGCCTCCGTCCAGGGCGAAAATTCCCAATCTACAGGTATGCGCTTTTGAAAAAATATATTTTTTCTTCATCTTTTTGCTCGATAACGATGCTCAACAATAATATATTTACGATAAAGATTTTCACGGTTTAATAAGAAATTTGGTGGATTCTATCCTCAACTTAAACCCCTTCAATATTACTACTCCAGTAACGGGCTTTTGAAGCGAAGCCATCAAAATATTTAATGCGCACGTTCGATATTGGGCGTTTTCCGTACAAAACGAATCATGATAAGTGCACAGAACTGTTCAACGTAAATATTATTTTCCAAGTTGTGACGAAAGTGTGACAACTTCAAATCGATTTTTCCCCTTAATGCGGTAAGCGAAAACTTCGGACGCCTTATTTCAGTTTTTGACAGTTGTTTGCTTCGTAATAAAACTTGGCCCGCTTCTGTTCTCATCCGCTGTTTTAAGTATTCATATCATACCTATCCAGGAATAATTGATTGACGCAGCAAGAAAGTAGGAGCAACTTGAGAACTACCTCTCCGATGTCCCATTTTGGTTGGTAACCTATTTACCCTGAAATGCCAATTCTTCCATAATTGTTTGATTATGATTTTTTCGCTAGCCAAACCTCCCCCCTTCCTATTAATTTTTATCCTCCAACTATCCTTATTAGAACCACGAGAAAATAAATCAATGAATGACCTCGAGGGTTTCTTAAATTCTTGAAGTTCCAGTTAAAATGTATAAAAACAGAGTCTTACCCAAAAATAATCTGGAAAAGCTGTAAACGATATTGATACCTCTCATACAGTTCTTGATACGTGTACCTAATCTAGGAGATCATACTCACAGGAGATGTGCCAAACATTTGAGAGCCAAATACCTTGAGAATATCTGACCTTTTTTAGTTTTTCATTTATAACTTAGAAGAGTATCCAGCACAATACAGCGAAAATCTTGAAGTGAAATGAACTGAAACATTCTTCAAGTGGAACGAGATGTCCCCAAATTCGTAATTTCATAGTAAAAGAGTGGCCTATTAAAATGTAAAATACCGCAAATAAACGTTGTGGTGACATCATCACTGATTTCCAAAACGTTCACATCTTTGGAATTCGGTATTTCTAGCTTCAGCAGATCACTTCCAGGTTTGATCTAATCTTTTTACTGATTTTTGTATTGCACAGGCATTTTATATTTTGATTTTTTTGCAGGTTGCCAACCTTTGACTTGAGATGGTTTGGATTAGGGGTGAAAATTGATTTTAGGCAGACACAAGTGGCCTAGATGGCACTTCATAGGAGATATACGTTGAAAGTAGAAATACCAGAAGTAGATCACCATTATTTCATAACCTCAGATAATATTGTCGGTGTTAAAAAGATTGTCTGAGCATATTCACTGGTTCCTTGTACTCGCAGTATCTAAATTGTTCTATTAATAGCACAACAAAACCTCAAGATTCTTTTATTGCTTTTCTGAAAAAAATCGTGCCGATTTTCAACCAAACTCAGATGAAGGTCAGCAAGCTTTTCAACGCTGAATCCTCCTCTCTATCATTTACCTGATTATACCGCTAATTGTTCCACATTTTCAGCAGTTTCCCCAGCCTTTTTGCGAAAGAATATTCAGCGATTACGATGTGGAGTTGGAAGAATCGGAGATGGCATCTCTCCAGAGAAAAACCGTCGCGCGGTTTTAATATCCTAAAGCCTACTGCGCTCATGACTAGAATACCCTCCAACTGTTGTATGAAGTTTTACGAAAGAGAATTAAGCCCCAACATGTTCCAACAAGCTACAGCACGGTTTTGACCTTCTTGAAGAAAGTTCTAATCTTTAGTTGGACGGTTTGAGCCGAGGTGAAACGACTCTTGAACCCGAACTGCTCAAAGCAAACTTTCCGAACTGCCTGGTTTTTGGCGAAGCTGCAACAGTTCTAGTGCTGCTACGTGTTATTAGTTAACTATTTACGTATTCTACGCCCGGCCGTTCAGCGAGACTAGGAAATGGATTCGTTCCGTGTTTACGTGGGTAATGCCATTTGAATTTTTCACCTCCCATTTTCAAAGTTTATTCTACGTGAATGTTGCTCTACTATTGAAATTCATGGTACTCTAAATAGTGAATTTGAAACCAGTAGTTGCCATGATCACACGGTACTCCTACTTCAGTAGGCAGACAGGTATAACCAATTATAAAATCGAGAAACTAATTCAAAGGCAGCAGCATTAGTACAATACGATATTGTTACTGAAAAATTAGACAAAGAAGACCCGAAAACCAAAACGATAAGACGATACAAGACAAGTTTTGTGTGGTCGAATATTTTTCGTAGCAAGGGGACCAAAAAAAAAAAAAATAAAATAAAATAAAGCAAAAAATAAAATAAAAATAAAATAACGAAAAATGCGAATCACGTGAAAGTACGGTGTGTGATACCTGCGATAAAAATCAAGCTTCATTCACTCACCGTAACAAATGTTTCTATATCATAAGCGATCAAATATATTGGTTTTTATAACCTGTGAAAATCAAAAAAGAAAATTCTCACCACAAGAAGCACGGTGTGTGAGCCAAATGATAACATTTTACCTGCTTATTGCTACATACATCTTAAGACCTTAACAGTTCAAAAAATTGACCCCCATGGTCTGCAGAAATCAAAGAGAAAAACTTCGAACGTGTATATCTACGTACTGTGTATTATCCAAAAACCTGAAAAGGCTAATTTTGCACATTCACTTCGAAGCCAATTTCTAAAAAAATTCATTGAATTTCACTCATTTCGCGCAGAAATATGAAGAGTTTTATCACTTTTTGACCACAGACACACGTATAGCTCAACACACAAACACTTCTTCAGAAAGTTTTTTCTGAGTATAGTGTACAATGAACATTTAACTTCATCTCCGTTCCGAATTCGAATTTTCGGACGATCACAATAGGTACTTCCATTTATTACGTAAACATGGAAGTAAAAACTGAATTGTAAGGCAATGTAATTGTGTTGCAATTGAAGCAACAAGCGTTCATTTTCGTGTCTCCAAAACATGTCCGCTTCTTCCTCTTCTCATTCATCTCCGTCCAAATAAAACCACGTTTTTGCTTTACTTCGCAGCATTTCATGGCAGGAAATGAAGATATTCGAATCGTGATAATGTAACTTTATTCCGTATACACCCATCGTATTAAACATTTGTATTGCGTTCATTCAAATATCCTATTCGAATTTCGAATGCGAGGACTATCCGCATTAATTACTCGATCATGTTGCACCGGTGTAACGTTGCTAAGCTGGAACGACAGTTCCGCCGCAATTTTATTCCACCGACTCTCGTCATTTGGCCGATGATGCGAGGATTTTGTTCAAAGAAGATACAACATCACCTGTTGGGAAGCTCTCGCATTCGCTCTCGGCTTTTCGAATCTCCGACGCCGGGAGAGCACCTCTTCGGATTACATGAATTCGATCGACAAATCCTTGGCTCGAATGAATCAGTAATGTCCGACGAGATGTAGTTTCTCGCCGCGTCAGAGCGCGGATCGAAATCGATTAACCCGGAGGATAATCCGAGAACAAGAGAAGTTGGTGCTTATGGCTTTTGAATATCGCGAATGTTATTTCAGTGATCACCTGAGCTCAGCTTATGCTCGCGCCTTCTACGAATAGTCAATCGTAATATTAGATTTCACGAGTGTAATCGAAGAGGGATTTTTTTTTTGCGCAGTATTTTTCTCTCGACGATGGAAAAAATTTCATTCTAAACCCGTAAATGTGAACGATCTGGCTAAAGAATTCTTCCAACATGTTGGCCACAATTATTTTGTGCAACAATGACGTACGCCCGACCATTATAAATCTCATCAGAAGCTAGCTGTGGAATGCAATGTTTTTAAAAACATCTTTTATTCGAGTTCGAATTCCATTTTAATTTTTATAGTCAAATTTTCGATGGTGTGATGTAAATGTTTTTTCATCACTTCCTTATTCTTCTTTTGGGTTTAACAATAGCTAATTTTCATGGAATTATAAACGATAATATGCAAGTTTTCGAAGGATAGTTCTCAATGTACCGCAATATGAAGCATGTTACGCCAAGACATTGACATTGCTAATTTTTCGCATTATTAAGCCAGAAAAAAATAAGAAACAAAAAACAATAATACGAAATGTTTCATTTTTTTATTTTATACGATGCATTTATTGGTATAAAATGTTCAATGTAATGTTCAAGGTAATGGAAAAATAATAATTCGATATCGACTGACAATTAGTCACGGAAATCGACAAAATGAGTATCGCGCGTGGATAACGATAAAACACTCAATTTGACCGCCTTGTTTGACGAACTCTTTGGAAATTATAGACGATTGTAGAACTCGCCGAGCGAAACCATGGCCGTCAAACGTCAACCCATCAACGGTCCGTATTGTTTACTTCATTCGACAGGAATGCTCTGTTGAAAGAGGAGTAATTATCTTGACAAGCTCCACTGCTGGTGGCCGAGATATTTGCCTTTAGTACAACAAAGCGATGATGTCAACTGCGACCTCTCGCCTTCCATTTCATTCCGCCATTCCCAATGTAACCGTCCAAAAGGAACGGTGATCTAAGCGTTGCCACTTGAGAGCCTCTTATAGATGACTGTCTATAAGGTAAAATTAGGATCCTTATCCACATGGCTTCCTTGTCATAAGAGGGATTTAGTTCATCGATTGGATCAAGCACCAGGCCTGATTTTGATAGAGTGAATCGAATTATTAATTTCGAGATTATCGATTCGTTTCAGCATAAAAAACAATACTGTTTGTCTGTTCAATACTTGAAGCAAAATCATTCCGAAATCCAGAAAAATTGAATTTTTGCTCAAAGCGAACGATTCTAACGCCTCATCGGTCGGTTTACGCCGTAACGAAATTATTGCCAGCTCGAAATTTTTCAACAATGAAGCACCTGCGGTCCAAGTCATAATCAAGTGGTTATGAGTGTAAGTAACAGCTCTTTTGTCGAAGTTGCAGTCGTAAGATGAAACGGTAGAGCATCTACTACGTTATCAGAATAACAGCTCGCCTCGGCCAGAAGGCAAAAGGAACCTTTTTCTTTTTTATTATCGCGATAAAAAACGGCAACAAAAAGGGCTTTTGGAAGGGTATAAGGGATGAAATGAGAGAGATCATCGGAGGCAAACAGCCAGCAAAGGACCATCATCTTTACACGCTTGTTTCGCTCTACCGAATGTCGACTTTTTTAAATAGGAAAACACATAGATGGCACAGTTCGGTCGCTCACAAACCAGTAAAGAATTTGGAAATCCAAGAAGTATTTTATTCTGATAACGACGTGGGAATTCGCTGCGTTAGTTTTCCTACTTTATTGCAAATTCGATCAGAAGGGGAAAATAGGAGTTTTCATTACCAGCGTTCATAATTTAAAAAATAAATTAAATTCTCTATTGTCAGTGTCTTACTTGAAAAAAAATTTTCACCCCCATAATTTTTAAAAAATTTTCATTTATTTTTGTTTTTTAATTTTTTAACACGTTAACTTATTTATTTTCTTTTTTTCGCCTTCCGGTCTCATGAAATGTATAATGAATTCTTCCCTCGGCATCTCTGTCCTAGCCGGAGAGAAATTACGTATTGGAACTTTCTAACTCGCACAAGTTCTCCTAAATAACTTTCCCACTTCCATTTTTCCAGCGAAACGACTTAAACGCATTTCCGTGCGGTCGTTTTACGAATTCCTCGGGCCATATTTTTTTCCGAAAGGTGAACAATGCCAGCGGCACCTTCAGCGTGTGGCAATTTCTGCAGGCGAGTCTGCAACAGAAAAGGGAATGCGAGAAGTGCTGTCGCCGAGTTCTATTTCGTTTTTTCTCAACTGCTGAGTATAACCAACAACTTGGCTGCGGGGAGCGGATTACCATGACTCGGTTATTTCAAGGAGCTATTTGATTCAAAGTCGTTTTGCCACCAAGTGACTTTCAACCAAGATTTCCAGGTCGCCTAAAACAACAACTTCTACAACACAAGGGACGTTTGATTTTATTCGAAAAACTTCATATTCTGGCGGTGTTCCTAGTTACTTCGAATTGTTACGGCCGGGTCGTTCGGTTTTATTGAAACGACACCTTGACGTTTTTAGGAGGCAGTTACAAACAGTTGGTCGGCGTGGGAAACGGCGGAGGTCAATTTGTTGGCCTTGTTTTCAATGCGCGAAGTGATGCTTTGTATGGAACAGAGGCGGCTTTTATTATATGTCGGGGGAGACCGTGATCCCATCCCCCGAGGATCCTTCCATCCCCCAAGGACACGAAGAATTCATCGAAAAGCTCGAAGTACGGGAAACTAGATCCTGAGCTCTTTGATATGGGCTAATCAAGTTTTAAATATAGGTACACGAACTGACCAGCAAAATTAACATTAGATCGTGTTTGTTCGTTTATCCGTACAATTAAATTACCAGGAGCACCATTCCACCTTTGAATACCGCCGAATCTGAACTTGGCAGAGTCCTGATTCTAAAAATACAAAACGGTCGCAACGTGCCGATCTTGTGTGAAGGTTTCTAACACGCGTAGCAATTTTCGAACTAGAGCTTTCAAATCCTGTATTGGACGTTTTAACTAATTGTTTCCAGGACCGTCTCTTCTTTACATGGCGACGAATTTTATATCGACTTTGGCCCCAGAATTTGCTCGAGCTTTTGAACGATTTTCAGTTCCACGAAATCGAGCGACTCGGATAAAAGCGTATGGAATCCGAGCCAAATGAAATCAGGGCGAAAAATGTAGCGCAGCGAGAACGGTTGTGAAAGGGATTAATGAAAACTCACGGTTTGAAATTGCTCTGCACATAAACTCGTTCAGCAGCAGCTATATCCAGCGAAAACTCAGTTGACCAGAGCTTATATGTCAAAGAGAACTGTCCACTCTATGTAAACGGCGATGGATGCACAGTTTTCAATTGCTTCGACGACCCTGGTTCCCATCTAATAAAGTTTATGCCTGAGGGAAAGTTGGATTCGTCTGGAAAATTGCTAAATATTGCAACCCTCGTGTAACAAGGGAACAGCTAAAAAAAGCTGATTTTTGGGAAATCGCTTTCAAAATTTTGCCCTTGCACAACAGGCCATAGTTCTCCATGGCAACATGTCGAATGGCAGGCAGAAATTTCTTTTCGGCCAGTGTGGGTTGAGTAGAAAGAAGTTTTTCACAAATTTCGACAGTTTTTTGCAGTTTTCTCCATCTTTATTGGACGATATTTGACACTTCAGAGACATTGTCCTCAGAGGCTTTGTTGAGAAGAGCCTGGCTTTTTTTGGAATATAGATACAACCTCTCTCGTGGAGAACCACTCACTTAGCCTCGTTTTCACCTTTGATGGACAAAATACAGCAACGACACCAATCCCAACTAAAAATGGCATTTTTTTTAGTTGTTTGACGTGTGTAATAAACATCAACAACCATAGGATTTGAATAAAACCAAAAAATAAATAGATATGAATGAATAGAAAAAAACAAAAAACTATCTGTTTTGAAAGAATAGATGAGATCATTAAGAATTCAACCTAGCTACTGTAAATGTTTACCCAAGGTAACTAAAATCGTCTGTTTGACTTAAACTGCCTATTCTACTTTGCTCACGATGGAAAACAAAGGGAGGACAAGTTTTCAGCGGGCCAAGTGGTTTAAATCGCTCTTGCTTTGGAAGGCTTCTACAACTAAACTTTGAACTTCCGAGATACACTTTCATCAGTAAACTATAGGCGCCCAAAGCGCTTCGAGGAAGGGCTTCCTGGTACTGGGACCTTTAATTGGTCATCAGGTCGCAATCATATCCAAAGGATAAAGCGGAAGGTCCTGAGTCGACTAGGAGGTAAAACTTCTAAACCCTTTAGAGCTTCCGAAAATTACGGAAGCCTCTGCGGGAAAGCGATGGAGAACTTGTAACACAAATGTCAACAGGGCGTTGGAGGATACATCCTGTTTCGGCGGAATAACCGAAATCAACTCAAACCTGAGTGCAGATATTTCCTTATAAACTTAATCTGACAGGTGTAAGGTAACTTACCTACCAGCCAGGAAGAAATTTGACAACTGATTTCTAACCAAATTAGTCTTATAACATTTTTTTAAACCCACTTCTTTCCCTAATTTTTGTACCTTTATGATTTTTTGGTGTTTCCCACTAATAAACTCAATAAAATTACAATGGATTATCGTGGAATATTAAGGCAAAATATGAAAACTCAATAAACGGTTGTTTTTATAATGAATCGAAAAATGAATATCTGGAAGGAAACTCGACTTTTGCAGGCGACGAGTAGGTCTCAGAATATTATCATTCTATTATCATTCTATTACGTAAACAACCCGCACTCCACCCAAACTTGTCATCCCAAGGAGCTCGATTTTTAGTGGAAACTTACGAGTTTCGCAACAAATTTTCCTCGTATCGCATCTCTTTAAAAAAAGAAGAAGAAAAAATATTAGAACAAAGAGATGTGGATCGAATAACGCTCTTTCCAACTATCATAATTAGGGGAGTTGAAGCGGTTTTATTGAGTTGAATGGAAAATTACTCTCACCCACTACGTAAATATGGAAGTAAAAATCTCAATAGAGAAAAAATTACGGACCTTAAACCTTAAAGAACAAATTCGGTCAAAAATTATTTGTACAATCGATACCTTGCCGGTGGCACACTGTTTCCTGTACACTCAGTATGATAATTCGTATCCTCAAACCTGTAAAACTCCAATTTAGAAAACAGATAGATGGTTATCATGATTATAATTGATTTCCCTGTCATACTTTTGCTAAGCAGCTGAAACGAAAGTCAACACTGGTTATTTGCGAATAAACCTCTAACGTCCATCATTTTTTGTCCTGGTTGCTTGACAACAATTCTCTCCTTCGGTGACAGGGAATGGAGTTTTTCTGAGCCCTGACGTCGTAGCTTGTTATCTCTAGGGCGACGAAACTTGCAGACTAGGGCAAGCACGTGACACCTCGACCTGCACTCGAGGTTTACCCAGTTTTCTATTCTGCTTTCATTTTCTCGACAAAAGAGAACCCTCGCACCCTTTTTCTATCATCGAACTCGCATGAGCGACACCTCAGTTCAGAAACTTCAGTGTCACAATGTGAGCAATATTCGAACAACACGAACGTATTGCTTTGGGAGTGAGTTGAAATTTTTCAAGGTACGTTGGTTATTCTAAGAACAATTAATCCGAATTATAAATTTTCTCCTGGTTTCGCACTTTCGCTCCTTCGAAACTCTTCTGGTTGCTATCCTGCTATTTTGGAAGCTTTTCGCCAGATTGTCTCCTCAACGGCAATTTTTATCGGTTTTCTCCATCTTATTAGAGTCACTTGACTACATTCTTGTTAGCCGTGAAAAGGAACAGCTTCAAATGCAAATTTCACGAGAAGCGGAACAAGATGCGGAGTCGAAAAGAACTAGGGCGGAATGGAAATAGCCCCTCGATTTTTCCCACTTCTTTCACGTCTGGAGATAAAACTGGCGGGGATACAATCGACGTGAAAAATTGGTCGGATTTCAGATTTAGTATTGTGTTATCTGAAAGCGGCAAATTCGAAAATTTGACGTCCTAAACCTATGAATTAGTCGTATTATATAGTTGTAGAATTATAATTTTAATTTTACCTCTCGAAAGACCGTTACGTTTGATTTTGAAATATCCAGATCGAGCCAAACGCGCGGAAGAAAGACGGTTCAAATGTTTCCTAGCTCGTGAATGTCAAACCCTTTTCTCTCTCCCGCGCGGTTTTCGTTTTCTAGCGGCGATGAACGGACGCCATTATTTACGCTTCGCCAAGCCTATCCGAATGATTGACCCTTGACCCCGTCGTTGGCTGATAAGGTCTAGAGCTATCCGCAGACAGGGTTGAGTAGAGTAGACCAACGTTGAATGTATTGGGACAGGTGCTCAACGGCCTCGGGGGATACCTGGACCCCTCGGCACCGAATCCTATCATAGCCACGGTTCAACTGTCTCGTCCCAGCAGCGATCAAATCCGATCGTCCCTCCCCGCCGTTTTGTATTATGATGGCCGACTTCACGCCGAGCTTTTGCTTCTGGGTTCACCGCTTTCGTGGAGCGAGCATTGAATAAGCCCCTATGGTCGATGGAAACCGAGTATGATATGGTATGCCACTGGTATGCACAGGTGAATCTCTCTTGGTAACTGTAAACTTGTATCGAGAATCGATTCCGAGTTTCGGTGACAGGAAATTGATGTTTCGATATAAAAAATTTTCTTCGTTTCATAATTGCAAATGCCAATACACTATAGGCCGATTAAAACGTACGCAATTCGTTCTTCAAACGTCGAACAGCCTGTAATAAATGCTCAGAGCAAATGGCGGCTGGAATATCAATTTTATGATATGATCTTGGCCGCTATGGACGCCAAGATGTATTTCAAGACCCCGACCAAGTTCGACTTTTATTTGCTTACCCAACTGCACTTCAAGGTATTAAAATTGAACGCTTTACTTATCAATAGCAATAATTTATGCCACTTGATCTAAAAAACAAACTAATTGTAAAGTTAGTTCGAACGAACTTGAGTACAATTAGTTTAATTAGTTTAATTAGGTAATATTATTTTTGTAAGATGTGCGCCTTATTTAATCGACGTACGTGATTGATATGTTATCACATCTTATAAAACTCATAATTCCATAAATTCATCGCATTCAATTCGATTTTTTTATCTTGGCTTACGATATTCGATTTTCTGGTTCAGGCTCAGGGTTTTATTCCAACATAATCCAAGATAATGAGAATTTAAAACTGAGATTTCTATTAATTTAGCTGGCAACTCGATCTTCCGAACGAGACTCGAATCTATCATTTGATTAAAAAGTGGCCAATGGAGTTCAATGATTTCAAGCGCTCTTCCATAAAATATTGTCGGTAATTGCATAATTTTGCCGGTTTGTTTTTCGAATTTATTCAAATTGATAAAACGTCAAGCAACAGCCTATTTTGCGCTGAGATGTCAAAGTAAACTATTTATGCATATCCGGTCATCCTTTTTGGTAGACTTGAGTTTAATTAAAACTTTTGAACGTCCCATTATAAGTTGCTCAGTTCCACGCAAGTTCCGCTCTCGAAGGCACAGTCTCGGATTAGAATATTTCCCCAGTTATCAACTCTACAAGAAAGTAGTTGCGCGACTATTAGTCAAACTACGATGATGGTTAGAGTGTGTTTAATTATAATTAACATTGTAACTCATTGGAAACGAGGCGCAAGAGCAGACCTATCAACTGCTATGTTATTTTCATTGCTGATATTTCAAGAGCATACTGTCATTTGTTGATATTGTTTATATAGAATAACAGAGTACAGTATCAACAGTAAAATTCAATCAATACTCTTACAGCGGCGAATGGAAACTACTCCCCTTAATAAGTAAAATACAGCAAACCGATAATGAAACGCGAATCTATCGTCTCGGCGTCAACGCTGCAAATTAGGCGGTCTCAGTTGGCACAACACCGACCACGGAATGTTGAGAGTTTGGCCCAGTTTCGATTATACCTATTAACCAGCTTATCGTCCGGAATTGCTATGTAAAACAAACTGATACTAAACTCCTTTCAATGAATCTAAATTAGAAGGCGAATCAGCCGTGTTGAAGTTGTAAACGGACACTTCCGCAGACGACCTTGATAAATGGGAAGATGGGGAGAGCGAGTGGAGAGGCTGCGGTAGCGCCCTACTTGGCCAAGTTATGCGGCACAAAGACAGTTGCCCGACTGTGCCATTGTCAACTTTTGCCCCCTTTCATTATTAATTCCGACTTTTATCTATCAAAGTTTTTCAGGGCCGTCGCGATAGGGAACCCGCTAACTGTTCAGCAGCTTCGACTCTTTAACAGACGATGCAGTCACGACACGAACTTGCTCATGTTTTTTCACAGCACCGAGCTTAACACGATTTCATGCCTGTACCAACCTTGTAATTACACCCCGTATAACATCAACTAAATACCCTGAAGTTTCATCTTCGCTTGACGCAATCACTTTATTCACAACCATTGGCGGAGAGGTTTTTTTTTTTTTTTTTTTTTTTTTTTTTTTTCAGCCTTCCAGCAAGGCTTTTAGTCGAGCACCGAAATGGCATAAAGGACGAGATATCGGCCGATAAATTTCACGACCAATCCCATTCGATTCCCACGATTGCATATATGGCCCGTTTTCATACTGATCCATCGCTCCAAGCGATAGCCGAGCCTGCCCTGAAAATATACTAGTGCGCATATGCGGGAATGGATTGTTTCGCTCAAAAATTCATTACTCGTATAAATAAAAACAGAAATATCTCCAGATATGACGTCGTGGACTTTTATTTAATGCACGGCCGAGCATCAGGGCTCGCTGCGGGCTTTTGCAACGAGCGCGGTAAAGCTTTTCATGCGTCGCTTTGAGCTTTGACAAAGTGGCTTTCGAGAGTTAGGTAATGCTGCGGTGTACAATAGCTGCAATGACAGGGTGACAATAACATGGAAATCGGGAGAGACCTGTTTCGGTAAAATGAGAGTGGTTTGAGTTTTGAGCCAACACAAGCGGTGAAGTGGAGTATTTTGTTTGAGGGAAGTGTATGTAGACTGATGTGATTTTGTTGATCCAATCTAAGATATGATTCCGAATTCGCATCAGTGATAGGGCTTTGACAGTCTATCCAGTTTTTTTTTATTTACTTGGTGGGGGTAAATCAATTACTGGCCATCCACGCACTTTTTTTTTTTTTACATAAAAGTGGAATGTATCTCGGAAACAAAAAAAAATCACTGTCTTTTTTATTTTTAATCAATTCCAAATTAAATTTTCTCAATTTGCTTACACTGCACCTATTTTTTCGAAATTCGCGAATGTGACGAAAACAATTCCAAAGTTGAAACTTCAAAAGTATAAAAATTGAATAAAAAAAATTCAAAACATTGTTTTCACTTCAAATTCGATTCTACGTCTAATTTCCTGTAGGAATCATTAATTAATTAAAATTGAACAGTACTGTAAGTATTTGTAACAAATTTTCAAAGTTGAAGAACAAGAAAACGATGTCGTACAAAAACTGGGAAAAGATAAAAGTTGTGGTCAAATTTCCTTAGTTTGACGTCCAATTTGGTTTAGGCGTTCAATTTCCTTGATAAATAGCTTTCGAAAACACTTAAAAACAAAAGTTCAATTTTTCACCCTTACCGCTACCATCGGAGCTCGAAATTTTGGCTGGTGAAAAACTCGATTTACGTAAAATAATTTCTGTTGCACTGTTTGAATTTTTTTACCAAATTTTTTGCTATGTACGTGTGTAACGGGTTCCAATGAAGACTCCTGCATAATAAAACAATTGATTCAAATTAATTTTGACCCCAAAAATCACGGTTTAAGTCCAATTTTTGAGCTATAAAAATCTAATTTTTTCGGACCACTTGCAGATTTTTCCGAGAATTGAAAAAAATTACAACAATACATCGTGGTAAGATACAACTTTTCTGAAAATTTCAGAGTTGTATCTCTTTTGAGAGAGGAGTAAAAATTCGTTAATTGATCTGATCAAGAAAATCGCAGGGGTACCCCTTGGATTTTTTGCAAAAACTTTTTTGATTTTGATTTCACTCAAATTCAGCATAATGATAGTTGATGATGTGCATATCAATAATATGTGCTTCATTCTTCGTTTCTTTCGCACTTAATAGATGAAAAGAAGGTTTAAAGTTGAAAATTTAATGTTTTCGTGTAGATTCCACCAATATTGTTGAATACCTCACATACGGTTGAAAATGGATAGGCACAGTTCATGAGGAAAATGCGGACAGTTAAATTACGTATCTTTTGGTATATTCAAACATCTGAATTGTCGAATTTTTGTGACAGTTATCCATTGTGGAAGTTACCAATCTTGGAAAACTTGAAGTTGTCATGTCTACCTCGGATAAAACTTTGCAAAAGTTGAAAACCCCAATACTTTATGATACTAAGTACAATGCAATACCCACTACCTACATAGCAAATTATAGTAGGTAACTACTATAAAAACTATATTATATTACACCTTTCCATACAGAAATGAACTGCCTAGGTACTATATATTAGTGAAAAGGACAACACCCCACCAATATGTATGGCTCGAACGGAGGGGCGCTCAGCCCCTGGATTTGAGGCCCTCCTGCCCTTAGGGGGCTTCGCCCCTAGTTGTCAAATAAAAGGAAACAACACAATTTGGGGTGAAATGATTTGAAATCCATTTTCGCCATCACTAGTATATCGCACGTCGCTTCTAAATCACTCCAGGTGTGCACGGTTCCTATTGGGAAGTTCCGTTAAAAGATGCACGGGTTACATGTATTTTCATCGTTGCCAACCGCTGGCTACAAGAGACAAATATCCCTCCGAACACTTAAGTTTTTCGCCTGGTTCCATTTCTTTTATTAAATATGCGATTGAGGCAAATATAATGGTTAACGTGAAAGAGAGGGCCCAAAAAAAATTCCGTTGATTTACCATACATGTGCGACTCTGTTGAAAACCGGGAACATTACGAGATCATACTCGTATTACTTCCCATCAGCACGCGCTATTCTGTCGGTTCACTCGCGAGAAAGCCGCTCCATCTTGCGCTGAGTTGATGGTAAATTTTTCAAAAGCAACCTTCTTCGCCTGCCACCTTTCTCCCGTTAGGTCGCACACGTCCTCCTGAATAGACCATTCCTCTTGCTAGGTCACATCCAAGGATACGTCGTTGTTGTAGATATTTTATCAACCAACCTGCGGCGGGTTTCCTATCGAGCTTTTGAACCTGTATCATACCTCAGCCGTCGGTGGCAGTTATTGGTCGAATAATGCCAATCTCAGTTAGCCCGTATGAATTTTTCAAACCTTCGATTCCACGAAGTTATGGAAACCGATTCACACCGTTCAAAATTATGCAAATACTGCAAACAGTCAATTTTCTGTTAGCAATTGGCACCTCTCTATGTTATTTTTTAATCGACGAAAACTGAAAAAATACAACTGTTAAAAAAGCAGTTGAGGAAGGATTCCTAAATGCTTAATTCGATTTTAATTGCCAGAATCAATACCTTTTAAAAATTAACTAGTAACATATTTTACCACTCATTCAATTACTCCGAATCGATTACTTTTCATCCGTTTTTATTTCGCGCGTAATATTTTCTCTTTTCTGAGACTGATTTGATGAAATAATTTTTACATTCATCTCGCCGTCTAATCTTCGCAAAAACATGAATAAACGTCGAGAAAAAAAAAATACAAACCTGGCAATATTTCCATTCGAGAAGAAAATCAGGCGCTCGAGGCGGCAAACTGCTTAGATTAATTTTTCACTTTAATCTATTTATGCTCTCGGTGATGAACGCTTTATAAAAGCGAGAGAGGTGCGGGTTTTTTTTAATCCCCGCCCTTACACATCATAATTCCATTCAACTTTGCACGCAATCCGTTTATTCATTTCTGATAAGATTACAAGTTCACGAGCGCTGAAGGGCGTGGTACGCTCTAATTGCTGAAAAGCTCGTTTTAATTTTAACAATATGTAAATTAAAATGAACCCGTAAATCAAACTCAGTTGTTCCTTCCAGCGGGCCCCGGCTAAGATTAACATGATAAACACCGTGAACAACACAGCGAGATGAATCTGAAATGGGAACATCTTCGAAAACATAATGAGTACAAGGGAACCGAGAAGATAGTCTAATTAGAATTCAGCTCTATCAATGAATCGAAAAAGTTGAAAAAGAATCTAGCTTCGAAATTAATCGAACTTGTTATGTTCTATCGAATTATCTTTGACTAATTGACCATTTCTTTTTTTTTTTTTTTGCTTTTCTAATTTAGACAAAAATATTTGAAATGAATGCTGCCAAACAGGAAATATTTTTTACGACACAATATCCTCACTATGATTATTGCACTTATTTTTATTAAGTTATATCTCTCTTGCTATGCGAGCTTATCTGCAGTTGGCAATAATTTTCAATTTTCGCTAATGCCCACGCTCCTTCGCGTCGTCGAAGATTTCAACGAGGCTCGAAATGCTACGTTACATTTTGAGGTACACGATAACCGTCGCACATTTCAGAGCTACATAATTTAAGAATGAATCGCCTTTTTGGCGAAATTTCGTCGACTAGCAACGGAGTAAGAAATCATTTTCTTGGGAGCACCGACACCCAGAGTAAACAGGCGCGAGTTGTACATGAATAAACAATGTTGACTTGTGGAAGGCTGAAAAGATAGGAATATCCCAGAAGCAGCTCTGGAGCTGGAAGTTTACTGCTTCGTGCTACAACAATATCATCCGTTGTGTACTCTGGTGAATTTTCTTCATAACACCTATGCTGCCCAGGGTGCCGTTGAATTACTGCGAGGAAAATATTCCTTTCGTGAGATGCGTGGAAACCTTTTCACAGGGTGGGAGAAAATCTAGTTACAAAGCACGTTTGAAAATCTCACGCTTTTGGAAATTTGAACGAGTACAAAGCGACCGTGCGGGGTTTTAATTAATTAATTTGAAATAGTCATTTTAAGGCTTTTATGGCTAGTTAGAGCTGGTCAGAGCTGGTTGAAACTGTTCAGAGCTGGTGAGAGCTAATCGATTTCAATTTGTAAAGGTCGAGCTATTCAAGTATTTGAATGCAGTTGTAAAAATAAGAGAGCTAATAAGGATCAGAAAAAAGAAACAAAATAGGGCAGAAATAAATTAAATGTAGCCAGCTCCTGTTCTATGGAGGCGATAACGCAGCAATAAATTCCACCTGCCAAATTTCGTGTCCGCTGGTGGTGTTTACATTTTCAAGCCTATCTCCGTCATGTAGAGGTACGATTTCGTATATTGACCATTGTTTTCTCGTCACTGAGATCTCCTACAAAAGAGATGATTTTCAAACAAAGATCAGGTACTATCCTTTGGTTCCTTATTTAGAGAGAATATAATACTAGAGCAGAATCCGCTTTGATCTAACGATCAAGTATTTACCTTTCACCTCTATCCTTCTCAGACAGGTCTCGCCTAATCGAATCGCGTAGAATTCGAATTGCACCTTAATTCGCGTCCGTGCTCTGGAAATGGAACAAATGAATCAAATCAAAGAGGAACGGACTTGCGATATAGCGGTTAAAGGACCTGATGGCTTTGATTACAATCGAAAAGCCAATCTATACAATAATTCAATGCGTTTCAAGAGTTGACGCAACTCCTACAATGGAGAATATCAAAACCATTAGAACGTCCTGTATGTGCTGAAAGCATTGAATGGCTATTCGATTGAACGAAATTTCTCCACAAAGCCTTCGTGCTCATTCGCGATGCAAAGGATTTGAAAACCGAATTAAAGTCATCGTTGGTAGGTTCGCGACTCGATGAATTTTATAATGTCGACGACACTTCACAGAACGTACTGCATTGGAATGCAATATTCGTGGATCAATCATTGTGAAATTTTTTTCTCAGACAGAGAAAACGCTAAATATGATTTTAAAACTCTGAAAACCTAAAAAATTCGGAGATCGTGAGGCGAATAACGAATGATTCAAAACCAGCGACCCAACTCTATTATTTTAATCGGTTGGAAATGTCAGAAAAAATATACCTACACTTGATTTTGTTATGTAACATAAATACCATTTTATGTAAAGTGTATAATATATAATTACGTAGTATAATTCGCTCCTTCCGTTGGATAATATTTCGAGCGAATAACAAAAGTTACCAAACATCCCCTCGTACATTGGAGGCGTTTAATCAATACGGACTCATCCAGATATGCGAGCACTTGGCAAATATGACGTCGCCCCAGCTTAGGTCCTCTAATCCTCGAATCTATTCGGCTTACTCGCAATCTCATTTTTATTTTTATCCTTCACACCCAAGTACGAACCGAGTGAGTTCAGCTTTAGAAGAGCATCACGACGTGGGTAATAATTCGAACGATTTTTCAATAGATTAACAGACCTGAAGAATAATGGAAGTGGAAAAATTGGCTGAGATGTTAAGGTCTTTGCTTCTGTACTGAGAGAAAAGGAAATCAATACGACCAAGGTTTGTGTACCGCTCTTTTCTGAGATTGCTAATATAGAAGGTTAGATTCAACGATTTATTGAATAATTTGCAATTACTGTAGCCCTTTATTTTTTTTTTCGTAAAATTAATTCCTCGCTTGGTTGTCGTGGCATTCATTCTAGTAAAATTAATTATTCCTCCGACCGTGTAAAAATTTGTTTACAAATTATTTATTCAATTGATTAATTGCTCACGAAATTAATCAATTTCATGCTATGCTCAGTTAGAATTTTCCTGGATTCAAAAACCTACTTTATTTTCCTACAATTTCGAGCTCGATATCATTTCGATGAAAATTGACGCAACTTCCAAAACTGGTAGGAAAGAACCTGAAAATCTCACAACTTGCGTTCGAGCAGGGCTACTTTGAAATCTGTTCAAAGTTGTTTTCACGTTGAGAGGCCAACTACAGCTGAAGTGGTATCAGATAACTACAGAACAAACTTTGTTCCCCCGGTTTTAGAACCCTATTGTTTTTCTTCGGATCTGATTCTTTTCACGGCGCTTTTCCTATCTTCTGCGAGAAAAACGTCATTCTGCAGCCAATGAATAGAGGCTTCGATGAAAGTCGATTAGGGTTCGGATATTAAACCGTTGCAATGAAGATTTTTCCTACTTACCGCGGTGAACATTCTTCGCTACGATATTCAGCGAGATAACTCCTAAGAACGTCCTTAAATTCCAGATTGTTCGAATCCATCAATCCTGCCCGATTTTCTTCAAATCCACGCTATACTTCGTTCCAATCCCAGTTTAGTTGCGTTTTATCTGATGAATGTTTATTATATTTAAATGAAAAACTTGTCAATGATTATCATAACTAACCCTCATCAAAACAAGATGGTTAATCGATTTGATTCGCGGTTTTTTTAAAAAATCCATTTGATCGATATTAGAATATTTTCGGGAAGAGAAATCCTTTAATTTCCAGTTTAACGATTTCAGACAAATGCAGCAGCTAATTCGGAGCTTTTAAAATCGATCCAAAGATGAGAGAATGACATCACAATCTGAATTTTAATGGACAAAAAATCAAAATAGAATTAGAAATTTTTTCCAATAGAATGTCAAGAACAGTTATCTAAAGATTAATTCAGAACTTCCGAGAATTTGTAATCCAAATTACTATTTTTCAGATGCCCCACCTTTACTTACATTTAGTCTTGATCAGATTTTGAGAGATATTGCTGCAGAGATGTAGGGAGCGTTCGTTTTGCTTGAGGCGTCTTCGCTTGTCGGCCTACCTATGGGCGGAGTCTACATTCGTTTCCAATGCAAGAGGTGCATGGCATGATAAATTGTCGTCTTGTCAGCCCACAAAGCTTTTAAACCGATATCTCGATCTACCTAGAACTGTTGCTCTAGGCCAACTTTGGAACCGGGCGCAAGGAGGTATACTAAGTATAAAAAATAATAGTCTCGCGTCTTACATCTGTGAACTGATAAAACTTAACGTGTTTTCCGTTAACATAATCGGACCGAATGCAAATAATTTCGATGGCGGTCGGAGAAGCTGGATTCTTCTCTAGCTTTGTCAATCGAAAATAACTCTATTCTCCAAATATATTCGCGAGCTCGCTTGGTTGAAACAATAAGCGTCGAATGATGAACCAACAATAACCGAGCCGGTTCGATGATTCCAACTCGATTGATTCCTCGTGTTTTGCTTATGAAATCAAAAACATCCCCTATTTCCCCTATAGTCTCGTTCGATGGCCGAATCGTCGACGCGCCCTTTCATAGCAGGACGCCCGTTGAGCTCAGGCCGGTCAACCGTGAGCAGATAACGAGAATTGATGCGAGCTCCTTCGGCTTGGAGAGGGGCCCTCATCTGTACAACCTTAGGCGATTCCAAGACACTAACCCCTATGAACGGACATCCGTTTAATACTCGTTTTTAATATCGATCAATATACCTGAAATATACCAAATGTTGAAGCAATATTTTCAGAATCACGCTCTGCATCCAAATGTTTACTTGCATGAAAGTTCAGACGATATTGCCTATTCCTTCGCTCCTGGTGTCTTGAGTCACGTACAATGCATCTTCATTACTGCGTTTGTTGAGCAAATGGTATCTATATTGAAATTCGTATTTCCTTCATGTTCATGAAGTCGTGCTAGCGAAAATAGAATAAATTCAGGCACACTAGGTTGATAGATTATCTGCATTTAGAGCCGAGATTGAACTCAGTTTATTTAATTGATCCCGTTTATTCATGGAGGACTAAAATTTCTCAAGATCGATCATTTAATTAAATTCCGAAACTCGTTTCACTTCTTTTTATTTTTTAAAAGATTGCCCTTAAGACTAAAGACGGTTTTGAATTGTATCGTGGTTCACCTGAGACTTGAACAATATTCATCTTAGCGTAATGAATATGTTGAAATGTGGTGCGACTGGAAAAGGGCGACTATATTTTCCTCTTGTTAAACCAACTTTAGTGTCGTATAAAATTTTAATTGACACGAGGGAAAATCGAAGACCGAGCATGACAAAACATCGTTGCAAAGAATGAAGAGTGGAACTCGTTTTAATGAAAACTTCCACTCCAAGAGGTTCTTTCGGGTATTCAATCCCTCGCACGACCTAACGACGAGTTCGTTGTAAGTAGAGACAGTTGCGCCAAGATGAAAAGGACCTGGCTAGACTTCAATAGAAATGTGAAGCGGCACGAATCAAATCGTCTCTCAAAAGCAATGCTAACAATGCGGGCTCAAAATCTAACGACGAATCGTCAAAAGAGATGCGCTCGCATTTTTATCCATTTGTCATGTATAAAAAAATATTCATTACGCAAAAAATAAATAAATCACAATTGGAAATAAGTGATGATTATTATTATTTTTTTTAATTTCTGTCATCTGTCTTTGAAATCAAGTAGATTTTTCCCAATAAACTCAAATTGCAGTTTTCAATGCCGCTTCTACACAAAGGCTCAATTGGCAGGATGAAGATCATTCCATGTTTCATGCTAGCTTTCAAGTATAGACCATTAGGATATTGACATTTTATTCCTTGAGAATTACATCAGGTGTTGACGATGAACAAAAATTTTGGGACAAATATCTCGGAAAAGTACACACACACATGTTGAAAAGTACAACATTCTCCACCTTTCAACGGGTTTTATTTGTTTTATAAAATGAAAAATAGTGACATGAACAAAGGTTCTGCCTTTTTAAGTAGAAAAGAAAAATCTCTCGACGCGAAAAAGTTACTACCGTATCGCTTAGTCGTTTTTGATTGAAAGGACGATTTCCTATCCTTCTTGGTTCGAGTTAGCCGAAGAAAGGACGACAATTCGCGGGAGGGGGATCTAAAAGGAATGAAAAAGGATATTGAGGGATCGAGATGAAAGAGGGCATTTTGTCCGAAAGGAAAAGCCCTGCTAGGTCATCTATCGTGTCCCGAAGTTGAACACCTCAGTTTCTCTTCTCCCTCTGGCGTTCGCCAAAAATATTCACTTTCCACGGCTGACCTGCGGCTACGGACATCGGCGGCTGGCGAAGGGTTGACTCATCTTTTTCCAGTTAGCGATCCTTTCATCCGCTCGGCCAGAACCCGCAGATCTTTTCAAGAAGGCATCTCTCGTTAGGACGACCCCTGTGGGCTTTTAAGCCTATTTCCTCCCCTAGCTTATCATTCAGCTACATCGTGTACTTGGGAGACGGCTTTATCTCACGTCTCTTTGCATAATCATCGGTGCTCCTCGAAAAGAATTGAGCCGCACGATATTTTTAGAACTCCGAATACACGTTTCCGAATTGATCGGCTGTTATTGATCGGAGTTCCGATATTTTAACTAGCTCTCGCTTCTGTTGAGAGAACTTCCAGCAATTCCAATTCATAGTTGGTACGGGAATCATAAAATCCCGATAAACTTCCATTACTAGGAAGGTTAGAAACGTCAGTCATCTAAAAATTAATAATGATGGAAATATAAATAGGTTAAAGGATTGGGTAGAAAATTCACCGAAATAGAAGAAAAATGAGTATGTCTGCGACGATTTTATTTTAGAACCGTACTGTGAAGTATAAGATGAAAAGCGAACAAGGAACGGTACCTCAGCAAAATATGAAATGAAGGGAACATCTTGAAGCTATCGTTTAATAACTACGACTTGCACGAAATTTTCTTACAGCTCGTAAAAAGCTTTTATTCCCTCGGTCGATAGTAATTGGTTCAGGCAACGTCGGGGTTTGATTTCCTCCATTTTCTTCATCATATTGGCTTGGAGGTAACTCAATAAATAATTGTACATAGTCGAAATCTGTCATTAAAAGCAACTATATTTTTCCTCCACCTTTGGAATCGGGCTTTATTCATTTACTTCTTTGTACAATCATCTAAATACCCAAAAATTAGCCAAGAGGGACTCTTATCTTGAACAAATAATTCCCTACTGACATCATACTGCAATCTTGCTAAACTCATGTAAATTAATATGGGCCTGGATCGAAAATGTTCGGATTTGTAGTTGAAATCTCTCGAAACAATTTGTTTTTTTCGAGACAATGTAACCGTCCGAAAGGAAAAAGGACGAGAAGTCGAAATAAAAAATAGTCGGAACGTTTTTCCCTAGAAATCGCATGCAAAAGAGGGGGATCATCATAAATATTCGCCTAAACCGTTTTTTGCTCCCATCGCCTGTGGAGTTTGGCAAATGTCCAGGAAGGGCTTCGTTTTATATAAAATGTCTTTTTGAACCGCAATCATATTCTTTATTTCTCTGCCCTAATTCGTCTCTTAACATGTGATTTTTATATATTGGTTAAAAATTAATCATTGTATTACAGTCGAAGAAATACTTCAAAATGTCTCCCATTATACCCAAAACCCTCGAAGCATGTTGAATTTGAATATCGAGTAATAAAATAGCCTTTTCAAGAAGTTGTCATTATTCCAAGAAAACTATCGTCATGAAAAATCAATTTTGGAACAATTATCGTTGGTTGAACGGCTTGGCTTCATTCGTATTTATTTAATAACTCCTGACTTGAACTCGAATCGACCTAGAATTACTTGGAATCTCCTCCGTTCCCGTATAATGGGATTCAATATAGCGAAATCGATGCATTGAGATCGCCAGACGTGCGCAATCAGAACCGATTGATTATAGAGATTTCAATAGCGCCATCGTCGTGTCGAATGCTGTATCGAACAATCGATATAATTGTATTTCCTGATTGCGAAATGACAAGACGCGGAGAATAGTTTATGATTCGGCCGTATTGATGTTCATTGTCAGCCGTTTCAATATAGATGACATTCTGTTGAGGATTAAGATGAATCACGTGTAGTGAAGTCGATCTATGAAAGCGACTAGGTCACCACTAATGTCAGACCTGTACGCTGATAACGTCGTAGTAATTAAGGGAACAATTATATTGGACAGTTGGAGAACTGTAGTTATTTTGATAGATCGGTTTCGAATCCGGTGTCGTCCGAGCTAAGGGGAGAACTAATGGTGAATATTTGAATAAATGTAAATAAAATAAAGGGTGACGTTGAGTCATTAACTATCCAGGTGCTTGCGAGTCAATTTATCCCTAGGAAGAGTAACCATGTTTTCCACCCTCCTTCCTTATAACCTCCTAACACTGAAATATGCCATAGAAAACGGATAATTTTTATCCTGAACCCCAAGTTCAGGAGGAGTGCTATGAAAAAATGATTGGTCTGATGGATAAGGTTATTTTTTTACTCTAATTACGTCGTGTCTCTCGTTCTTGCCGCTATCAGATGGTTATTGCTTCTATATTTATTAAGAAAATTAACGCAAGTAAATTAATCGCCCAAAAAGTTTAATTCACAACGCAGGTGGATCGGAAGAAATTTTCATAGTGCTATTTTAGTCGAAATCACTTTCTGAACATAAAACAAAATAAAATAACATTTCTGTCATCATTTTGAAACCAAGTAGATTTTTTCCGAATAAGCTCAAATCGCGGTTTGCCATGCTGCTTCTACACAAAGGCTTAATTGGCAGGATACTTGTGCTAGCATTCAACTATTGACTACCATGAAAATGACTTCCTCCTATTTTTCGGCATTATTTGCATATTGATTTTATTCGAATTTTAACAGACCAAAAAACCTACATATTTGAACGCTCAAGGCTAGTTTTGAATTTTTGGTTTTTTTTTTTAAATATAAAAATGATCTCATTTTACAAAAATTCTCTAGTACCGATAGGCTCACCTACGGAGATGAAGTCTTGCGTTTTTTTCGATTTTTTTTTTTTTTTTTTTTTTTTTTTTGGCTAGTTCTTCAATAGTTGTTGTACTGTACTATTAGCGTTGTACTAATAGCGTTGCGGCCTATGTATGAGAATTAGTTGAACCTTTTACCGACTCTAACATGGAATTACTGTGTGATCTATATTCGGCTCTGCTTATTATTCTCTTGTAGTGCGTCTAATTAGTAAAGATCAATTATAATTCGATAGCCTAGCTCGCCTTCCTCACTCTTGCAAATTGCCCTACGCGGAGGGCAACCGTTATTATCACTCCGCGTCTAAAAAGCTTGCGAAAATAGCGAAATTAAATGAAAACGGGCGCGTTGCGATAGGCTGGCCTAGAGGGACGAAAAGGCAAAAACACGGGGGAAAAATGAAGATAAAAACGATGTTGCCCGTTGCGAACGTTGGTGAAAAAGGGCGCATTCGCGAGGCCCAAGTTCTAGGTTGGAACTTGTTTTTGCTCGGATGACCCGTTGCTAAAAATTTCATTAACGGACTCCACGTTGGGGTCCCCGTTAAAAAGAGCGGCCGAAGCAGAGGCCTGTTCATGGCCGGCGGCTCTTTCATTCTCCCACTGACTCGAAAACGACCCCGGCCCACGAAAGCATTTGACGCTTGGACTCAACAACAGAGGAGAGGGAAAACGAAAAATACGAAAAAGAAATATAACGTACCTAATTCCGAAACTTGAATGAATTTGTCGCGAAAATTTGCATCGAGATGGCGAAATGGAAAAGGATGAAGTCTTTTAATAAGTAAGAGCTTTAGGAGGGAGCTAAATTATATGCTCGCTCTAGCCGTGTTTCCCTTTGGGTGAGCTCGGCCCAGATCCAAGAGGAAAAGGACTCGTAATACTGGAATTATGCTAAGAGCGCGTGTTTTGAAGGAAGTCTGCAAGCAGTTCGAGGGGAACGCGAGGCCCGTGTAAATGAGAACGAATTTTCTTCAGAACGTATTTCGACGACTTCAGCAGCGAAATTCGAGAGCAAAAAGCGGAGTTTTGGGAAACTACTGGTGGATCTCCGGACGACGTTTCAGACGTTGGGAGTCAAAACGTCTAAAAAATTGCGATCCTCTTTGTTGAAATTTGATTTCTAAGGGTTTTTTTGGAGCTTGAAATTTAGTAACTGACAACTGAAAATTTGTTGCTATTTCCTCTTCTCTTGCTGACGCAGGACTAATGCAAGACTCACAAATACCACTTTTAAGCCCTTTTCGAAGACATTTATTTGGTAATACTATTAGGAGAGTGGTAGTGGAGGCAACCGCTTTAGTCGTCTATTCCAACCCAGTGTCTTTTTTTACATTTAAATGACCTCTTATTAGGTATAACTTCTTTCCAAAAAATTAACCAATTTAAAAATAAATAAATAAATTAAAAAAAAACGAGTTATTTGAAGCTATTTAAAAATATTTAAGGAAACATGAAAGTACCAAAGTACGTAACTCTTTTTTATATCAAATACTGGAGAAGACTTCTAGAGTTAGATCAATATTTTCACTAAATAGTCCGCACGTTGTACTGTCTGAGAAAATTTCTGATCTTATTCTATAAGCAGAGCCATTTTCCTCCGTTTTTTCACTATTTTTTATTTGATGCTGTGAAAAACCTTGAGTCGCATCGATTTTTATATCCCGCTATCATCTTTCCTTCATATTTTATAATTTCTACTGCCTTCCTTGCGTCAGTCATCGTACTCAATTCAATTTTCATTTCATTCTCTGACTTCAACCGACTCCTATTAATCCTATTGCTGAGCAAAGTTTTTTATTCCTTGACCGTCTTTGATATAGTTTAATACTCTTATCTCTCTCTTTCTCTATTATGAAAGATAAAAATGATATTAAAATATATGTCCTTGGACAGACAGTTCTAAAAGATGTTGGTGGAAAAATGAAGTTCAACGTGTTTTTTTTTTATTTTTTTTTTTATTATAATGCGAGACTTGGAAACCTGGAAAAGAATGCGACCTACAAGCCCACAATTATCGTTAACCCCTTAACTCAAGATGAATCGAAGTAAATCAAATCGACTGATTGGAAATAACCGATGAACGGGTTTTCTCCTAGTCCTCATTCCCCTTTGCGTTGAAAACAATCTTGACATTCTTTGAAGAGGACGCTTGGGAATAGTTCAAAGAGAAATTGCCGCTCCTCTCTTTCAAAAGACAGCGGCACAACCTACGATAACTTGCTACAGTGAAAACGACCGGCTCAACTTGAAAAGCGTTGACTGCTTGACGGTTTTGTCTCGAAAAGATCGTTACTGGATGGCGTCAAGGAGATTCCCCACCTGTGGAATCTTCAGCCGGGGCGGGAAAACTTCCGATGGCGAGACCAATATCGTTCTCCAGCTACTCTCCTGGGAAATTATGGAGATGTGTGCTTGGCTTATTATATATTGATTGCCGCCCGGTTATTCATTGAACACCTTTTCCTATACGATCTTCTCTTTTTTAGCCCCGAGAGCTGCTACATCGGGCCAAGTGCTCGGCGAACCTTCCTACAATATCCGATCCCGCAGTACGGTCAAGCACCCCCTTGCGAGAGGTCTTGAATTCGTAATTTATCATTTCATAGTACGCTCTATCGGATCCCCTTTTCTCTCCAGATCTTCCATTAATCACGTTTTCCACTTTTTGAGCTCACAGAGCGAAATGAAATGGAAATTGATAATTATTCGACGAGGGAAAAAGAAAAGCGAGAACTCAAATTAAAATAGGTCGTCATAACTCTCTTTCAGGTGCTATGACTTAATGCCCAAGGACTACTAACGAAATCCTCTGCATTTTTTGAAGATTTTTCTCGATTTCTTCTATGCTAGAAAGAACATAGAAATTACAAAGATGGAGTTGCTGCTGCGACGTCTTAATTAGATAATGTTAATTTTCTATTCGACTCCACCTTTCCAATATGGTCGACGATTCGGATCTCACCTCATTATTTCAATGCTTCAGTCGGCCGCTGAACGTACTACCTGACCTATAAAAGTCGATTTCATTACTCTTCTAGATCTCAACGTTTAAGAGTATTGGTACACTTCGGTTAAAGCGTTCCTCGTAGTGAACGATTTGAAACGTAATTCAAGTGACGAGGAGCGTTTTGAAAATGCCAACCGCTTTTACTGTAGGTACTAGAGGAACCAATCTTTTTTCAGGTTCCATGAGTAAACTTATTCTTCCTAAAAGAAACTCCGCTTTTTCTTATTACAACCGATGGTGTTTTCTTCGGCAGAAAATAAGGTCGAACGACGAGGACAGTCGGGAAAAAAGTTTTCCCGTTGAAGAATTCCACCGTACGGGGAAAGGGCTATGGAAAAGTGGAAGGGTAAAAAACACTAGCCACGAGGAAACACTGAAAGCTCGGCGAGACACCTCGGAATTAAGTAAAAGCGGAAGGGAGAAGTTTCCCAGCGGTAAGTGCTTCCGAGGGAAAACTCTCAAGATGTTCGAGCGTCAACTATGAAAATTATATTAATTAAGGGCTTATTCAACTCTCAACGTGCATTCGTTGAAACGACCGGAAGAACAAAATTGAATGGAAATTATTACGATGATACGACTGTAGTTGGGAATAGTTGTGTTTATTTTCACCGTATTTCGGCACTGGCAGAGCAACAGATTCAACCCGCTCTGAGTTGTCAAGTCTTTGTCAATTCGGAGCGTTCGAATAAATCCGACCGACAATTTGAGTGGCAACCAGACTCGCCAAACGAGTTACATGAAAATTCCATATCCGAAGGTTCGAAGCGTGTCGATGGATGAGAGGTATACAAATCGGTGAATAATGCAGTGCTTCAAAAACTCGGAACAGAAATAAATCGAACAAAAATATCCCTACATAAAATTATGGGAATCGACCTTGATAGGAAATCCGATGAGAAATAAATATTTCAACGTTTCCGCTGAGCGGTCAAAAGGTTACCCGTATTTTTAGACAATGTTTATCCGTGAAAATGCTGTCGTTATTATTTCATGGAATCAGCTCCTTAAAGCGACAGTTCTTTAGTCGCCCTAAGAATTGAACCTTCAATCCGCTTAAAAATTTATTCAGTTTATAAAAATATAACTGTACCGAACGCACGAAGTTCAAAAATAAGGGGAGAAAGTCGAGTTATTCACATTAGACGGCTTCAAATTTCAATTGAAAAACGCCAATAAAAATAAATAAATAAACAATTATACTAGGAAAAATGCAAAAAAAGAAAGGATTTTATGCTTAAGAAAACTTCCTTCAATTTCAGTTGAATACACTTTTAAATTACTTATTTTCTCTCTTAATGCTCAGTTTTTTAAACCCATTCTGTGACTGTTTTTTCAGTCATATTTTGCAATATTTTTATTCTTCGAACAAAAATATTTCATTGTAATTTATGTGAATTTTACTGCTCAAGAGTAAATGCACATTTATCATGTTTACATTGTTCCCGATACGAAATCTCTAATGAGGGACTAAATTGGGAGAAAATCATCCTAACCACACTAATGTACTACTCAACTGCCGTATAGTGATTGACAGGCTAAGTGCCCCCTGGGGTGTCCACTCGGAAATGATCGAGTTGTGACACTCGACGTTTCACCGTTGGAAATCTCCGCTCGATTAGCCCTCCATTCTGATCTCCCTTTTGACGCAGGATATCTCAATTCTGGGCCCGTTTCGAAAAATTTATTATTTGTTTCGGCAATATTCAAATAGAAAGGACCCACTCTTCTATTCTGCCTCCCATTTAACCGTTCATCGGGGGTTGTCCCCAGATAAACCGGGCGCGGACGCTTCCCGCACTCTGCGGTTGATTTATGATTCTGCTGCTCGCTGGCCACGAAACGCTCCCACTTTTTGCAGCCGTATGAATATTTTACATCGCCCATTCTCTCTCTCGATCCCTGGACGCCGAACCGGCCCTGGTAATCATACTCATGCGACTACTATTATTTTTGTACCGCGGGCCGCTATTCTTACCGTTCCATAAATTTATCATCATTTTGGACGATAGAGCCTATCGATACGATTCCTACCAGGGAAATTCAAATTCACCTTTTAACTGACATATCGTTTGCGAGCACTAATTTTCCTCCTGTGTTTTCCTCGCTCGAAAGAGAACAGAACAGATAATCGTCCTCTGGTGTTTCTCCATAAACAGCAACTTTATTCTGAGGTAATTGCAACTTCTGAAACATGTAATCAGTTTGACGTTTTAAAGACAGTGTCTGTAAATATTTGATTATATCACATGACTCGAATTAGTTTAAGGCAATTCATCACAATTCAAAAATAATACTTTCCACGTTCCACCTTTAACGCTTAAACACGTACATATCACGAACCAATGGCATTGAAAACACAACAAAACGTTTGAACACAATGTTACATGACGAATTCACTGACGCAAATAACAACAACGGTATAAACAACAACATCACTGACAAAAACAAAACTAACTACAACAACAGTAGTAATTACAATAACAACATCAACGACAATAAATATTTGTAACGTATGAAGCAACAAAAAATGTCAAGATGTTTTTATTTTAACGCATTTTTACGGTTTAACGACGTGTTGAAGTTGAAATATAATCCAAAATAGTTTATCAGTTTATTAGGTATAGTTTTTATTCAATGAAGATTTTCCCTGAGAACTAAAGCTCATCGTAAGCAAACTTTTGGATCATGTACGTCAAAATGAAGTAGGTAAGGGCCATCAGGTCGAAAGGTCGAACGAACGTAAACAAACCAACGAATGTTTCATTGAATTGAAATTTCAAGAGAGCGTTTGAGCGGTGGGCAAATTAAACGACCGGAAAAATCGCCGCGTTTCTTTTGGCCGCGTGAAATAAACAATTGTTTTTGGTATTGGAAGGTCTCAACTAGATTGAAAAACGTTAAGCTGTATCACTTTCCGTTTGTTTTTTCAAAAGTGGAATTAGTTTTTTATTTAGAAGTTAACAGTTGCATTCGCAAGTTGTATCGGTTGAACTATCCATATTCCGACGAAATCGATAAGGTGACCGCGGGAACCGGAGTACAGAAAAAAGAAAATGTGAATAGTCAATTTGCATATTAATTTTCAAACTCGAATGCAGTGTTTTTATTTTATTTATTTATTTATTTTTAATATATGAAACGAACGAGAAGTGCTACATTGTATCACACCTATAGCATTTTTAGCAAAGCACCATCAGATAATCATTTATACTTTTTCAAATATCGGAGGATCTCTAATTCATGGATTTCTAATATCGTTCACGTTTGATGTCAATTTATTTGAGATCTGATCTTTTTACCGGATATTTTTTTAGTATATTAATTCTTGAGTTCACCAAATCAATATTATTTTAATTAAGTATTTTGTTGGAGAGTGAATTTAGAGATTGAGAAAAGATGAAAAAAAAATTTCACACAAAGGTGACACTAATTTCACTGACACTTTTATTTACTTCCCTTGACAGTGTTTGGGGACATCTTAACGAAACCGCTTCGTAACGTTTGTTAACGCCACCTTACGAATCAAACTCTGAGTTGTCCTTAAAAACGGAGCTGAGAAGAGCTAATTTTTTGGAGGAAGTATTAGGCAGGGAAAAAATCCCCACTGTTTTTTGGTTAATAGCAACATCATTGTGTGCAACCTCCAGTTACGCAATTGTTGCTACTGCTTAATTTTCAAATAAATAGAAATAATTTGTTCATGAAATATCAAACAGCTCACATATCTCTCACGTTAATCATACAAGCGCTAACGCTGCTGCTTTGATTTTTAAAATAGTGGGACTCAGTTGGGTTTATCAATGCCAATGTTTGAACTCGGTATACATAAATAGAAAGTTTATTTTTCTCATTATTATTATATGGTCGTTTTTGAATTTTGTTGAAGTCAGTTTTTCTTTTATCTTATTTTTTGTGTTTTGTATAGGTAGCCGTTCATGGCGCATTATTTACTCTGCACTCCACTTTCATTTTTGCTGAGCTTTGTGAATGCATTGAGAGTACCCTGATCGCTCATGGGGTTTGCTATTGGTTTATTAAAAGTGCCGAAGGCGTATCTCCCAGTCCCGGGTGAATTGTTGATAGGACACGCCCCAGGGCGCTCTGGATTATTCATGGGCTCATTCCTCAAACAGATTTTTTTTTCTTCTGGTTTTTTTCAACAAAAATACGTAGATGGGAACGAGTGCAAATTAATATGATACATCAAAGATGAGATGTTAATTTATGAATCAATAATTTGAAATCAATATTCATGCCAAATATAGGATGCATTTTGTACTAAGCGAGACTCAGGAATGAAACAATTATGATGTAATCCGGTCCATAAAAAAATTATTTTTAACCATAATTTTTATTCCGCTGTTGCTCAGTTTGAAAAAAGGCCTAAGCGTTTCGCTGAATTATTCATAGTTCCGTTAATTAGGAGTTGTACAACGTTTGCATAAATTCTATGCCTTTTCCGCGAAATTCGGTAACAGAATCCTCTCTTTTTTTACTTGTTTATTCGCGAGTTGAGTTGCTTCAGATTTGGAAAAATGGTGATTGCATCGCGAACATCGAGTCGTTCTACAAGCGGGATTATCTCTTAACTAATTTAATTCGGCGAGTTAGTTGAAACTATATTCTCCAAATTCATCAATTTTTTGATCAAGTTCATTTCAACTATTTTTGTTCAGTAAATAATCA
The DNA here is from genome assembly GCA_037159825.1 of Tupiocoris notatus. NCBI lineage: Eukaryota > Metazoa > Arthropoda > Insecta > Hemiptera > Miridae > Tupiocoris > Tupiocoris notatus. The sequence continues at coordinate 214,701 of JASJUZ010000560.1, read as the reverse complement.
TTTTTAGGTGATCACTTCGGAAAATGACCAAATAACTACTACATAACGCGAAATGTCTTGGAATTCTCTTGAAAGATAGAACCGTCCTTGGAGAAGATGATCCAGTGAGCATGGGGTATAAGCTCCCGTTGAAGCAATTGAAAGACGTTCCACAGCGAAAAGCATTCCTGTAATTCTTGTCAGTAGGTATAGCGCTTATAGGAAAACCCTTCTCGTGGCTCTTTATTAAGTAGATAGCTTCCAGGTCGACTGTATGAGGACGAAGAAAAAAATGTTATTCTTCCAGAGCTTCTCTCACTAAAGACGGTAGAATATATAATATATTTTGCTCACGTTGGAGAAAAGCTTTTACCTTGAAGAGCTGTATATTTTGTATTATTGGCTCAGCATACCTGGGATATCCGTGGAGATCTTTTTAGCTTTTTTAGTTGCGCAATACGACCAGATTTCACTGCGTTATCATTCGAGACTTTTCATAGACGACATCACTTGCGTTGAAAGTTGCTCCGGTGTGGAAACGTTTTATTCCGGAACGGTGGAAGCTATGTTTATTTTATCTTTACTTTGCACAGCCGAGATTTTCACAAACTGTTGCAAACTCAACGGTAGATGGAAATTTATTAAAACTGTATAGGCGAGAGGGAGAATTATTTACACGATTTTTCGTTTAGTATCAAGTGTGGGGTTCCAATTTTGGATACTCTGATTTTCGAATATTATTTTCAAAGACTTGTAAAATTGTTCAGCCGTTGTATAGTTTTCTAATACTATCATGAAGTGACACATATTTGAATGACAGCATTGCCACAAGATTCTGCTGCATTATGAGGATATTCTTCTTCATTTGGCGAATCAAAATTTTGACGACGTTTTATTGGAGGATAAATTGGAACATAGAATGCTCTTCGCCTGGTTAAACGTTACTCTTGCGACCTATTCTCAAGTTTTGCACTCCGAGTAGCATTTCTTCCACAATACAATTCCTTTCTGTCGTGCAGCGTGAACTTCTCACCGCAATGCATTGCTTGATACTGAGCCAACTTCGTCACGGCTTCTCCGCTGTAGAAACGTTACCATCAAGATTATTAAATAAATTAAACTTCCCTCCTCTGCATAGGCCGTCTCTTTCTATCTTCCAGTCTTCGTTCCACTTTAGCTGCGAGGGTACGGTAAACATTCCGAATCGGCAGAAATAATTTCCGATTTGAGAGACCGTCCGGTAAGCCGAATTAAATTACCAATAGAATCTGTCACTCCGATAACGTCCCTCACAAAAACGAAATGGCGATAGGGTCCGTTCGAGTCCCGATCTTCCAGTTCGATTCGCTCGGTGATGCCTTTCCACTGAATATTACTGACTCGAATACACTTCGAATTCGAAGGAGCTTCGCAAAGCTTTGAGACGCTTCCTTCACCGCCAATTGACAAAAGCTTTTCACAGTTCTCTATGCTCCCGTTTCAGTTTCGGAAGGGAAATGGAATTTTCTCGTCGGAATTAATTTCCTCTTCCCCTATGGCGTGTCTTGGAGTGATATATTCTCCGGTCACCCGGCGACCCCTTTTCCGCTCCTAGGTTGTGCTTTCCTATCGTTGCCCTATACTAGAAGCAAACTTTAAACGAGTTTAGTTCCTCGGCCGGATAACCGAAATGATGATCACGTAGGCACAAGTCAAAGCCTATTTTAACTATCTGATTTGGTACTACTGGAGAGTTGATCGTTTTAGTGCAGTATGCTCAACCCGTTTTCTGATAATAATCCTCTCATGAAAAGCATTTCCTTCAAAGATGTCTGAATATCACTTGGTTATGGCGACATTGATCAAGTTCCTTCCTCCTTCCAGTGATGTCAAGCTCTTGATGATATTCTCGAAGAATTAAAAGCCTCGACAGCCACCTAAAAAGTTCAGTATGAAGGGAAATAGAGGCAGGTGAATTTTCTGCTAGTGTAGAGACATTTTCTAAACAGGTTACGCTTGATATAAAACGATTCTATTTCCATCAACAATTTCCCATTCCCTGTAATCTTTAAAAACCATAAACCCGCAAAAAGCACGACGTACTTCCGGAATCAGTTTTTCTCTTCCCTCTAACTGGGGAAAATTGTAGAAATGGAAAAAGGAGATTGCCCCGTCGAACGAATAGGCTCGTTTCCTTCGCAGGATATACAATTAAGTGCAACGTTTCGTTTGTCAGTTGAGAAAATTGGGGAGAAAAGTGAGAAAACCAGTTTGCCTTCACCAGAATCCATTTTCCGCCTTCCATAAAGTTTCAGCAAAATCCAGCAACGCAGGTGCTTTCAGGTGAGGGGAAATGACAGGAAGCGTTTCCCTTGGAGGATGGAAAATGGCGCCGACTCGCACCCAATGGGCGAACGCCTGGGCGGTTATGGGCAATCAGCGAGGGAAATTAGCGTTGCCAAGGCTCACGAAGGCGACTTCTGCTCTTGGAGCCTACAGACCTAAAATTCGCGAAGTTGTGCTAAAAAAGATAACTACTGCCTACAGGAAAGTATGAGAAATCGGAGGTAGCAGAATGGTACAACTCAAAAATCCTAGTTTTTGAAAGTGCCTTCATCAATTGCATAAGGGCTCTTATTTGCCCTCCTTATTGCCCTTATTTCACTGCAGTCAAGGAGCTGCTCTCTATGATTTCCTGAATGAACACTGTAATATAGTAATAAAGCACTGTGAATTTCCAGAAAAAATGTTAAATCTTTACAAAATTTGATTTTTTAATAAATAACTTTAAAAAAGGAGGAACTTTTAAAATGAAGCGAATTTTGAAAACTTTATCTTCAAAGGCTTTAAAATATTTGCTTGAATAAAGATTTGAATAGGAAGAGAGAATTGAATGAGATATAAAAATGTAAAATATAAGTCACGACGAATCAATAACTGTTGACTATAATTTTTTTTCCTTTTGTTTCAGGTGAGTCAAACTTGTCGAATACATTTCTTCCGGTGGTATTTCAAACGTAAGTTGAGAGCTGAACATTTTCGAAAGGACTGTTTTACGGTTTTGGTTCTCGCCTAGTTCTAATTTGATGAAAGAAACTATACATCGATATTGAGCCGCCTACTATCGCACTTTTAGTACTACCTATTTAATAGTTTGAGCCTAATTTTGGTAGTTTGATCATGTTTTACATATTGAGTAGAAAATCTTCCTCTTTTGGTTTATTATTATTCAATAACCACCGATTGTAAGCGCCTAGGAAGAAAATACCTGATCACACACTCCTGCTTCCATCTTTGAGTCGGTAACAGTAATAACCAATTATAAAATCAAGAAGCTCGTACTAAGGGCGCAACGTCTACGACTGTTGATGAACATCTAGCTAGGAGAACCCCCCAGAAAAATTAGGTTAATTATTAAATATTAGGTTAATTAAAATTAGGTTAATGATGTGGAAGTGCAGTAACGATACAAGCCAAGTTTTGAGAAAAGGGATAATTTTTATGAACCTTCAGCGTCAAAGATATTGATTTTTTGGCGACCTGTAAAAATCCAATTAGTCAATAAATAGCATAAAGTGAAAGTACGGTGCGTGATCCAATCGAGACAAAACATGTTTGGTGAAATGAAGTAATTTTTATAGCAGGGAGAGCAAGATTTAGCACTATGCTGAATGCAAAATGTCCAACCAGAAATGGTAGGCGTGGTATATGGATAAGATTATCACGCCGTTGGTACGCGATGGGGTTGAAACCTGATTACCCGAGCCTACCACGATGGCTGCTCCTCGGCTGAATCCGTGTCGGCGAGCAAATTGGGCGAAAAGGAAGTAGTTTGCGTGGAGGAAGTGGCGCAGTACGGACCCTAATCGGAGTCAAAATATAAGGTCATAATGCGTAAAATTGGCGACAGATTCGCACCTCTCTTCGGCCGATGTTCACCGCCGAAACCAGCCGCGTCAACCGGAGGAGGGATGTTCGGGAAGCGCCGCCGGATGTAATTCGATTTACATGATTGGTGTGGAATGGGGGCCTGTTTGCGCACGAAGTGGAAGGGATTATCCACTTGTAAACAACGCGGCAGCACAAATTCGAGATGGGTTATTTACCAAAATAAACATCGAAGCGAGGTTGGCTGGCGTGGGCGGATTTTCGCCTGCTTGTAACTGTATCATGCGTACGTACAGCAAGTTCACAGGATAATTCGATAAACCTTAGTTCTATAACAGTGTTTACGTCTGAAGGAGGAGAGCACAATGTTTGCTGTCTATACATTTGCAAACATAGAATTATACAACCAGTTCTGCATTACTGAACAACGAACGATAGAGTAATGAAGCGGACGCGAAATTTGGCGGGTGTGAAAAATTGCAATGTGTCCAGCTCTCGCTCAACAGATTTTGTTGGAGAAATGGGCAGCGATCGGCGCTCAAGCTTGTCGATTTTGAGCTGAACTACTCCGGCCGACGATAAGTTGTGATTAAGTGCTGCAATGCACAGCTCACCCGCCTGATTTCGTGTCGGCTAGGAATATACGGATGGATATAGGATACATGGCTATACTTAGGACATTCCACTCTCCGCAGACCGCAATTCGCTATGAGTGTGGGCACGTTCTTTTCATATATTTAGTGCAATAGAAACAAAGAATGAACTATATATTATTGATATACACATCATCAAGTAACATTATGCTGAATTTGAGCTAAATCTATTCTAAAAAAATTTTCGCGAAAAATCCAAGGGGGTACCCTTGCGATTTGTTTCAACCAAACAGTGAACGATTTTTTACTCCTCTCTCAATACAGATAAAAATCTGAAATTTTTAGGAAAGTTGTGTCTCACCAAGATGTATTTTTGTGATTTTTTTTTATTTCTCGGAAAAATCTGCAAGTGGTCCAAAAAAATCGGCTTTTGAAAGCTCGAAAATTGGACTTTAACCGTGATTTTCGGGGTCAAAATTTATGATAATCAATTGTTTTATTATGCAGGAGTCTTCATTTGAACGCCCTACACACGTACATAGCAAAAAATTTGGTGAAAAAAATGTAAACAGAGCCAGAGAAATTATTTTCCGTAAATCGAGTTTTTCGCCGGCCGAAATTCCGAGCTCCGGTAAGGGTGAAATATTAATCTTTGTTTTAAAGCGATTTTGAAAGCTATTCATATAGGAAATTTAATGCTGAATCCGAATATGACGTCAAAACGGCGGAAATCTAACGATAACTTTTAGTTTTTCATATTTTCAGTATTACACTACTTCTATGTTTTTCAACTTTGAAAATTCGTTGCAAAGACTTCCAGTACTGTTCAAATTTGATTAATTAATGATTCCTACAGGTTTGTCACTCAGGTTTTACGTGGCTTGGAACATAATACATCATAATACAAAGATGGGGTAGAAAACAATTCCTTGCTCGATTACAATTTTTTTTTTTTTATAAATATTGAATGACCAAAGATATTGATATAGCCTTGAATTAAAAGGCCAAATTTCTTCAGTCTCACCTGAATTTTCGATTCAAGTTGGGTCAGCGTTGAAATCAAGTTGCTCGTCTGGTCGGCATTGATTGCCCTTGCAATATCGACTAGTTCATTATCAGACTCCGTTGCGCCCCTCCTATCCGTCAGTTTTAATGATATTGCGCGAGCCTTCCTTTCGAAACGTTGCGCAAATTTCTCGCCGAAATCGGTTTACCACTGGAAATAATACGAGCCCGGCAAAACGTGGCCTTTCGAGTTTATCTCGTCAAAGAGCTATGGACGTGGACAAGCGACACTGGGGAATGCCGAATGAGAAGCTAAGTGGGATGATAATGTCTAGGGGAAACCAAGGATAGTCAACAGGGATAATGAGATCGTATTGTATCTCGCTGTTCGCTCCGCCACCGCTGGCAGAATCGATGGCCATACCAATCCGACGATAGTCCGCTCGGTCGTTAACTATTGATACCAACTGCTAATTTATTCATTGATACAGGTAAATGAATATGCGCTTACATGATTGAGAATTCAGACGGGACTTTGCGTTTACGTGTAGACTCTATATTAACGGGAGTAGAAAATCAACCCAAGCACCCTTTCTCTCAGGTCGAAGAATGATTATAATTTATTTTTAGAAGAAAAATAATAATACTTTTGAAAAAAAAGAAATAAGAGAAACAACACTTTGGACGGATATAATAGTAAATTATCGTGTAATTACCTAATTAATTTTTGACAAGTTGAGTTCTATTATTCCCATTTTCCGAATCTGCCTCACAACACGCCACAAGTGGGATTATAATTTCACACATAAATGAAACCGCTCTAATACACACCCCAAAAGTAAACAATGCTAGAAAACAGTTTTTCGGTGACTCTGCGCTCAAAATAACCTCGCTTGCGCGGTAATAGGCAAGGCAGTTTGCACAGGTCAATGTACATACGTCGGTCATATAATCCGCTATGTAAAGATGCGAATAGCAGCAGTGTTAACAGAGTCAGGGCTCCGTGAAATTAGCACTTCATAAAAGTCAATCTAAATTACGACACTGTCCTCCCGGTTAACGTGAACCGTATTTGCAACTCGTGCGAAGTAATTCTAATTTCAGCGTGCGCTCTGATGATGCCACTATTTCTATTCATACGTTACCCCTTTTGCAACTAGAATGCGAATGAGGTTTTCGAATGATTTCCGATTTTTTGAAAGCGCAAACATTCTCGTCTGCGCGACTAACAAGCTTTGGGAAATTCCATCGGAAAAACTGGGTCGACCCTGACGTAAATACAACCGAGAAATGGAACCGACGATTCGGGATGACAAGCTGGAGAGAGCGTTGAAATCGGGACAATGCGATTTGCATTTGCAATTTATTTTGCAATTTACCTAGAGTGTTTACCAGTGCTTTGCTTACCCGAAGATATTCGCTTCTAATTGGGGCATTCGCTGCCACTAAATTCCTCCGCTGTGTTCTGATGTAATCGTTTGCTCATCAATTCAACTGCATCACAGGAAGGTTTGATTGGAGGTTTCTAATAAAAACCTTTGTCAATTTTTTGATTGCCTCAATTGGCCATAAATCTGTGTACATTGAGCAATGCTCGTGCTCATAATAATAAATAAATTATGTTGACGGGAAGAAAAATAGGGTAATCACAAATATTAGTTAGATCGGCTGTAAATTGATATATGGATAGAATTTTACGACTAAATATTCCACCATGGTGAATTTTCAGTTGTCCTCCGTCCTCTGGAGACAAATTTTAATTTTCGACAGTATCCGATTCATATGAACAGTAGCAAAAATTAAAATTTTGACGTATTTTATGTACTCCTCACTTACTATTTAAACTTCAACTCGACGGGATTTCGGAAGCTCGCAATATGTCCTAGAGGGACGAGAGTGTTAGCCTGGAAAAATGAATACCATCCAAGAGCTAGACTGTCACGTCACCAATTAGTCGGCTTTCCATATGCATGAGCGCATGACTTTTTTGCTGCCTCACTCATCCCTCTCCACGCGTTCGCACCCATTCAATGAGCCTCTTCTTTGTCGAATCTCGCACCACCTTTCCATTCAAAGCTGAGCCGGGCTGAAAGAAGTTTTTCGAGAATTCATTAGCGTCGTGGAAATAAACGGAAGTGTATTGCGTTGGATTCCATACGGTTTCCCGAAAATTGTTCCAACGAAGCGCGTGACGGTGAGCTCAGATGTGAACCGTGCTGCGTTTGTAAATATTAATATTCCACGTTTTTCACCTCTATGGTGATCTGAGCTCGTCTAGAGGGATGAAATATGCGTAAGTTTCAATCTGGTCCTTCAGCTTTCGTGAGGGCAAACACCACAAGCTTCAACGGATCCTCAAAGAGCATAACTTTGATCTTCAAGCTTCTAATAGCTGCTACTTCTATGGACACAAAACCGATTTGTCGTCTGCAGCAAAACAAATCCAGCGACATCCTCCAAACCCATTAAAAATTTACCCATTAAATTTAGCATTATTCGCACGCTTGAACAAAAATGAGGTGACGTTCGAAGTTCATCAAGTTGAGACGGGTTGCAGGTATAGCGTGATCATTGTTGATTGCTAATCCGAGATCTTCGCGTATGAATTCATCCACTGGAGTCTTTACATGCCCTCCATCGATGCTTGCCCTATCAGGATATTTTTTCCCAACGGAAACTTATAACCCGTTTACCAGCTCGGTTCGAAGAATTATCGTGTTCTAATAAGCGAATTTTTTTTTTTTTTTTAATGCATATTATTATTTATTAAATTACAATATAGCGCAACAAACAAATTACAAGGACGATAATTATGCTGAATGGTAGTTTGATCAACTACTAGGAAGCTACTACACTGAATATCGATGTCATATTATATGCTCATTGGTATGCAGTGCCCGTCACTGTTTTATTGGTATCACGTTAAATTTTTACCCCTACTAAGATACGTTTTCACGACCCCAGAGGTAAGCTAGTTCCCTTTTGGGATTATTTGATTTCGACGACTCGCCGTTATTACCATTTTCAGTAGAAACGAAAAATCACTTTTACAATTGTATAAACATGCTCTGGCTGTTCTGTAAGAAGTCGGATGTCGGAAAGCGGAACTTGGCACCCGTGTACCTGTAGGGGCCACATGTAAACGTATGAAAAAGTTCTTTTCAAGTGAATGGCCGAGCGTTTATCGCGTACGGAAATAATTCATCCTTCCTCCAACAGCGAGCGATAAATTTCACACCGTACGAGTCGCAGCTGAAACTTTTCCCCTGCAATCTCGAGTACTGTGTCGCGGGAAGCGCCGGACGTGATTTACCAGGAGAGGAAACAAACTTCGAAAACGGACGTTTTTGTAGTTGGAGTACCTATGGGTCAAACAGCTTGTAAACTAAGTAGCGAAATAATTTTTTGGCACGAGTTGATCATTCGAGAACCGAAGAGGGGCAACCGAGGTTAAACCATAGTCATTGGCGTTGGGAATATGGAGGTGTATGCCAGGCATCTTACCCTCAGTCAGTTTGATGACCGCTGGCTTATTTTAGCCTAGACGGTGAAATTTTAATCACCCCGCTTGACCTGGATTTTGCTATTTAGGCGTCGCAAATACCTCGTCCTAAACCGGGTCAGATTTGTGAAACGATCGGTTCAATACGCAGTTGGCTCAACTTGTGCTCGACGCTGCAGTCTCAATTATTCGAAACGTCAGCGCGAGCTGTCAGAGGTCAGAGTGCATCGAAGTTAATCAACGCTCGAGTTGGTAGCTAGTTTCTGCAGAACATCTTCGGTCGATTATAATTTGACATCAAATATTATCCAGTGGCGTCTTTTCTGCGAATTCAACATCTCCACCCCTTGAACCTTGAGTTGCTTCGTCTTAAATGGGCGATAAATCTTCAATTTTTCACTCATCTCAAAAACAAGAACCAACTAGTCACGCCCCAGAGAAATCAGAAGCTCAAAGAAGACGTTTCGCTCCTACGAGCTCCGTGCTCCCAAAACTAATTAAAGACTGACTTTTGCTCGTTCTCTCCGGATTATCATTGCCTCCTACTTTGGAGCTTTCAGTTTGCAGCGGCCCCTTCTGTCAACGAGTTAGTGAATTATTAATCCGACTTCCAGTGTTAATGAGGGAGAGTTAACGGCAGAGGGATCTTATCATTAGGCCCAGAGTCATCAACTCAACAGCCTAAGCCTTTGTACGAGTACGTGTATCCCAAAAGCAGCCTCGTACACATGCGACAAAAGCGAGTGTTTGAAGTGCTGCACGCGATTTACGCTGTACTCTTTTATTTTACATGAGAACATTGCTACACGCTCTGCATCCAAGTTCGTCATGTTTTCAAATGTGAAGAAAATACAGTTCAATTATTTAGTATATTATATTAGACAGATTGAAACAACTCAGACTTTGAAAAGTCATCTAATATTCTATTTTTTCTTTGCATGAAATTTTCAGATTAATAACAATAATTGCAGTTCCATAGTTCCTAATTCCGCAACTGTTGAGCTAATATCACATGATGTACGGTGTATTCCTTAAACTACTCTGCCCTTTTCACTCTCCATGTTTTAAGATTTATAAATAAATATTTATTTATATTTAGATTGATTAAATTGGCATCCATTTATATGTTGCATAAATTTGTTCTTGTGATTACTATTGGACTGTATTTATTGAACTATTCAAACCGTTGGGCAGACTGGTAACACTATTACTCTGGCAGCTTTAGGGAGTTGATCCTGCTTGGTTCATAATTATGTCTTGGCCATTAGTAGTCTATGCTTTCGGATATTTATGTACTATTTGGTTATCCTTATCATCTAATATTTGAATAAATCGTTGCGTCATGATGGCGAGGAGAAAAAAAATCAGGCGACTCGTTCTCCATAGTTTTATTGTACGGACACGCACTTTCGCCCATTCGGGCATCCTTCGGGCAACATAAGTTTTCCATTGAAAGAAAATCCATTACAGTTAATTTTGAAGCTAGTTGAAAAGTCTTGAGAGTTGATTGATTTATTTGAGCATTTAATAGAATTAGGCATTGGGAGAAACGCACAAGTAGGCTTGAAGGCCAAACTAAATTTCATCATCAATTCAACCAGCTATGTATCAATGTACCAAATAACCATATTAGACACAATAATTCTCGATACAAAAAGGCTATTGGTGGAAGTATTTTGAACGTTGAAAGCAAGTGGAACAATTCGAGGTCAAATAAATACAAAACAGATTAATTCTGCAGTAAACAATCGGTTCCATCTTATTCGTGTTTCTGCCAGCGAGGGTTCACGTTTGTGTTTCATTTAAGGACTTGATCCTGCTTGGAGGAACTGGCGGCATAAATTAATGCAAAGCGGCGACTCGGTACTTGGAATATTTTCCTACTAATTTAACTGCGAGAGCGTAAATTAGGTTTACTGTCCTCTAGCCTCCGGTCCGAAGGGCAGCTTCATAAAAAAAACTCCGAGAAATCCTAAAAAAGCAACGGAAACACAACTCCTACTTTCGGACGGAAGATAAATCTTCATTTATTGTTGTTGTATTTGCGCTGAAAATTTCTCCATTTACTTGAGTGGAAGTTGTTTTCGGAGAGGTATTTTCATCTAGCCAGTGACCCGTGTTTCGAAATCGTACACCAAAAAAGTGCGAAAGGACTGAGTTAATCATCGATTACGCTGTTATTCGAAGTAAATTATGTCGCTTTATTTCAGTTCGTTTTAGAACGAGGGTGGTTTTCTCGACTGTAAGCAAGGCTCTTCTACAGGATGTATGAAAAAGTTCGCAGTACTTCAACGCAAAAATCCTGATTATTTTCCTAACCCCCGATTTTCCCAAGCTTTTTCACTTTTAAGATTTTTTCGTCTTTTGTTACCGTCAAAACGTCGATTTAATCCCAGGGACTCTTGGTTTTTTGCATTCATATAAAGCTTTCGCCACCTATTTCTATTCTAAAACTTTTTACTGATATACCACACAACAATATACCATTTTTTGGTACCTATATTGGTTCTTTTTCTGACAACCTGAAGTTTTTAGGTAACCAGCATGTAATCGGATATTGAATTACAGATGCATAATGAACGTTTGAAATACCTTTTTTCAACATTTCATTAAAATTATTTTTTGACTGATTCTTAGTCAATTCAACGTGAGCAGAAGATTCGCTCTGGCACTTGAAACATTTTGCATTTGATTCTATTTTAAGCAATATCCTTAGATTTTGAATTCGCGTGGGAATCATGGCGCTATTTTAGTGAGGTAAAGTCAAAAAGAAAGAAAGAAAATAACTATGGAAGTTGGGGTTTAGGAAAAACGTTATAGGGACTTATTATTATCGCAAATTAGTTGTCGAATACGAGGCTAAACTACTGTGAAATTTATCAAACTCACCCTGTTTATTGTCTTAGTAAAAAAGTGTGAACCTTCGAATAGGTAACAATATTGATTTAGCGTCTTGTACGATATCTTTCGACTTCTCCATTATATTTTTATTTCAATACCATATCAGGGCTTGCTAATAATGTGCATGCTTTAAAAGGCCTACCGCTACTATGCAGCGATAGAAAGTAATATTGAAAAATAATTCATTAAATAAAAATCATATTGGCACTAAAAGTGAGGTGTCGTTTATCAATGGAATGATTTTTTATTTGTAGCGTTCAGCCTCTAACAGCGAGCGAACCGGATAAAATCCATTCGGAAAAACTGTCATTTCATTTGTCTGCATTTTATGGCCATCATTAGGAGAACCATTTTTCGTTGCGCGTGAAATTTTAATTTCAATGCGTAGAGTAGGGGTTGAGTCGAGTATTACATTCACGTAATGTTCAGAAGTTACGGCTCGCAACAAAGAAACTTTTCCGAGGGATGCAACCCTCTTCCATTTAACTTCATTGTACAAAAATTACCCTCTTTTTGAGGGTTTTAATAATATATTATACTTGTCGTGGGGCGTGTTGTTGGGGAAGGAGCTTTGTTAATTCAAACGTCGGAAGCTTCCGTGTTGCCTGACGTATCAGTTTGGAAACTTCACGACCAAATTTAATTCACCACTTTTTTTTTTCTCCAGTGTGAGTTTCCGAAGTTATAATAGGTTTGGAGTATACAAGCTTGTATTACTTTGCTGACATATCAAGTTTATAAATATTTTTCACAATCGATATTTCAAATTTTGAGAGATTCTTTTTCGTGAGAACGTCAAAATTATCAGTTGATGAACTGCCTAATTTTCAGTTCAAAAGGCGTTTTTGGAAAGCAATTGTTTAATGAGTAAATTTCGAATTTCAACGATTTTTAATTTGAAAACCACAAACTGTACTGTAGGAAAAAATTGCTTTCCAAATGTAATACGATGTTTTTTACCAGGAAAACGTCTAATTTGTGATGAAATGCTTCAATTTATTCAATTATATATTTCCCTATCATTTGAACCCATTGATGGTTTACTTTCGTTCAAATCACCATCGCTGTCAGTCATTTAGTGAGAAAAAAAAATGTTTCAAGGGATTTGAAAAAATGTCAGGGGGGGATGTATTTGCCAGTTCACGTCCCGTCCGATAAACTCTCCATACTTGACGAAGTGAGATTTCTTTTATATCCTAAAAAGCGTGAACAGTTTTAATGAACAAAAATGAAAGAAGAAAAATAATTAAACTAGCAAAAATGAAAGTAGCTATCTGCTGGAGCAATTTATTGTTTAACCCAAGCGGGGAAAAAAAGAAAAAACCCTTTGTAAAATGATAACATTCTTTTCAAGCGTAAAATTTCATTCTCAGTTACTCGAAGTTTAATTTTTTTTAAAGTAATCCACTCATGGAACAGCGTGATCGACTCGAGACTAAATAAACTCATTGTTTACCAGCTTTCGATGGTTTGAATAAGTTTATTCATCGCTTCTAAACAGAAGCGTCGCTTTTCCGAGATTTCGGTACTGTTTATTTCAACTGAGGTTATTTCTTGCTGTTCACTTCGTATGCGCCCAGCTGCTCAAACTATTACAAGAGATATTCCCCTGTCTTCGCTAGTGTCGGTACAAAATAGACGAATAAATGGAGTTCGATTTCGTTGTGACAGGGTGTGACGTCCGCGGGCATTGTGGACGTCATCGCATGAAACATCCGCGTTAATTGGAACCAGGTGCGTCTTCTTGTAGCTGGAGGTTTTCTTTTGGGCGGATTTTCACGGTCGTTATAGCCATTGTCCGCGGCCCCTCCGAGCTAAACTGCGAACAATGACAATAGCAGCGAGATCCCTTTGATCCTCGCAAAAACTTTTTCTGCGCAAGGTTTTTGAATGGTTAAACATTTCTGGAAAATAGGAGCTTACGAGTCATTAAAACGTTGTTACGGAGAACTTGAAAGATTTTCGGTTCGTTATTTCGACATTGATGTAATCGTTCGGGCAGAAGAATAACGAACAACTCGACCTAAGTAGCCTGTCAAATCCTCTGAACAGGCTCGCAATAAAAATGTTCAGTAAATTGAGGGAAAATTACACCGTAAGGAAATTTTATTATTTTCAAGTTCCTGCGTGGAATTTTTGAAAGATTTTTTCTATATTTATGAGATTAGAAAGGGAGAGACTACTTGAGAGACGGCATTGAATAAAATTGCTCGAGGGATTTTTATTTTACCAGAGCGAAACCTAGTAGGCCTTTAAACTTGCATAATTATCTTCATCAAACCGAAACTTATCTTTGTTGAGTAATTTTGACAACTGAATTATTATGACAATGGAATACCAGCGTATGTTATTCAGGATGCTGAAGTTAATTTAATTTTAGTTATAAGTTTTATTCTTATGGTTGCCAGTAAAAAAAGCAGTTTAAAGACAAAAAAAAAATAAAATAAAAAAGTTATAAATATTGAAGCATCCAGAATCTCCTTCTCGATTCGCCTCAGACTTCATAGGTAGCTCCCAAATAAACATTACTCGTACGCTCTGTATAAACGGTGAATTCAAGGGTCGTTCTCACTTTCGAGTCGACAACCTCTTGTCTTTTCGCTTTGGAAAACTATTCGCAGAACAAAGCGAATTCGTGAGCCTTTTAAAACGGCGGAACAACCCTTTGAACCGAACGTGGCCTTCTAGTGTCCGTTTTTCATTCAAGCCCGTCTCTCGGGCGTTGTTTTTGGAAAGTTAAGCGAGTGCGTGGAAGAGAAGGCGTTTCCTCAGGGCTTGTTTCTCTCGCATATCCTTCCTCAAAAACCATGTCGTCTGTGGCGAGTGAAATAATGTATATAAACCAGGGTTTTTAAAATAAACGTTAAAAAAATACAAAATTAGTGCGTGTGGTTTGTATTTAAAACTGTTGTTCAACCGTCCAGCGAATTTCACTTTGATTTTAATTTATTCCAGCTTTATTTAGCACAACATGTTGACTTACTATGAGATGATTTTTCACTCGAATGTGAGATAGAAAATGTATGAAGTTTCCTCCGCCTCACTTCGATAAAATCGGAATGTTCATTGCGAGTTTTTCTTTCTTTCAAAATTTCGCGGAGTCCAATCTTTTGATTTGCTTACAACCCTCGTAGCTTCTGCGTAACTCTTGCCTCGCTGAGTTTTCATTGTCGTCGGGCCTTCGCTGTATGGAAATCCGAATCCACGGCTTGAGAGCTAGCTCCTTTATTTTCCACGCACTCCAAATTTAATACACGACTTTGCAAAACTGGAATAAACTCAAACAATGGGCTTTTCGGAACGTGTTCTTACAAGCTCGCAAATGATTAACAAACGCCTTCCTGTCGGACTTTATCTATTCATTTGAGGGTTTCGCTTTTGTGGCTTAGAATTTTTTCATTATTCTTTACGATGTTAACGAACATCTTCAAACCGATTAAGTTCTAAGGTAATATTTGAGGCAACTTAACATTAAACTGATGCTCATAATCTCTATAACTCAAAGACGGTTGAAGTTTGAATTTTTTCTTCCTTTCGAACTCAATAAAAATGCATTTAATTTCCTATCGATCTTTGGGAGGTCCGAAAGAATTTTTATTGAGACGCCCTAGTTTGTATTCATGATAACGATCGGATAAAAAGGGAACTCCCCGACGAAATAACAGGCTACGTTAGCAGGCCGTAATGCGGTCGACGAGTGAGATAGCGAGATGGCCTAGGGATAGCACTGTCAGCCATTGCCACCGCTAGGCACATCCGCAGCTGCATAAGGCGTTTACGACCTCGAGCTAACCGCGCAACCGATCGTTTCTTTTGCCTATAGACTCGCACCGCGGCTGTGTTTTATCTGCCTACACCTACAACGGAAAAATACCGTTCCGCAGTCGGGAACAAATCGGTTACATTCAAGCGTCAATGGAGGGTTTTCGGTTTCGAAAATTATCAGAAAATGATGTATATCATCGGATGAGCTCCGGATGAGATTTTTCGATTCCATTCTATCGAAAAATCGTGAGGAAACGCGAGTTTAAATTCAAATATATACCAATTTCAACCCTCAATAGAATTAAATGTAAGACTTTTTTTCAGCCGATTGAATATTTGGTAGAATAATTTTTCGTTTCTGAGATAGTATCAGCCCCGCTTAAAGGTCTCGAAAATTCCATATAAAAGTTCTAATAATTCGAGAACCATTAAGGAATTGTGTTCTCATTGGATTCAACGTGCGAAAATCTAGATAAATTGATACCAAACACGCATTTTTGTCCAAATAACTCTGGAAAACGAGATTGTTCCCCGCCAAAAACGTTGAAATGGTGAACATCAAATTTTGAGGGGGGTTGGAAAATCTTTTTTTTTTGTGAGCGATTACCATTTTTTATTATTCAATAGTAAACCAAAAACGGTGTGCGTTAATCATAACATAGAGTAGGTTAATTAAAATAAAGTAGGTATTGACTGTCATATGTTTCAATAGTTTACAAAATTTTTAAAAATGAAATAAAGTAAAAAATATCAAAAACTAGAAAAATGATCTCCCTATTTTATACATTATGTAAATAATATACTGAACAGTCCGTGTTTTGAAAAATCAAAACCAAATATGGATATGGATTTTTTTATAACATTTAAAATACCCTTCATTTTGAGGAATCCGGCTGAAGAATTTAGCATTTTTTGGACCAAAAACAATTTTTCGTGAACATTTAGAACATTTTGCTCTTAATGTTGTTCGACTTAGTGGGTTCTGAATGGCTCGAATTTCGAGGGGGCTTGAAATAATACTCTTGAGCTGCTACGGTGGCTATTTGAAGAGCAAAGCAAAGCTAGTTAAAACTATGGACGTATGATTAAATGTCTAATTAAACCTCGTTCAGCTCTGTCTAATCAATATCCCAGGTACACGTCTAAGGTATTCGCTCAATTAGATACACTCGCCTTTGTATTAAATTCGTGGAAGGCCGAATAGAGCCAATTGAACATGGCATGCGCACAAGATCGGAATCAATTTCGACCCAATGACCAGCGTTGGGACAAATATTGGCCAGTAATATTCTAATAGGGGCCTTCGGGAGTACACGCCGGTAGAAGCAGGCAATCCCGCATCCAACGTTCTCCATTGGATTGCCCTCATCCCTTCCGAGCGGTTGCTCTACTCGAAGTCGCTCTATTGTGGGGTTCGTTACAATTCGCTGCATGACGCCAACGCATTCCAAAAGGAACATGTATTCAAGTCTAGTTCTCCTTCCGATTGGATTCCTAAGTGAAAAAGGGTAGACCCGCATTAGAAAATCCCTATGTGCCCTGTTGAAATAGGAATACACGATGAAGGCATTGGGAAAGTGTATACGACGAAAAAATTAATTTCGAAACCCGCCAGCGATGATGATAAAAAATTCAATTCATCCGTTCTGAAATTTTCCTCACGATGCGAACTCACTTCATGTCATAGGTTTCGTTTTTGAGAAGTAGACGACGAATGAAGTTGACTATTGGTCTGTTCGCAGTGTAAATTCTAGGTTTGATTTTTTCGATACGAAGTATTCATAGTAAATTGAAATAGTAGTTCAAAATTACTAAAGAAACCCTTCCTGAGCTGTTATAATCGATTCGAGATTTTTTCAAAATTCGAAAATCAAGTACTATTGACCTTATCGCCATAGAGTTGTCAGAATTAATCACATTTTATCACAGAGAGTTCGGGAACAGCTCCGAACTGGGTCTACGAGTACGAACGAGTCCTTTGTAATTCCGATTAATTCATTATAAATAACTTTTTTGTGATTTACAAAAAAAAAAATATTTACATCAGATATATTATTATTATTTTTAATGTTATGAACAAATCGCCATTACAAAAAAAACTTTGGAAAAACTTCAAGATTTTTCGCCGCATTAGTTATCCGATTTTTTGAAGAATGCGGTCACGAAATTAATTTTATCTTTCCATACTTGGCAAAATATTTTTCCTCGTAGATAACGGCACAATAAGATCTAGTTTCGAGCAATGGTTGAAATTCTATCTGTAAATAAATCAGCGAAATTGTCACCTTCCTATCGTTTCTTCCGAATGTGTAGACGTTGAAGAAAAA
The DNA here is from genome assembly GCA_037159825.1 of Tupiocoris notatus. Taxonomy (NCBI): domain Eukaryota; kingdom Metazoa; phylum Arthropoda; class Insecta; order Hemiptera; family Miridae; genus Tupiocoris; species Tupiocoris notatus. Next base: position 196,762 of record JASJUZ010000560.1, on the reverse strand, counting down.
ATCGACAAGAAAAATATACAGGTACATACCCTATTTTGTCTGTCATGTGTATGATGCCTCATTATAGCTCAAAACACCCGGCTTTCGAAACACCTGAGCCAACATTATGCTCCGGAGCACATCGATAAAGCCTACAATCAACCGCATTTCTTTAATCGTAGGTCGGGGGCTAGGAACTTCCAGGACCGTCTTTAGGGCGGAATATCTTGAAGCGACGAGGGCCTTTGTCATTCTTAATGATCCTACCACTACAGTCCCTTCCTCGCCAGAACCGGATCGAAATCACTCGTCTTTGTCGCTCCGGAAATGCTCTCTTCACTCTAAAAACCCGAGTGGGATTTAATCACCGTAATACAGCTATCTCTTTCCATCTCTGTCCGACTTGCGTCTCTTTTCCACTCGAAAACTCGCACCGTCAGCGAGTTTCGAGTTCTTGTCTTGCGTTGCGGGCCGTTTTATCGGTGAAACCAACACGGCCGCATGCTCGTTGTTTTCCATTAGTCTGTCATTAAAGTCAATTAGCCGGTTTTCCCTTTCGGGGAAAAGGCCATTAGTAAAACCGATACTGCTTTGATTTTTTTTTTTTTTTAAGTAGTACCTACTCACTCTACCAGCATCTGATTTTAACATGAATCAGAGTGTTGAATCATGTTCAATTAGAATTTCTAACTTATGTACTAGGAGCACTTTGCACTCTTATTATTATTATTATCTTTTTTTTTACATTTTCAACTAAGAGGTTCGTTGGAATACTGTTCAACAATAAATTATGGAGGTATTTATTGTTTATCTCACTCAACACTGACGCTGTTGACAGCACTGTTCTATTAGAATCTTCATCATTCTTTTTTCTCAAATCTCTCCATCTCCTAATAACCAATTGGTGTGTGCGTCGCTATTGACACAATTGTAATTTTCTAAATTGAGAAATTAAAACCAAAATCATTGAATCGACCTCACATTCTCTCGTTCTTCCACCATACATTATTTTAGTTGTAAATAAAGTTTCTGAATGTGTACATTTACTTCAAATTTTTCGCTCTTTTCCTCTCTCATTCTTGACCATTTCTTATTTATTTCTAAGACTAATTCCGATGCTTCTATTCCATTCACTAATAAATTCTCTATTCTCCTCTCTCTACTTTATATTTTTATAAAATTCCAGCTCTGAATTCCTTCTAATTCAATCCCTCTCACAGATAAGTTTAGTTTCTAACTTCAGTTCCTTTCAATTTTTTCTTTCAAATTTTTTTTTTTACAAAAGTCGACTCAATTTTTGGACTTAATAGTGGTCTAAAAAACGCTAGGCCGGTAATTTTTCGACATACGCATTCCGATTGTTACATCGTCGGATCGAAATTGAATTCATCGCCTTCGCGAGTACTTGCTTTCGCAGTCGAAGACAGGTGGATTGTTCGAGTTGTGAATTCCGGGTGCCCTTTCGCAAAACTACATTTCAAACTCCCGCGGGTGTTCGACGTTTAACCGGTCCCTCCCATTAGCATTTATAAACGGCGCCGAATGAAAATGCAAGGGCATTATTTCGAACGCTAGGAGCGAGACTCCCAAGTGAAATATTAGTTGAAGTACCTATCCCAGAATGTAGCTCGAAGCAATGGCCATTACGTAGTGAGTTCGATAATTCGAGAACCCTTCGTATGCCGCGTTCAAAGCAGAACTAATGGACTTTATCGTTTAGAAGTGTATGCGCGGCTACGACGACCGTTCAGAACGTTTCGATGACCGTTCCGTCTCCGAGTATTTTCCCCCATATAATCGTAATTGGCTGCGCCCCGAGTGGAACCTTACTTTCAAACCTGTAAAGCAAAACTTTCGTTTCCAACGGAGGACGACTTCTCTTTATCGAATCAGTTAACGGACGATATTGCTGTCCGTCAAAAGCGGAGTGAACGTTTTTATACCAACTATTAATTAATTTATTGCATATCAGACGCAATGCGAAATTTCCCTCATCGTAATCGATTTCGATCGGGCAACTTCGTCAATTAAAATATTTTCCACGCGCTGCTAAAATATAGCGGCATTTTAGTAAATTATGCTCGATTACTCGGGAGTAACAAAGTTAACGCGAGGAGGGGAGAAGCAAAATTTATCGCCTCGCTACTTTTTCTTCCTCCTTGTTTATCTACGTAGTTACTCAATGAAACAAAGTATTGGGTTATTGCATTTTTTTATGAAGCACAGTTCTGATCCCTGGATTGTGAGCTTTCTTTTTTAATTTTTGCAGGCCACGATAAATAATATATTTAAATGCTCAAGGTCTCGGGAAATGTTCTTAGGACTTTTGTTATAACAAGTGGGAAGACGGTTGAGTTTTATTGTTCATCATTTCAAAAATTGTTTACTTTTTTTAACTGATTCAATCAAAATTTATGCTTAAGTTGTTCGGTTAAGTCAAACATTTGCTTTAACTGAACGTCAAAGTGATAATTGAAATGAAAACTATAAAAAATTAAAAATTGCCGAAATGTAATTACTAGCGGTGATTTCGATTTATTTGCGTCGCGTTAAACTCGTATAACCATTTTCAAACATCGTTTTAGGCAGTTTTTTAAATAAAAAATTGAGAAAATCGCGAGGAAAGAAACTTTATTGCAAATAATTATATTACCTACATTACGATACACCTAATTATAATTATACTTGTACATAATTACGTAAAAACCGATATGAATTCTGAAAACAGTGCCATCACTCGACAAACGCGATTTCGAATTATTTCAAACTAAAATCAGTTGGCCGGACGAAGAGGAATTTTTTTCCACTTCTATAAAATAAACTCGCCACACAAGGACGGGCGATATGAAAAAAAGGTCGAAAAAGCAAAAGCTGAAATTCACCTCTTCCGTTTTTATTTATTCTATTTTCTCTGTTTTCTCCGAGTTCTTTTTTCGACTTTCAATTTTTACGCGCTCAAGAGGGCAACTTTGTTAGGCGGTTCATGTTGTTCCAACAGAGATATGCGCATGAATTTGTTTCCCGTCTTCCCAACTTCGGCCGAATCTGACGAGAAAAGGCTCGGGAAAAATGCGGCGGAAGAGTTTTTTTTTTTTTTTTTTTTTTTTGTGTTTCAAAATATAGCAACCTACGCTTTTGGCTTGCGGCTTTTCGCAACTTGTTGCAATTAGCCGGCGAACTTTGTTTATTTGTTGGCGATAGGGGCCAATTATTCAACTTTGTTGTTTTTCCCTTTCGAACCGCGCCATTGTACTGTTTCCGCTGTGCGTAATTTGCATTTAATTGAGCTTACCGCCAACTCGTACGGAGAAGGAGTAGGATGATGATGAAACTGCAACAATTTTTTTCGTATCGGTTCAATTTATATTATTTACATTCGTATTTTCTTCAATTTAGTTGCTTTTGATGAAAAAATGGTAACATCAACCTATATAGAAGAGAGATAAAGAGTAGATAATAATATGATTTGAAGAGGAATCCTGTTTTGTTCTCTAAAAATGTGGCATAGCTAGTAATTTTGGTCAGCTCTAGTATGTTCGATGTGCTCCTCCAACCCCAACACAAGTTCTCTTAGAGGGGTTTTAGCATTTAATATATGTTCAAATTGTGTCTTTTCTTCTTTTTAGTTCAATAAATGCAATTTATAAAAATAAAAAATATAAGAAAAACCTCTGCTTCCAGAAGGAAAACTATAGCGAAATAAATTATACTCGTACTACGTAAGTGCTCCTCTAACTGCGAGCTTCAGATTTCGATTTAGATGTGGAGTGGGAAAAAACAATAACCGCATCCGAAGCGGTTTCCGTGAGACTAAATGACGTCTCCGTCTGCTTCTCCCGTTACAAACACTAACGTCACTCAGCGCGTCAAACTCCATTTCTATCTTTTCTATCATTTTCCACGTACGCGAAACAGGGCGTTATTCTCATACGAAGGGAAAGACAGATAACGCATCAGGCGGAAGAATCACTGAAGGCGAGACAGCCTTTGAATGCAAAATAAGGCTACCACGAGCAAGAAAAGCCGCACGTGAAATTCGCCCGTCTCTTGACGGTTGACAGGCGACCTAGACATTGAGTTATTCGAATTGTTTTCCATACGCGCTGTCCGTTTTATCGATGATTCAAGTTTCGCGATGATGAATAACGGGTGGTACATCTAACGTTTCATAATTCTTGTTCAAAACTCAATAAATCATAGTTAGCGTTCTAAGCCGAATAGAAACAATTTCCATAACTAAATAACCCACTAGAAATGTTCTCAAAAATAAGGTAGTCATTTATCAAAAGAGTTGAGCCATCGTCAGGCAAATTGTTGATTTTTTTCTCAAAAATTCAAAAATCTGGTTTGTATAGTTTTCATTCTTCTTTTTTCATAAAAATATTAAACGTAAACGCAAACAGTTTAAAAAAAAACTAGGGGCTGAGCGCCTCTGGCGGAGAATGGGAATCAGTAGTTGTTATTATAGTAGGTATTAGTAGTTTCTATAATTTGGTATATTGGTGGAGGTGTTTGAATGTACTCTGTATCATAAAGTATTGGGTTTTTCAACTGGAGCAAAGTTGTAGCAGAATTAGACGTTACAACTTTTAAGTTTTCCAAGATTAGTAACTTGCACAGGGGATAACTCAGACAAAAAGTCGTCAATTCAAATGTTAGAATATATCAAAAGATAGGTAATTTAATTGCCCACATTTTCCTAATGTAATGTACCTATCCATTTTTCAACCGTTTTTGCGTTATTCAACAATATTAGTAGACTATACACGAAAACATGACATTTTTCAACTTCAACCGTTCTTTTCATCTATTTAGTGCGAAAGAAACAAAGAATGAACCATATATTATTGATATACACATCATCAAGTATCATTATGCTGAATTTGAGCTAAATCTATTCCAAAAAATTTTTCGCGAAAAATCCAAGGGGTACCCCTGCGATTTTTCTCAACCGAACAGTTAACGATTTTTTACTCCTCTCTCAATACAGATAAAAATCTGAAATTTTTAGGAAAGTTGTGTCTTACCAAGATGTATTTTTGTGATTTTTTTTATTTCTCGGAAAAATCTGCAAGTGGTCCAAAAAAATCGGTTTTTGAAAGCTCGAAAATTGGACTTTAACCGTGATTTTCGGGGTCAAAATTTATGATAATCAATTGTTTTATTATGCAGGAGTCTTCATCTGAACGCCTTACACACGTACATAGCAAAAAATTTGGTGAAAAAAAATTAAACAGAGCCGGAGAAATTATTTTCCGTAAATCGAGTTTTTCGCCGGGCGGAATTCCGAGCTCCGGTAAGGGTGAAATATTAAATCTTTGTTTTAAAGCGATTTTGAAAGCTATTCTTATAGGAAATTGAACGCTGAATCCGAATATGACGTCAAAACGGCGGAAATATGGCGACCAACAATAGTTTTTCCTAGTTTTAGTACTACGCGGTTTCATGTTTTTCAACTTTGAAAATCCGTTGCAAATACTTACAGTACTGTTTCGATTATTTAATGATTCCTACAGGAAATCAGACGTAGAATTCGAATTTAAAGTGAAAATAATCGAATTCGAACAATTAATCATATTTTTCGAATTTTTTTCGATTTTCATACTTTTGAAGTTTCAACTTTTGAATTTTTTTTCGTCACGTCATGTTCGCGAAATAGGAAAGATTAGGTGCTGTGAAAGAAAATGAAGGAAATTTAATGTAGAATCGATTAAAAATAAGAAAATGGCAAGCGTATATGATAGCTCTCGAGATATATTCCACTTTATGTCAAAAAACGTGGTTTGTGTTTTCTTCAAGCGCGAATAGCTCCGCGGGGACATAACATAAAAATATAATTAAATACACCAAATTGTAGGATTTTGATAGCTCTTTCTCGGCTCTGAGTAATATACCTATGTAAAAGTGGTCGGTTCAAAAGCTATTCGCGGAAAACAGGCAAAAAAACACGAAAATCAGTGTCATAAAATTTCAAAGCGCAATAAAATTTGAACTAAGGCCTAATTTTGAACAAAGGCCTAATAAAAAAAAGAAGATTTTTCACCCGATAAGTTTGTCTCTATTTAACGACTCTATGATCAAAATTTGATTACCATGCCCCAGTTTCTAAATCAATTGGATACCCACGGTTTTTCGACTATCACTTCGAGAGCGTTTTTTTGTATCGGATTTTCGACTTTGAATCGCTATAGCTCCGCGGAGGTAATGACCTTACGATTGTAATTACAAAAATGTTTAAAATTTAACCGGGTACAACTTTGCAATTCATTTAGTATTTGTAAAACCGAATAGTTTAACCGCTAGGTCGCCCGATACTCCGAATTCCTGAAAACCGACTTTTTCAAAAAACGACGTTTTTCGATACATTTCGAATTGTTAAAAATTTTCAAGGTCGAAAATGGAAATTCGGCGATTTTTTCAGCCGATGGCCTTAAATTTTAAACACCCCCTATTTTTTTTTCATTCAAATCCCTCCGGCCATCTCTTCAATCAATCGTATACCCTCTCCTCCTCCTCGTTGTGCAGTTTTTTTTATATATAGATGTATAATCCGATTCTACTTACCTTCGAACGTAAAGTATCAAATGTTTTAATAAGAAACCTTTATAATCGAATAACAACCCAGAAAATTAGTCGAGAGATTATGAAAAAAAATTTTGAGACTTTGCTGATCACTGTTCGATTTTTGGTCATCAAATCCTCGTGAATTTTAATATGCTCATCGGCTGATTGCGAATAGTGTCATCATGGCGAATTGCAGCCTCAGCTTTGGCCGCCGTTCGTACTTCGAAAGCTGCTTACTATTACCAATTAGAGCCGTTCGATCTGTCAATTACGAGATCGGATGAGTCGTGATACAGCGGCTTTGCGGCTTTCGCACCGATAGTATTGCACTCGTGTAAATTAGGTTGACATTCGGCTCGTTAATTACAAATTCAAAAAGTCGCATGAAAATGAAAAAAAAAATCGATGTATTATTTTCTATGTTTTTTATGTTAGATAGTTCCCCTTAAGTTCATCGTTATTAGACCTATTTTCCCCATAAATTCATCGTTATTAGACCTATTTTATTTTATTTTTTATTCTATTGATTCGATTGGAATAGAAAAATCTGAACAATTCCTCCCGATGTGAATAAAGTATTTTTCGTAGAGGGGTCGTAGAGGAGGAAAGTATTTTTCTGTTTTTTTTTTTTCGTTTCAAATCGTAACTAGAAATTCGAAGTGTTACCCAGTGAATTCTTTATCACCCAACACAATGAATACCTCTCTTCCCTTCTTCCTCTCAATTCGTCCTGCGAAGAAAATTGGTTTTTAAAATAGAAACAAAGCGAGGAAGAAAAATTGTCTTTGGCTAGCTTCCGTTATTTTCAACAGACTAAAACACGACTGCGAAACCCGAGGATAAATCAGAGAGCGAAAAGCTCGGACAAGATGAAGGGACAATTTCTCAAATTCTGAAGCAAAAGAATGGCACACGGTCAAGCTCAACGATGACTAGATGTAGGTCGTGCCCCTGAGGAGCTCAGAGCCTGATTAAAACCCGAGGCTTAGTGAAAACTTGGAACATAAATTTCAAAAGAAAACGCCCGGCGACACCGTTGAGAGAAACTAGAATTTCCCTTTAGTTTCACACAGCTAACTAAGGAAGTCTAGTTATTTTTTCATGCTCTCTTTCAACGCGAATGGAACTTATTTACGGCTTTTGCTCATTATAATATTTCGCGTCGAATAAAGAGCTTTTGTGCGCCGGCCGAGGAAAAGCGTGATTTCATGAATTCAAATGAACTATTTAAATACTAGTAGTAAGCGGGAAAAAGCGACTTAATATATTTATGTGACTGAAAAAAAAAAATGCTAACGGAAACGCGCAAAATTTTGGAAATCGGATTTTTCTTTTTTTTTTTTTTTGTTTTGCTTAAAAGCTAATCTTAATCTGTTATCTATTTTTGGTAGGTCCTATAACGGTAAAATCCATCCAGTAATAACGGCCCCAGATTCGGGAAAGTGCGGAAAAACCTGATTTTCACGAAAATTTAACTTTTGAATTTGCGAGCTTATAAACTTTTAGAAAATTACTCGATTTTATTCTTACGACGTGATTTTGTTCATATTTTATTTTTGTTGATTCAAATCTCTATCTGACTATGTCAATGGAGTTCAACCTTTTCTTTTAGAATTTTTGGTAGGTAATAGCATGTTGAGAAGAAAGTGTAACAAGAACGTGATACAAATTCTCACATTTTCTAGTTTTTCGAGAACCATTTTTATGGTGCTGTATTTGAGCCCTCATAACTTCTATACGAAAACTTGTATTTCGTTGTGGTTCGTGCAATTCGTTTGCACGCGTCGGTGCAGTGAGTGCACATCTTACCGACACTAACTTGGAAGTACTGTGTGATCTATGCACACCAGCGGTTATACGTCGTATTTCTAGTAGAAAATTAAAATCATCAGAAAGCTGCGCATTTGTTCGGTGAATATTACAAAACGGAGATCGTGAATAAAATTACGGAAAATGCAGTTCTTAACCAAAAAAATTGGCTGAATTTTTACAATAAAACCGCATAGTTCAACTGTACATTTTTCTTTTTTTTCCACAGTTTGTTCTGATGGAAGGATATATTGCCACGTGGCAAATTAGTTATAAAGCTGTCACTCTTGACATTTATGTGTGAAGATGCCGCTTTGATCACGCCACTTGCAAAACGCGAGACAAAGCTGTGAAATGTCTCCTGCAGCCATTTTAGAGTGTACATAGTCGGGCGAAAACTGAGCTGACGAGACGATTCAAAGGATTGAAAGAGGAGTTAATTTAGGTATAGCAGATGCTATCGTTCAGATGTGAAGGAGTGCAGTATCTAATTAACTTCGAGCAGCACTTCGAGGAAGCCGTTTCAGACGCTCAAACCGCAACCCGCGATTCTGAGTAGGTATTCCGAACGCGAGTTCTTGCGATTTGAAATTTCGGAAGGAAAAAAAAAGACTGTGATTATTTTTAAGAGAAAAAATTATTGATCAAGGGCTGAATTTCGATTCCGAATGAGTTCGTAACAGTTTCAAGTCCCTTACGTCGGTCGAATACCGTAGCCTCACCGCAACAGGGGAGGGTGGATTTTTCGAAATAACAATTTACCTAAACCGCCAGAAGGTTTCCGCTTCGTTTGAAAAACTAATACGGAAAACGTTCAGTCGCAGTCTAGCAATTTTATAATATCCTTAATCCCGCTTCAAAGCTTCCGAAAACCGTGGGGAGGTAAGCCATTTCTGAGGATTTAATTTAGTATCTCGTGAGTTGGTCTAGTGTGAAATTCGCTACAGTTCCCCTCGGGTGAAGCCTCGAGGCTCATCTAGACCCTCACAACGTCCGAAGTCGATCAGCGGTACGAGGGCTATTACTAATCTAATCTAAAGAGTATAAATGTTGAGATTGCTTTTTGGAATAAGCGCCCTACAGGGAACGACAGCTGTGGTGAATACTCTGCTCGAATTCAGAACGGATTCAACAAGCAAGAAAGATGCAGCGGTATCTTGGCAATATTTCCATGCACAAGAAACACATGGGGGATTTACGGGGATTGAGCTTGCTATTAGAAAATAAATGAGTCCCATTCCACATATTGCACACGCGGTGCAGAGCAGCCCAAAGGCCGAGGTTAATAATCCGTGACATGATTTCTCCATAAATAGCGTCAGTTCGTTCCATTTTAAGCATGGAAAGCCATTTTTATCTATCCAATGCCAACGAAGGATGGAAAAATTTTAAAACAACCGCAACTCCACAAAAAAAAAAAAATAAATAAAAATAAAAATAAATAAATAAATAAAATAAATAGATGAGAAAGGAAAAACGAATCTTTTGACGCTATTGTTTAATTAATTTGTGGCTTTCTTCTACGGTTCGACAAAAAAATCTCAATAAACTCCCTAGTTATCTCACCTCTAAGGAGAAAAGTAGAGACCGATCGAGGTCGAACCGTCTTCGAGTTAGATTGGAATTGCTTCTTTCTTACCGATATCCGCCCAAAGCTAGAGATGAGGTAGATAGTTGAATTCCCCTCAGGTTCGTCGGCGAGGAATGTCAATAAAGAATGTCTCCGCTCGTCTGGAACTGCTCCATCATTTCGACGAGCGTGTGGATGTTGAGACTCGAAAAGCGTGAAATTCTGAGCGCAAATTCTCGAAAGTGAACTCGACGATCGCAATTTGAAAACGCCGAAGGAAACAGTTCGCCCTTAGTAAATGTTGTACAAAAAAGTACGGGAAATTTTGAAGAATAAATTAAATTCTGTTTATAGAAAAAAAAAATTATATGTACACCAATGTAGGTATAATACAAGGAGTTCGAATACTCAGAAACCCAAAGTAGAAAACTTCATACATGAATAAATTAATAGCCCTATGAAAAAACCTAGTGTTGTTTGTAAGGGCAGAACGGCTCATACTACTCCGCACATTCAAATGAAAAAATATCAAATATTTAGAAAATGTCCACAAAATAGAACAAACAATATTTACTTTTTTTTTGAATTTGTTAAAAAAATGAAAAAACCTAAAAAAAGAAGAAAAATAGTGTGATAAGAATCAATTGTTTTGAAAAATATTCAAAAAATTAAATTAAAAAACTAATTTTTCAAAAAACCGAATAAAAATATATTGAAAATAGTTGACAAATCCAAAACATGTAAGTTAAAAATAAAAGCCCTCGAGGTGACAAAATTGGCATTTTCCAGGCCTAAAGGATTGTTGCACTAGTTTAGGATTTTATCGACTTTCCCAGTAGTCTAGCTCGTGAATTCAGTAGCGAATATTTAGTGTCGAAAACGCTCTTGGAACAGTGTTGGTTGTGCTACGGAAAAATGCCGGCACTAAAATAATTAAGATACTTCATACTTCACTGGCTGTTACCTGTAACGTCGCTGCAATATCGGCAGAAAGGCAATTACCTGAACAAAGGGCGGGCCTCGATGGTAATTAAACTAAGCTTAGAGCGCAAAGAAGATCCTATCCGTGCCCTCAAGTCAATTACCGTTTACCGAATGCCGATCCGTGCTTTTAATTTACTCTGTGACGACAAAGAAACGCGCTCCGGCGGAAGAGCGGCGATCATCGCTACATGGGAATCCTCTGTGATAACGATTATGAAGGAATATTGGAAATTCGAGGAGCTCTAAATCATAGGAGAGTCAGCAGAAAATTATTCTTAGGTTGAAACTATGCAGCGACTGTAGCAAATCAAATCAGAAAGCGCGATCGTTTTCTTTCGTGAAATAATCGCAAAATAAATTAGAACTACGCTAATTTTTTGGAAAGAAAGAATTTATTTCATCGAGAAAAACCCGGTAGTATATTTATGACTTGGGATAACGTTGTATTTTTTCACGATGGAAAAATAGGTCCTTTCGATTGAAGTAGTTTCTTTCCCTTTATATTTGAGATAAGAACGTACCGGTGCTCGAACGAGATTAGAGTCGGGTGGGAACGTATCCGAAAACCGAATGGGCGTCTCTGCTCGTAATAATACCAGGCAGACAAGTCGACGTTCTCGTTCAAAAGGCAAGTCCTGCCTTGAGCCTGCGACGTGGCCGATTTTTGCCGGATATAAAAATCGCACTGTAAAGTCGGAGTTACTTTCTCGGGACAGGAAACCGGATGTGCTACAGGACCTAAACCCGAATGAGATGTCCTGAGCATGCGGCAAGCTTAGGAGCCGTGCTGCATGAGGTTGTGACATGGAGGGGATTAATAGAACGGTTCCAGGTTATTTCTCGCCCTTCATTTTCTGAAAAGGGCGCCAAGGACGTCGAAGCTTTCTCAAGCGGTGGAAATTACTACACTCGAACGTCCAACATTACCTTTTCGTTCGACGTCTTTCGATATTGCTACGGATTCTTTTCCCCCCGCTTGAAAATGTTGAGCGACAAAAGGGTGGAAATTTTCGCTCGGAAAACTAATTTGCGTGAATAATCTCAAAGGCTTCTCGCCGTAGGCGGTGACATTTCAGCCTTCGTTCGACGAAATTGATTCCATCGAAGAATGCCCGTGTTAACGCGTGCTAATTTGTATCGATGTTTTCTTTCATCCCGACCTAACCAGCGGAACTGGATTGTATTCGGGTTGAAAGTTCAAGGAAAATTCACAGATTTTACTAATTAGATCTTGGGTGTCCGTAGTTCGAGTTCAGAGACGATGACTCCAGTTGTAGGACTCTTTTGGAAAACCCCTCGTAAGATCTAATCCATCGTACCATTGAAGCTCCTAGTTTTTAAGAGCCGAGCTTACTAAATTTAATATTATTATTCTTAAAAATATATTAAAAATCATTGTTGCATGGTTTGTTCAGATACATTCGCTTGCAGATGTATTTCACCAATCGACGATCGAACATTGTTGTCCACTTGGGCGAACACCCGTGACAAAACGGCGGCTTGACAAATCTCTCTCGGATTTTCTTGACCGCTCTTGAATCAACGGCTTTACTCGAGCTGAACGTCGGAAAAACGGGTGGGGGAGGCTGGCGATCCACGACAGATGATCTGTCTACCCTCCCGACTTCCTCGGTTCGACCGCTTCGCCGAAGTTAGTGTTGGAGAGGAGAAAAGAAGTAAAAAGGAAGCCATAAACAACCTGGAAAAGAGTCGGCCCTTTTCTCAGACCGATATGTTGAAAGAGGATCAGCGAAAAGGATGGAATACTCGCGCGGAGTTAGAATGTATCCAACGGCAAGCAAAGATTTCCAACCGGACTCAACCGAAACGGCTGGACCGAACGGATATGCCAGCCCACGTATTGGAGGAAGATGGCGAAGCTGTGCGGGAAATTTTTTCCAACATTCGCCTATTTTTATAGCCATCGACGATCAAAGGGAAGAAGCACGATATGGTCACAAAGGGTGGAAATTTATCTCTTCGGAAGGTATTTTGGAATAGCTTCCATATACCGCGTTATCGAGTTTACGTTTCCCTCTGATCAGTGTGAGCGAGATGTAAAAATAATAGCTGTTATTCCTCGAGAAGTAAAGTTTGAAGATTATTAAATATTGTGAGTAACAAACTTGAAATTTCTGACCATAATTATTTTCTTTTTCTGTTTCAGGTGAGCGATGCTTTTTTTGCTAACTTCCTTCACAGGTATTTCTAGCTTGATTTGTTCGAGTTGGTGTAAAAGAAGAAAAAAACAGTTTGCTGTTGCAGCTCCTGCCAAAAAGTTTTTTTTTCTGTTATGGAATTTTGCTTTTTTGTTGTTTTTTTCTTTTTTTTTTTTTTTTTTTTTGCCTGAGTCGCGCGATTTCGAACGAGTTTCGATGAAATTTCCGGATACTAAGAGCATACCTCTGAGCACGCGCGAACGTCAAATACCTCATTCTCCATTCATTCCTCATTATCCTATACAACCTTCCCCTACTATCCTTTCTTACTGCTACTGCATGACCAATGTCGACTTGTTTTTCGGATTTCTTTGATGACTGGACGTGCCTGTACAAGATCAGGAAAGGAGGAAGGTACGCACGTAATCTAAAAGTTCCCACGACCGAAAGTCGAGCTAAGGATCGCTGCTCCACATCATTCCTCTTGAAAGTTCCCGATTTCCGATACCTCGAAAATTGAAGCTCCTTGAAATTCATACCATGGTAATTTACTGTTTTGTTTGTTTTATTACCGGCTTTAAAAACTATCAAAAATTAGCTTTCAGCTCGAACGAAATAATTCACTGATAACAAACGAGCCGAAAATTCTACTTTTTGACCGACTTTAAAACGAAGAGGTTACTATAGTTGACTTGCGGTTTATTTTTTACTTTAATTTTATTCATCTAATCGAAATCAGCTTTTCCGAACATTATTGAAATTTATCTCTTATCCCCGTTGACCGCGGTATCATTTTAAGCCAACGTGAAGTGCAGTTTGTGATGAAAACTTTTTCGAATTTAATTGGTTCCATTGCATAAGCGAGTAAAAGAATCCCATAGCTGAAATGAGCTCAAAACGCATGGGTTGGTCGATGTTTTAATCCGATAACTTCGTTTTCATCCTCTTTCCAACGTTCAAGCGTTGGCCGGGCTAATTCGCGCGATGGAATTGGGATTTTTACCGACTGGACGGAGCCAATTAGCGAGGTTTACGGCCGAAAGGGAAAACCATCTGTGGCTATTGGTATAGAAGGAGTTTTTATGGTAGTCGAATGAATGGCGAATTCGGCAACGAATTTATGCTCTCTAGAGGATCTATCGCCAGTAAAATGTATATTCGTTTCCAATGTGCGAACAGAGCCGCTCTGGGAGTTGTTGACCGTGTCGATGAAAACTCTCTCGATGATAGGGCGCCTATGTGTGCAAGTTTTGAAGTTTCGCTTTCGCGCGGAAACAAACGGATGAGCAACCTAAATTTGTCCGAATTCGTTTATCAAAATAAAAGTATCGAATGTAGGCTGAAAAATTATGACCAGCATTAAATGTGACAAAGCTTTTTTCACTGTTTGAAATAGGAAGATAAGAGAAGGAATAATATATTTTCAATTTATGCCGAGCTCGATTCCGTTCCCTTATTTTCATTTGAACGTTGGTAGGAAAATTTAATCAAATAAAAAAAATGTACATTTATTCTTTCCTGTCCAGACATATCGAGTTGATTACCCAACGTTGATCCAATATGAACAAGTGAAATACCAAGGTATGAACTTCGACCTGGAATTTCTCTCTAGCTCCGGCTTTGCTCTCTTCGTGACAGTCAATTTTCAATCCATCTTGTCGGTATATTCTCGATATGGGCTTCGCGCTCGCCAACGCGCCAATGCTTTTTATTCCGCCTCCAGAAGGGAATATAAAGAGATCCTAATCCCATCCTGGAAACGATTCCAGCCGTTTGCACTCTCGTGGCTTTTATTTGGTGATATTTTCCCTTTTCAAACTCACTAGGTGCGAAAACGACGGGATCCAATGCGCCTACGTAGTAACGACAGCGGATATTCCAGGCTAGCGATTGAATGGAAAATCACTTATGACAGACAAAAGGGCTATTTCTGATATAAACAGAGAAACTCTTCTCTCGCGCCAACTGCGCGGAGTAACTGGGCCAAAATATGAGATTACAACGAAAATAAATAAATAAATAAAAACAACAAAATATAGCATTGATGTATACTAAGTACAAAAAAAAAACATTAATGAAGTAAGTAACATTAATGAAGCAACAAAATTTAACAATGATTACGAAATTAACACCAACAATTGCACTATCAGACAACAATATCGAGAGCCACTAGAAAAATAAATACTAACATCTCAACAGCAACCACAATTTCAACAATGGAAAAATAATGACAAAACAACAACAACTTCTACATACTTACTACAACAGAAACAACTTTAAAGGTGACAACAACTACAACAATATGATCAACAAAAATAATACTAGAAACAACATTGCAGCCAACAATGAGAACAGCAACGAAAAGAACTACCACAAGAACGACCACAAATCAAAGAAAATAACGACAACAAAACAAAAGAATCAATAACAAAATTAAAGACGAAGGCAGCAATGGTGTTAATAACCACATCATCAACAGTAATAATACAACAACAACATTTGATAAATAACAATACCACCCACAAGAACGACATTAAAAAAAAAAAAAAAAAAATAGGAAACACAGCAACAAGAACAACAACAAAACTGAAGAAAACAACAAGAACAACAAAATTAACGAGAAAAACAACAACAACAACAGGTAATTCTAATTATAAAAACATTCAATAATGGAAATAGAAAGATAAAGTCAATTTGTAAGAAACTGAAATTATTATAACTATTCCTTTTGTCTCTTTGGATGCCCACTCATTTCTTGCCATCAACTTCGTTTGTAAGAGTTTTAAACGTCATAATATTGAATAGTGGTCTTGGAGCCCGCGAGGGGTAAGTAGATCAGGTGAACTTTTCATATCGGCCTCCCCTATACAGAGGGCTAACTACAAGATTTTCTTTTGTTCCATTCTCTTTGATGCGAGAGGTCTTCAAGAATAAAAGCACGTCGGAAACAGGAAATCCGGAAGTGGTAGGGAAGCCAATTGAGTATCTTCCACGTTCTTCGCTCTCTGTGTTTTTATCTTCATCAGGATTCACCTGTCAACAACAGAAAAAGCTTTCTCGTTTTGTAATAATAGGGTGCGTTTATTTTTTCTCGAATAATACTACGGTCTAAGCCCGTTTTGAACTAGAATGATACTACCACTTGATACTAGCGTATTGGAAGTAATGAAGTCGATTGGTGATGTGAAGAAGAGTGGATGAAATCGATTGAATATTTTTAAATATTGGGAACTCTAAAAACCCATTTCTGGTTCGTGTTTACCAACTGAAAATATATGGGGGCTTAAAAATGTTTACGAGTCCACCAGAGAATTTTCTGAGAATGCTGTGAAGAGCTCGATCTCTGGGTAGGAAGGGAAGATGAGAGAAAAATAACTTCAATTGATAAGATTTCAATGGAACTCGGTCTCTCCAGCTCGAAATTTCCTTCCTTGAAAATTCTGCGAAAATAACAAAGGCCAAGAAGTGAAAAAGGTGGCGAGATGACCTAATTTTACGTTGGATATCGGACGGTTGATATTGTTGCAAATAGAAGAAGAAAAAATAACGATTCTTGAGAAGAAAATCTGTTAAATCTTAATTGGCGATATATTTTCTACATTGCTTGCTGAAAATCCCCTCCTCCGCGCTATTATTAGCTCCTCACCTTGGACAATAGCAATTTGTGAAAACACGTTTCAAGCAAGAATCTCCCCCAGGTATTTCACTTTATCTGGAAGGTGTTCCTTACCAAAGATATGGAGTAGAATCGCTGTTCGTAAGAAAATAAATGAAATTCCTTCCCTTTACTTTCAACAGGACCGCCTCCCAGCTTGTTTACCAAATATCGGGTCTGAGGAGGAGAGAAAAAAAAAATAAGAAAAGAACTTTCTGAAGTTCGGGTGGGGTAAACATCGGAAAAGGGTCGGGAGTAGACGTTGGCTCGTTTGAAGAGTCCCGGAGACGGTGGGAGAGAAGAAAGGAAGAAATCGGCCGTGCTTGAGAGTTGAACTCGAAGGAGAGGAGATTTTACTGCCGGATTCGTCGGGGGAGCCAGGAAACCGAAAGGTAAGAAAAAGGTCGGGAGAGAAGCCTTCAGAACTGAGGAGAGCACTGACGGCAATGGGGGTTGAATCTTTCATTAAACTCCCGACCCCAGCTGTGTCGGCCTCGGCTCGGGAGCATCGTGAAGCTGTCACGCCTTACACATACACATTGACGCACTAGCCTGTTACAAAGTAAGCGATGACTCGATTCTCGCCATTCGCAAGATGCTTTGTGCCGCAATGCGTTGCGTCAAGGCTTCTTGAATCATGAATTGGTTGTGTTGAGATGAGCGAATGAATCCGCCCAGAATTTCAACTCGTCGATACGAATTGATATTTTAATACGATAAAAGTAAAAGAATCAACAAGAGTCAATGAGCTCTGGGCAGACCTGCGAATATCTGAACTCTGGAAATCCAAAGATTCTGTTTTAGTCCTGTTGTGGAATTACTGATTGGTGACTCAGTATGGTTCCACAACGATCCGAGGCCCTGAGGGGCGAAAGTGCTCAGCCGGACAACAAATCTTCGCAGAATAGTTAGCGTGGCTTCTCGCCCTTCCTGCAGCGTATAGGAATGAAAACCTCGTCTTCTCTATTATGAAGAGAGGCAACCTTAAACGAGAAATCCAATAAAATTGCCCACCATTAACTTTCCGCAGGCATGTGACGTTTGCGGATGAGACACATAAAGCGACAATCTGAATTCTTTATTTTACAAGCGTTGTCGCACGAGAGATCCCTGTCAGCCTAATTCGGAGATCTCTCGGTTTCACCATTAGAGTCACGAAAGTCCAATGTCATGTCTTGATAATCTGCCGTTGCTTGTAATTCATGACGTCAAACACACTAAATGAGCATTTTTTATGTCTAACCTCCCGCCTGTGGAAAATTAGCAGAAAATTCGATCACCCTTATAATCGCGTCTTCTTCGATTTTTGCGAGATTTAGTCTCGCTATTCTGTTTCTTTCATCGTCCAATCGTCTCATCCTCCTCTCTCTACTTTAACGGGATAGAAGCCAACGTAAACAATTCGTCAAGATGGCTTTACCCTGGCAAAGGCCTAATCTTGCGGGAGATGTCTCCCTCGAGGACACGGCCTCTTCTCATCTAGGGTCACATGGTACATACTTAATAAATTAAGACCCTTGGACTCCTTCGAGTGTTAGGGTGCCTGAGGGGGCTACCGAGCTTTTATAGCTTTGAGAGAACGAGAAAAAGGCCGACAGAACTCTGGGGAGGTTCTGGCAACTGAAGGGGCGCTGAACGGGTCCAAATCCATTTAGGAGCAGCTAAAATTAATGAGCTCTCGACCGAAAATGTTTTAAAATTAATTCGGCCCAATTAAAATTGTCAAAACCAAGACAATACTCTCTCAAGATAAAAAAAATAATAACAAAAAGTTAATTAAGTTAAGATAGGTCAAATTAACGTTCGAATATTATTATATTCGATATGTTTTTATATACGTTCGAATGTATTTTTTAAATGTATTTTCAGGGGATTATTTCTTCAACTCAGGGGAATTTTTCGACTCGGTATAGGGCAATATATAGAAAAACATTCGGCAACATAGTGCAAAAGTTCTATCAACGATAGAACTACCTGCGCAAGCACTATCCACATTTCCAGACTCAATCATTGGGCACTTCGCGGACTTTGATACTCCATGCAGTGTCGATCTCTCAAAGGGAATTGCAAAGTGAGAAACACTTTTGTCCGTATCGGTTCGAGTTGTGGCAACAATTTACTTACAACGGATGTCCCTTTAGCCGCTTTGTTCGCACCAGGTCACGGGCCTTCCAGTCAGAGGACTCGCCCTGCTATCATTTATCATTCCAAGCCGAGGCATCCCCTGGACCCTGGCCAGCAAAACACTGGAGTGTTGACATCGCTTCTTTACACAGAGAGCCCCTCCTGACGAGTAGCTCGCAGTTACCCTCGAAAATCAATGAGATCTCCGCCTACGTTTCGGCCATTTGTCATTATCAATTTTTCGAACGGTCGGTAGAATTCTTGTGAGCCGTTCATTCCTTACAAAAATATGAACAGTAAAGCCGACTTTTTGGGGAAAAATGGTCAGTTGAATAATTTCACCTTGTTTTTTAACCGCATTGAATACGATTTAGCCTGCACGAGTGAAATTCATTCGAATGTGTAAGCCATGCGGCGAAAACCGTCGTTCTAACTCGTAACATTGGCCTAGTTTCGTAACGCTGTTAACACGATTCAAATGATTCCTCGTTTTACAAAATGTATCAACATTGTTCTCGACGAATCGGACATAATTATCTCCGAAGTTGCAGGTGCGGATTGCGTGCCGACACGAGCTCAAGACGAATCCGTGTAAATATTGCGTGAGATATAGATCACAAAACAAGGGTGGATTTTCACTTATTAGGCTACGGAGCGGACTGCTGCGAAAACCTAGCCAAATAGTTCAACAACCTATAGAAATAACGATTTGGATAAGCATTTTGGCCTTTTCGACACCTTGACCCGGTTAATTATTTGAATGCTTGAACCAGTATAATCTCAGCGATCGTTCAACGATTCTTTTACAAATTGCGTGACGAATTGCGCGTGGTAATTCATTGGAATCGACAGCATTAAACGAGGATGATGCGTTTAGAAGAAAACCTAGGTCAACTAGAATTTTTTTTTTTTTTTTTTTTTTTTTTTTTTTTTTAATACCTTCGATACTTCTAAACGCTGATAATCCTATAGCTTTTGTTCCAAAATGAGTTACGTGGTGTTAAAATTTAAGCACAGCTACACCATCTGATTTTCCACGTGTGGGTTGCGTATTTTGAAAATCCCGCCAAATCTGACCTTCATCATGACCTTGAAACTGAGTAGCCAATGATGAGCGCGTATTTAATCCTACCTACGCATGACACTACTGACAATATAATATAGCTGCTTTCCTGGGACAATTTTGAGTACATTCAAAGGCCTCTGACATTTTAATATCAACGTTTGCGGTAAAATTTTCCGCTCCATTTCTGTGGCAGTCGCATTACGAATTGACGTCGACGACGTTTATTTCGCATTTATACCCCCGTTATAATTCGCCTTCACGCACGCTTTCCAACTTGTAGTCGTTTTCTGGCAAATGGCGTGTTCCTTCATGAAAAGAGCGATCGTCCTAGAAAAACAGACCATTCAAAACGTCACAATAGCAAATTACTTACTTTCAAGTGGAAGAATTACAGCATAGGAAATCCGTCGATATTGCTTTTCGTTGTGACATGATAATGAGGCGAATCGATCTGTGTGCTGATCGATTCGTCATGTCCTGTCTCGTTCGGGTCGGCCGACGATTGTTGACTCAATAATCGGGCGATTGTTTTAGCTTCGGCCTCACCTTTTTTCAACAAACCCTTGTTTACTCGCGTGTTCGTCTTTCGGAAATTCAATTTCTTAATTGGACGGACAAGGGGCGGGTGGAAAAGACGTGAAAAGTCAGAACCGCAGTTACTCCGCGTTGTAAATTATCCACGTCCATTAAACACCAAAGTTGTGGAAAAAAAAGAGAAAAAAGTATAAAATAAAAATAAATAAATAAGAGCGGAATATTAATGGGATGTTTCGACAGCCACTCGGACGCTTGGACGTTTGAAAACAAATCTGATGATTTTTGGCCAATCTGCTTCCTTGAGATCACCATGGGAAGGTTGCTGAGAAATTCACATTCCAAAACGCCTTCATTATTTTTATTTTTATTATTATTATTTTTTTAAATGAACAAACAGTTATTTAAACTCCGGCTTAATCTCAATGAGAAAGTTCGCTGCTGACTAAAACGGGACTCTCTTTGTATTTGAATCACATTCCAACAATAAACGTTTGGATTTGTCGGGGGGTTTTTTACGTCCTATTTCCTCCTTTGGCTGACTGGAAAGAATCCTATCTGTAGATAATACGATCCGCGATGGCTATGCGAAAACGGCCTTTTTACTATTGGAAGATGTGACGTACGGTTTGACAGGTTTACGTGACTCGGTATCTCGGTGAACG
Source organism: Tupiocoris notatus (assembly GCA_037159825.1). NCBI lineage: Eukaryota > Metazoa > Arthropoda > Insecta > Hemiptera > Miridae > Tupiocoris > Tupiocoris notatus. The sequence goes on along the minus strand of JASJUZ010000560.1, from coordinate 175,653 downwards.
AAACTTCACTTCTCCCACCTGTTGTATCTAGGTTTTGAAGATACGAAAAACGGATGTAAATACAAGAGAAAACGGGACGAAGAGAAAAGGCAATGTTTTATTCATCGAGCTCAACGTTCGTCGCATTTTCCGTTCCAACGGGTAACGAATGGAATGAAATTCATCGTTTCTTTGAAGCTGTGAACCGGTTTTGAAATTTCAGCGTCATCGTTTTAGCTAGGTGATTATGAGTCGTTCAGTGTAAATTTAGATGGTCACTGTTTGGAAAATTGTTTTATTGGCAAGCCAAAATAGGACCGATTATCGGTGTTCTGATTGGTAAAGTTCTCCGAAAAATATAATTTGTGGACATTTTGAGACCAAAATTTTTATTATCGTCAAATTCCACAGAAAGTAATCCGAGTAAATTTTCATCATCACAATTGAGCAATTTCTCTGATTGGAAGATATTCCAGTTGGATTATATTAGCGAAACGAGTTATATTATATTTGCCCTAAAATGGAAGTGCTAAATACTGTCGGATCGCTGGAAATTATCACAGATGTAAATCGGAGGGGGAAAGTTTCTCAAGTTGATATTACTGAAAATATGCAAAATCCTAGATGTTTGGAATAAAATTATTCACATTTCAGAGTCATTTAATTTCAACTTTTTGAACAAATATTATTATGATTATACTCTGATTCGATAGTTATTCTTACATTAATTTGAGCTTTTTTATTATTAAATAAAAGCAATTTTTTTCGTTCTCCCTTGAACTTTGCATCTCCTGTGTCACAGTGAGGTAACTCGACGACCTCTAACTGCCAGTCTATTCTGTTATCACAAACCAATTACCTACGCTTAACCTGAGATCTTCCCCGTCGGGGATTGTTCTCAGAAGAGGTTCCAGTCCTTACCGCAAGAGCACACACACGCCTGTTAACGTTAAGCTATTCAGGTTCCCTAGGTGTAGTCTGAGAACACCGAAAGCATCAGCGAGCGCGTTAATGGCTTCCCCGATGTTTCCAAACATTATCAACGTTAAGCCAACTCTGAAAGTTCCACAACATCTGAGTTAATTAAAATTCGCATAGCTCCGGATTAGCTCAGCCGAAAGGAATACAGTTGGTTTCACCGATGAATCTTTCGCAGGTGTTCGTAAGAAATTCGTGGATTGAAAGACGTGCGATCAGGCGAGGGAATCTATCTTTTAGTGGAATCATATTCGCCCGAGCGCTTTTGTCTGTAAAGGTATATTTTTTATGACTTGTCTCATCACCAGTATCTCAATAGGTCAGCTTGGAGTTTCCCTTTCATACCTGAGTGGAGTCTGTGTTTAAAACATAACGGTTTAACACAATTACGTTTTGCGCCATAAAATCCAAGGTGACGTCTCTCACTATGTAACAGGTGCGCCTCTAGCTCCTGTATACCGAAATGCTGGTGAAGATTTGACAGGCCCATGAATTTATCCATCAAGAGGTTACCTGTTGAAAAATAATACTCTCTAAATAAATTTCTAACATTCGCGTCTAATAGAACAGCTTACTGATCTCGACACAAAGAATGATTTTTGAAGCGTTCCGATGAAAAATCATGATGTCACTTCTGCATTTGAAGCCTTCTTAAAACTCATGTGGCGTGTGAAGTTTCGACTTCCATTCATGCTACCGTGATTCCATCCACTCTCCCTTTATGGCCGTCACATAGAGCTAATAGGGTGCCAACTTGGTAAACTTGCCACTTCTCAAAGCTCGAACTTCGGTGTTTCCGGAACGTTTCAACGCGAGTGCGGAACCTTGAAGCTTGCTCAGGAAACGGGTGACAACTGACAGCGAAACACCAGCAAGGGTATAAACTTCAACCTTAGCAAGGTATTAGAAAAAGTTCCACCAGAAACTTCATTTCGGGTCTACGTCATTACATTTCCCACCATTCACGCCTCCGTGGTTTTCGAGTAAAATGCAACGCCCTTGAGAAGTAACGAATCGATCGTTTCACATCCCTGGCTCACCTGAAACTGGATGGTTTTATGCCTTATCAATTGGCCGCCATTTTTGAAACCCAAAAAATTTCGAGGTACACGCGTTTGCAGTTTTTCTATTTTGATTTTTAGAGGCATGAAAGTCAATCGTTTTGAACGTTTGTCGTCGTGAAATGTTCGTAAATGAAGCTTGATTTTGGCTCACTCACTGCCACGATATGAGCATTTTTTGCTATTTCACTTGAGCGTATTTTGTGTTTTGATTCAGATTCAGTTTCCAAAAATCAATATATTTGAACGTGAAATGTTTGTTACTGCGAGTGAATGACGTTCGATTTTTTATCTATTGGCTCACACACAGAACTTCCACGTTATAAGTGTAGAAGGCCTAAGAAAATATTACGACCACTTTGATCAAAAGCCTTAGAATGAATCTTTATTTGTTATTGTTTTCTAGAATTGACTAAGAATTTCCAACGTTATCACTAACTAACCCAGACAACTAACTGTTGACTGTGTTACAATGAGCATTTTCATAAATTTATTTGTGTTTTGGGCTCCCTTCCTGAAAAGATGATCCCGTTTTACAAACCTCTCTTGTTTCGTTCGGCTCGCAGACCGTCCTTTCCTGGAGCTTTTGAACTATTCTGTGCGTTTCCGGTTTTTGAGTCTCCTGGCTAGTTTCAGTAACAATGTTGTATTTTACCAACGTTGCGGCCTTTGAATGAGTTTCTAGGTTTTTATAATTGGCCATACCTGTTTGAAGACTCAAACAATGCCATACTGTGGAACTCCTACGTGAAATCGTCATGCATATCTGCTGATCTCATGCTTTAAATATTCTATTTTTCAAACAAATTTATTTTTTTAAAAATGGTATTGTTCAGTCGTTAGAAGAATTCCTGGCATACATAAAAGGTGTACTATTTTGTCGTCAGAACGTTGCCTCGAGTTTCAACGGATTCTCTCGCATTCTTCGGGCGTAACTATTTTCATACGGAGGGAAAGCTTTTAGCTAGAAAACTCCAAAGCGGATGCCTTTGGTTGACTGTAATAAATGAAACGGAAAACGTGGCCGTTCTGAGCAACTTCGAACGTAAATGCCTAATAGATCAAGCTGTCCGACGATCATTCACTCGCGGCTCCTTGCGGGTTCCCATTTAGATGCCGTCGTGGCTTCTAGTGAGAAAGCTCGGTCCGTTTGGAAGGCGCTGGCATTCTTAACACCGATGCAACCGAAACTTGATATTTATCGTTGTTGGTTCTTATCCAACAATGGCTTGACCGTGCACATGAGATTCTCGACTCATCTGCTCGCCATTAGAACGATTTAACCGGTGTTATTGTGACGACAGTGATTTACTCTAGTTTTGCAGTTTTCTTCTACGTTGTCAGCGAATGAGTATCTTTTACATTTTATGCGTAGACAACACGACGTTCTCGAGTGTTATAAGCTTTTACTATTGTGAAAATATTAACGTGAATATTTTGAATGCGTTTGAGTAATCAAATGCTCTCTAATTACCATCGTTCTTGGCTCTAATGTAGCTGATCTTATTTCGCCTTCTAATTTTACGTTTGTTTTATTTTCCCCACACTGCCCAACTGATCTAACGGATTCGGCCATCAATCAAAAATTCAAGGCGCGTACTTTGAAGGCAAATTCGTTTGAAGGCGTTGCAAATTAACCATCTTCAACTTGATACGAAAGAGCAAACATTCTTACGAGTTTCCAGCGTCGAAGTTTCTCTTCGGAAGAGTAGTTTTTTTTTCAAAGCTCCAACCGATGGCCTCTCGATTCGTTAACTTCGCGGGCTCGCTCGGTTGAAGTTTCTGGCCGGGTTTTGGCAGAGTTTGATCAAAGCAAACCTTCAGGCGCTTCATGTAAACGTTCAAGCTGGTATTGTTGGGGCGGACGGAGTGCGCGAGTTCCTCTTCGGAATCAACGTATATCCCGTTGACTTTGTATTTTCGCCAATTTTGAACGGTCGAGCAGTAAGAGGCTAATTTGAACTTGATGTTTTTTGCTATTCGGACTTTTCCTAAATCGAATTATTTGCTTTTTCTGGATAGTTTACGAAAACTTCATATTTATGTTGCTATCGTCCTACGCTTCCTCAATTTTAAGAACATTTTTGAGGTGTTGTAATAGTAATTGGACGCTGAATTGAATGAGACTTTAACGGGGATGATAGCTTTTATTATGGTTATAAAGTTACTGCAGAATTTGTATGAATTTTTCGAATTTTTGAGTAATTGTGCTTGATGATATAAGTCGTGACTGTGTTTTAAACTCGTTGGAATGCTCGTCAAATACTCTCTTTAGTTGTATATTTGTGGGATTGATTTGATATTTTATTAAGTAATTGGGGAAAAAAATAGAAATAATTTGAAAATACGATTGTTGCCAAGGATTTTGCTCCTGCTATAGTTGCTATAGCTATACTATAATACTACGTTAATATAATTTTTTAGCTGAATAGGTTGACAGGAGTTTGTTAGTTCACAAGTTTATCTTAAATAATTAAACCTAAGGAGAATACGAATCCACTGTACAATTATTTGCGGCGTTGTGATAGATCAAAGTTGATGTAATATTGATTCAATCACAACTTTCACCTATTTCAATCTGCTGAGTATATTATTTTCCGATTCTCTATAAGTTCGGGATTCTGTTGGCTCTCGAAATGGGGGAAAACCTAGCTAATGCTCAATAAAATTTATCTTTCAGTATGCCATGGAACGTTAAAAATTGTATGGTATTGGATGTAGCAGACATTATTTGCGATGCAATGTTTACTATCCTCGCTCATTCAAACACGTGTAAATACAAGCTCTTCGATATAACCGATGGGGAATAATTCTTAAAATTGTTGTATTAACATTTATTAAAATACGCCCACGTTTGAACGGATGAACGATGAAATGTTCAATATCGATTGCCAATAGTATGAGCTCGATTAAATATTATTAGATATTATTTTCGGCGAGTCAATATTCCGAGTCGAACAAATAATCATTTCCAGGGAAAAATTGTCATTCACTACCTTCGGTTTTCCATGTAGCGATATTTTTTAATCCCGTCTAATTTTAACTTTTCGTAATTAGTATTTCTTCGGGAAATAATGCTACGGATAATTGCATTTTTTGTAATCTTTCAATCATTTTCCATTTTAATCATGTTTACCAGCTGCTATGTTTACAGTAGAGAAAATGATTTTAAAACAAAGTACGTGTTTTGAGCCGGAGGCTTCGGCATAGGAAACCCTTTCAGTCTGGGAAAAAGCCGCGCTTAAACCAGTTCGCGGGGGGCGCTGAAAGCGTCGAGCTTAGGCCTTATGTGAAAACATTCGTTAGATAGGATGAGTCAACAGTGCCTGCATAACCGTCGGGACGTGAAGGTTGAAGCGTTCCGTGCTCCCGCCGGCCTGTTTCCATCCAATTCGCACTCAACCCATGTTCTTTCCAGCCGCCGAAGATTTGACGCACACCGTTATGAAGTTGAACAAGGCATTCAATATTTCCTCCGTCGAATAAGCGAGCAACGACTTGCCCAAGAGCAACTCTTTTTCCAACTTGATTTTTCCGCCGTCGATTTTGTTTTCAATGTGAAGTTTGCTACGGGAAAATCGTTGAGCTTTCGTTGAAGTTATTCAACGCCGAAGTTTCTCACTTTTCTTCTCACGAATTTGCTCCGACATTCGCGAAAATCGGCGCTCTTCTAGCCGCATAACAATTGAATTTCTCGACAAAAAGCTCGTTCAAATTTGAATTAACAAAGACCGGACGGAATGAATTGAAATTAATCGGACGGGTGGTTCGAAACGATTGAATAATTGGAGTTTTGAGAAGAAATCTAATTAAAGAAAAGGCGAAAGAACATTTTTCTTGGCGGATTGTTCTTCGAGTTGAGGAAATAAAAATACGATCAAAATAATTTTTTTACCGTCTCTGAATCCTCGGTTCTAAGAAACCTCCATTGTAATTTTTTTTTTAAATTCACCGTGAACTGAGAAAATGCTCATTTACGATCTAAATGAAAAATGATTGCAATATCTTCATAACTTGGAGTAAACTTCATCCCCCGATAGAACGTTAAATATAGGTGAACAATTTTCCCTTGAAACTTCTTTATAACGTTTGCTTCCAAGTAGAAGCGGTTTCGGTATAACACGAAAAATGATCGACGAGTTTCAACCTCTTCAGCGCTAATGAAGTCGATTTTTCGTTCCCGCGCCAACCGCTAATGTTCTTCTCATTCGGTCGGATGGCTTTAAAATTACCTTACGCTTTAACAAGGACGCTAAAGGGAGGGAAATTCTATTTTCACGAAAGGGAACCGTATTTTCCAATTGAGCCAATCCACAGTTTTTCCTCGGTATCTGCAGTGAAACGGGTCTGTAAATTCTCAAGTTACATTCAATCGAGCAAATTACTTTCCTCCTTTTGACCGTCAGTAAAAGTAAATCACTCGAAAAGGAGGTTTTAAGGGCTTTCGTATGACCACTGAGAGTTATCGTTTGAGTCCCCTCATTTGTCCACTGAATTTGTCCACGTTGCTGCGAGAGAAACGGAAAATAATTTTTTTTTTACTTCTACTATGGACATTTCAATGCTTTGTTCGTAATCGCTCGTCGGTTCGCGGGTAAAAAAGATTCGTATTCTCTTTACTAGCGCGGGTCGAGTTGAACAATGCTGGATTCGACACTTCCCTCAAGCGGAAACAATTTCTTTCTAGAAATAGCGAATTATCACGATGATCGGAGATTTTTGATAATTTTGAAGCCATGCGTTTAAAAAAAGTGAGCTCATGCATTGAGGCTGAACGGTTTGAAAATTGTGTAATTCTACTTGAGAAATATTATGGTACAAAAATAATTAATAAATAAGAATATAGATTACAGTGGTGAAGAAAGAATACACTCCTCATTTTGGTTTATTATGAAGTAAAAAACCTTTGTAATCGCTCCCAAAATGTTTTTTCCAACCCTCCTCAAAATTTTTCGTTTCAAGGGACGTAGAATCGGATACATTTCTCTATCCAATAAATAAAATTCTGTCCCTCCGGCGTCAATACTTTTTTGACGAAACTATAAAAGCTACATACTTAAATTTCCACCAAAAATCTATTTCAGCATGCAATCAGCCAATTCTTTAGCCAAATCGCTGAATTCAATGAGACCACGTGTCGAATTTTTGATATTTTGTGAGATTCGGCAAGGTTTGTAAGTCAAGAATCTGTGGAACCATAAAAATTAATGTACAGTCGTTCGGATGCTCGTCAAACTCTTCCTATCGCTGTACCCTTGTATTAATTTGACTCCAAATTACGAAATCGAGAAAATTCAAATATTTGAAATTATTATGTTAGCTAAAGAGTTTTCTCTTATTGTTACCTTGCTGTTGTTAGGTAGAAAAATTCACTAATGATTGGGATTAAACCTGGGGTCTTCTTAAGTAAAACTGAATAAATAAATAAAAGCAAGAGAATATTAAAGCACTGTACCTACAACCATTAGCAGTGTTTTTGTTCGAATTTATCCACGGGCCTTTCAAATTGGAAAAAATGTTCGGACGAAAAGCGGAAAAGAAAATTGATAGATGCTTCAGCGGAAGGGAAAATTTTCTTTCTCTGAAAAGAGTTCGTGTACTGGGAAATGGATTGCGTAAGATGTATCTTGCTGAGAAAACGTTGGAAACAGGTTTTGAACTAGGAGGATATCAGATTCGGTCGGCTAACAATCAGAGCTGGAAGGTGTCTGGAAATTTCTCGACTCTCTTTCCTCGGGATGGTAGCTATATATCAACCAAGTCGCAACACTCCATTCACATATCAACGCGTCTCTCTCAACATCGCAGCTCGATTCATGTTGGCATTCTTTTCTCGATATTTCATACACTTCTTCCACTGAGAGACCGAGGAAAATCCGGACGATTCCGTGTCAAACATGCGCCAAGAAAATCCCTGGAAATTTTTCGCGAGTTTTTTTTTTCTTCTCCGAATTAGGAATTTAAACTAGATAGCATTTTAAACGTAAGAACTATTGACATTTTCTTTTCAATTGATCGCATTTATTTTCCTCTTTTTTTCATGTGTTTATTTTTTTATTCCCTTAATTTTGACAATATCTGAATTCAGACATTTTCAGGGCTGTTGGAGGTTTTTTTCCAATCCCGATTACACTTTTCCGCCTGCGCCTTCGAATTCAGAGTTAAAATTTTTAAAAAGCTCACAGTACATAATTAATAATTTTTTGAGCGAACATCTCAGTCATAAAAGCGACGAAAAATTATTTATCCTATAGAATTCTCGTAGAAATTTCTAGCAAAATTAATTTATTTAATTTGAGGCGTTTTCCAAATTTTCAGATACACCACGACATATAACTGGAAACGCGTAAATTCACAGTAAATCGACTATCTGGCTCGGAGGACCAATAATTTTCAGTTTAGGCCAACGAAAGACGCTATTGTAATTCATTGCTCAATCAATTTTCAACACTATAACAATTAACTGGAATGCCGGTTGTCTGGTGATCGCCCTGTTGATTTCATTCGCCGTCAGTTGAGTAGGCAGTTGTTTCATAACCGTTACAACGAAAACCGAACAGCCTTCTATCGATAAACGTGGAGAAATTCCTAAATATCCTTCGATCCCGAATTGTTCGCTACGTATCTCTAAGCCCGTATTATATCTGCTTCCGTATTTCCAAGTTATTCTCTCGATATTAACGGACGGGCGAGGATTTCAAATAATATGACAGCGCACGAATTACTTTTCCCCCTCTCTGTCGCTCTGGCAGCATCCTCGTTGCATTTCTCCTGATTTCACTCCGTATATCCCTTCTCGAAACTTTAATAACCCCATCCGTTAAATTAGGCTCCTTCCGTTTCTCGTCCGTTGCCAGGTCGATTGTTTCCCGTATTGTTTCGGCATCAAACCACTTCAGTTCTTCCTGAAACCTCTTGAAAACGAGCGCTTTTCGAACAGCCGCGGCTTTTGTATTATTGTTTAATGTTATCCTTCCGACGACGAATCCCACTTCTCTTTTTCAAAATATTTATCTTCGGCTTTCTTCTCGAGTTGACGTAAAAGCGTCTCAATGTGCAGGAAACATCGAGTTTAACGTTGAAAATGCGAGGGAACTCAATTTGCGTGGAGAGTGTAACGCGCCCAGGTTCTCGGGTTTTATCGGATCCCTCAGCTCTAACGACCATCTTGCTTGGTTATCTCGGAAAGCCTCTCGAAAAGTCGTAGGAAGATGTGTATACAACTCAAAAAAAAAAAATCCGCTGCGGATATTTTTTATTATATATATATATTTTTTTACCTATAGTCAGCTTCGTTTGGAAATTGAAAATATTACCATCAATCGATTTTCCAATACCGCTTCTGTTATGCTTCCGTCTATTCTAGTATTTGTCAATCAAGGCCGAAATCGATCATTTCGGTGATGGATACGAGTCGGAGAAAAATCCCTCTCTAACAAGCGCTTCATCGCCGTGAATGGCTGCTCGTTAATGGGCGATGGCCGAGCTCAGCTCTTCGTCAGTGGTCGGGCTGAATTAATCATTCCCTCTCAGTTCACTCGCTCTTACTCTGTCTCTCAAGAGTCGCGGTTTGTTTGAAAAGGTGCAAAAGTGGAGGAAAGAGTGGAAATGCGAGTCGTTTAACTGCGTTCCAAGAAGAAACTCTTCGGTTAAAGTCGGAGAAAGAGAAGGAAACGCGGGCTGCTCTTTTTGTAATTACATCCAACTTGTTAACAGTTGCCAACCATGGTGACATTAATTACAGATCAGCTCCACTGGTGTTCTGTTGAACATCCAGTTCAGCTCGGATCTTTCCAAGTTAGGGAAGGTCCTCCACGACGAGTGGTCGTCCTCCTACATCCCTTCGAGTCGACACCGAACCACTAATCTCGCTATAATAGATCCCCAAGCTCCCTACAAAGACAAGGCCTCTCCGATAGTCCTCATCCTCTATCTCTACCGCACTTTCGGCTGAGCTGTTGAATCCCCTCTGACTCTAACAACTTCGGACGAACCCGACAGCCTTCTTATGTACATTCTCCCCAATGACTACTAACTAGCCTCGCCCTGCTCAACTTCGTCTTCATCTTGACGTCCCCTGCTGTCAAGCAGTTCTCTTAACCGACGGCGGCACTGATCACTGCGAAGGGCGAAAAACTACGGAAAGTTTGCCCATCGCAGGTTTAAAGTAACTCGTTAACGTTCCTAGTTCCCATTTGAGGATAATTACCACTTAATTTCGTTTTCATGGACCGTTTGATCATAAATTTGAAAATAGTCGTACAATCATTTAATTGACTTATTACGATTGATTTTCCTTGTGGTTTGTAGATTACAGCGATACAAAGAGCTTTCAACTGTCTTATCACTTCAGTTGGGGTACAAATTTTACCTTCAGCTTGCCCGTGAGTCTCAAAACCATCAATACCCCATTGGAAAAGGCATTTTGGGCATTGAAGTTCATCCATTTTTTCCCGCTGAATCGATTGATACCACAGCCGTATCGGTATTGTCAACGGTTCTTGAGTTATAGCAGTTTTGTTGAGATTGTTGAGTTTTGGAAAAACTATGATACCACTCAATTTTTTATGAACGTGTATAAAATTCTTTCTGTGATTGTTCAGCTCTTAGTCCCATCTATAATACGCTTTAAAAATTCGCATGTAAAGCCATGCTGCATGAATTTTTTTCAGATTTTTAGAGGAGATTTTTCAAATCTGTTATATCATTTGATACATATTTGTTATATTATCTAAAGTTTCTAACCATTCCGAAACAGTAAAACTCGATAATTCGAACCTTCAAAATTCTTCAATTTAATTGTCATTTTCATATGACTAAAATGAACTTTAAACGAAAAGATAAGCCCAGTTAGCCGATTTCGGAGCCAGTTTTCCTCCTTGACAATATAACAGCAGTTGAGCCAAAATATGAAAGAGTCTTAATGTTGAACCAGGTTCGGACTGTTATAGAATACCATCGATCGAATCGAGCTAGCGAAAATTTAACGCGCATTTGCACGTTTATAGGTGAACCATGGCGAGGAGATAAATTGTAACAATAAACGCTGAGGGAAAAAATATTCATTAGTTGACCGCAGTGGATATCTGCCTTTATCTTTAGGAAGCTATAAACAACCGTCAGACCGAGAGGATTTATGTTGGTTGTAAAATCTCACAGTTACTCAAGACACGGAAGAAAAAAAACAGTTGCTATTGTCGTAAATTTAACGACCTGGCGTTTATCCGATTGCTATCCTGACAGTCGTAGCGAAAAAAGCACGTGGCACAAATGAAAATTGCAGAACTGCGGAACGTGAACTTATAACAGAAACAATTTCGATGCGCAAAAATGGCCGATTGATGCGGCGAATTATTTTTAACGGTAACAACACTGCGCGATTTTTCCCAAGTTTCCACGAACTTCGTCGTCGGAAGAAGTTGCTCGAAGCCACAGGTGAACTGTTGAACAACTTGTTATCCTGCCACTCGTAATTCAATTGCGAAACGCCGGCTTAGGTATCTATCAACCCTCGGCCTAAAATAATTAGTCCCGAAGGGGAATTTGGCTATCAAGAACTTGTCTTGAACTCCGCCAAAACGGCCCTTCGAAACTGTCACGGCTGGCGACTTATTTTCTCAAACTTGGGTGCAATTTACGGTCGACAGCGCTAAGTAAGGTTGGAAATAATAATGAAGAATGTTAATAGTAATGAAAATATTTAAAACCGGCGTTTATATTCGAGAGAAAAATTACGAGTGGGGATTTGAAAATGTATCGTAATATAATGAAGAGACATTACATTTTTTTATCTTCAGACATTTTTTAACGAATTAGGTAAGTATGTATTCATCTTTTTCCTTTCAAACATGTCGACATTATTACGAAAAATTATGGCATCAAAATGGCTCTCGCTTTATAAATAGGATTTCACTGTACGTAAACTCGACCGACAGGCATCATATGAGGTAGAATATAATTGAATCTAAAATGAGCCATCCCATTGATCATGTAGAGTTCGTACTTTGACTTGATCTGAAGTTAGAGATGAATCTGCCTGGAGAAAGTTTCGTCTCATGTTTTATTCAATTGTGGCAGAGATGTTTGCTTTGCGAGGCTCTCCAGAGCGAGTAGAAATAAGTGGCCCAACGGAGATGTTTTTGACTTCGGAGAAGCGATGTACTGTGTAGGCAACAGTAGAAAGCATTGGGTATTTGAATTCCTCAAAAACTTTTTTTTTAGACGATTTAGAAGATTTTTTTTTAGTTCCACTTCAAACGAATGTTCATAGTAAAAGTGATCGTTCTAAACTCGAAATTCTTCCGCGATATTTGTTATTACGAATATAGAATTAACGTTCGAATTTACTTAACATCAGAGAAAATTTTTGAATTGGCTTGGTATTTTTTCTCATTCTACACATCTATTTGTAGTCATTATTAATTTAGTTGATCGCTTTTTCTTGATTTTACACGCGACGGTATTTTCATCGATGAAATGGCACAGAGATGAGATCTTCCTACATACTTATATGACTACTAAATTATGTACTAATTTTATGACAACCAAAAAATGTGTTTGTGGGAAAATTTAGGGATCTCGGAATTTTGAATTTTGGGCGCCGTAGTGGTTTAACTGTTGAGGTTTACATATACCAAGTAAATTGCAAGTTGTAGTTAGTTAAATTTTGAACATTTTTTTTTTTTTTGGAATTATGAAGATTAGACTTACCTCTGCGGAGCTATTCCGTTCAACGTCAAAACTTTAAAATTTCGCAAAAAAAAAAATTGCTTGCTGGCAGAGAAAAATTGTGAAAAGGTAAAAATCATTTCGTTCCTATTTCCAATGTTCCAACTGTACTGTAAGGACTTGCAACGGATTTTCAAATTTGAGAACATAAAAAGGCGTAGTACTAAAACTTGGGAAAACTTATAGTTGACGTCAAATTTCCGCCATTTTGACGTCGAATTCGAATTCAGCATAAAATTTCCTATAAGAATAGCTTTCAAAATCACCTAAAAACAAAAGTTTAAATTTTCACCCTTACCGATGCCAGCGGAGCTCCAGATTTCGGCCAGTGAAAAATTTGATTTACAGAAAATAATTTCTGGAGCGCTGTTTGAATTATTTTCGCCAAATTTTTTGCCATTCACGTGTGTTAGGCGTTTGAATGAAGACTCCTGCATAATAAAACAATCAATTCACATAATATATCTACCCCGAAAATCACGGTTAAAGTCCAATTTTCGAGCTTTCAAAAACTGATTTTTATGGACCATTTGCTGATTTTTTCGAAAATTGAAAAAAATCCCGAAAATACATCTTGGTAAGATACAACTTTCCTGAAAATTTCAGATTTTTATCTTTATTGAGAGAGGAGTAAAAAATCGTTATCTGATCGGTTGAAAAAAATCGAAGGGATCCCCCTTGAATTTTTTGTGAAAAACTTTTTGATTTCGATTTCGCTCAAATTCAGCATAATGATAGTTGACTATGTGTATATCAATAACATATGGTTCATTCTTTGTTTCTTTTGCACTAAATTGATGAAAAGAAGGTTTAAAGTTGAAAAAGGTGATATTTGCGTATTATACTCAACGAATATTGTTGAATAACGCAGAAACGGTTGAAAAATGGATAGGTGCATTACATGGGGAAAATGTGGACCGTTAAATTACCTATCTTTTGGTATATTCAAAATTCCAAATCGATGACTTTTTGTTAGTTATCCTCTGTGCAAGTTACAAATCATGGAAAACTTCAAAGTTAATTGATTTCGATCATTCATGAATTATCTATTTTCTGTGACATTTTACTGATTAAAATGCCTTCGCCCTCAAATTCAGATAAAATCCATTGTTTAAAATAACAATACGAAAAATTCAACAGATTTCTGAGATATTGTCGCCATTTTTTATACGCCATCCGAAAAAGCCGAGGGAGGGAAAATTTGTTTAGCAGTTGTACCAAGTCGAGAGACCACATGAATCTGAGGATAGCCGGTGAACAGGTAGATAAACTTAAGCAGTAAGACCCTTCGGTTATTGCATTCGAAAGACGGAATACGATCTTCGGTCAGACCGTACGGTGTTCGCAAACTCGAAAGCGACTGGAGCAATAGAACGACCCTGGCTTTGCTAATATGAAAAGTAAACAAGCGGGCACGATGCTACCCCTGTCGTCCTTGGATGAGTTCCAATCGACGCAGCCACGGTTGTCAACAGACGGCATCTGTACGAGTGTCGTACGGCCTCGGTCTCCTCTCCAGTTTCCCTGTGTTTCTGAGTTCGCCAGTGTTGACACAGCTCAAACACGGGGCAGATTACATTCTCACATTCCCTCTCTGTTGTTCCTCTTCCGCGATGCACACTACTTCCAGATTACCCTCTCGTTTCACCTAATCAGAAACTTTTCCTATCCGATGTCCCCCTGTTCGCATGCACTGACACGTACGGAAGTATCTAACTGGCATCGAGGAAAACATGCTGAGATGAATTAGGAAAGTGAGGTGATTTGATCGAGTCTAGAGTTGTTTCAGTGGTGTCAAATTTATCCGGAATGAGGATTTTTTTGTTAGTTATCAAAACCATAACGGGTATTACGTTTATGATAATTTCTTCCTATATATATAAAACAGCAGCGTGGAGGAGGGGGATACGATTGGTTTTGTTAAATTCGAAATATCATTTTTGTAAAATCAATTTTCGTCATTTTTGGGGGTTTTTGGCGGAGAAGAAAATAAAAAATCCTTGGGTATACGATTGACTAAGAAGCAGGTATAATTAAACCAAATTTGGACCCAAATTCGTCAAGTTGAACTACTTAACGTTTAACCGACAACATTTACAGATTAACGGATTGCTCAGGGGATAGAATAACATAAATTTTGGTATAGTCAACACAATAGTTGAGTAATCGGAGTAATTAGCATTCGAAGTTAGGTGATAAAAAACTTTTATCACCGTTTGGCTAAAAATAACTCAAAAACCACGAAAAATAAGTCATTTTCCCTCACCAATTCTGAATTCCCTTTAACATATCTTTTGGTATTCAAACCTCTGAATTGACGATTTATTGTTGATAAAAGTTACAAATGTTGTAAAACTTGATAGGTTGAAGAGATAATTTCGAATAAAAATTGTGCTAGTTAAAAATCCAATATCTTCGTAGTGGAATGAGATTGCTTAGTTGGTCTTCCGGACACGTTTTTTTATGAGTTATATTAATCGCCAGTTACTTTATTTCATTCGACCATTATTTCTCAGACAAATAAAGCTTTATTAAATTAGGATTTCTTCAACAACCTTATGATTCATAAAATGGAAAACCGTTTACTATTCGATACGACTAACTATACAGAGAGTAAAATTATACAGAAGGCTCAAAGGAGTTTAAATTCCCAATTTGAATTAAAAACTACTCCTCAATTGTCTTTTATACTTGCACAGCTGCATGGTGTAATGATCCAGTCCGTTCATAATTGACTACTACCCTTCAGATTATGACAGGGCCTTCAACCGCGAACCTTATCGATTCGGACATCCTTCACTTCATTAACTATGAGAGGAGACCCTCCGTAGGACCGACAATGAACGAGAATCGTCGGGAGGTGCCGATAATGGAAGGAGCCGTGAAAAGCTGTTAGCGGTCACCGGACCTAGTAGGATATTCCTGCACCGACCTCCTGCTCACCTCTGCACTTGTTCGAAGAGGACCCGCTGAGGCCAGCAGCAACACTCCGGATCCCTGGCGATCCACTTTACGGCGCTCCGAGGGGTAAACCGCACCTGCTGTTGTTATAATTGTTGCCCTGTCGCGTCCCTCGGACCACCACGAAATGAACATCATTTGCGTGGCCCGAGGATATGGAAAACAGCGGGTGACCAAGTGCATCTGGAACATCCGGTGAGGCGAAGTCGAATTACCTTCCTTACATAAATATTCGCTGAGATGCGCTTGAAAAACCTCTTCAACAAACAGTTCAAGTTCTTATCAGTGCTATAATCTGAACGTACTTTATTCGGGAAAATACGAAAGAAATTTGCTCTGTTAGAAGTGATTAATTGACGTTTGTGTTAGCTGCAGCAGATATTGGCCCAGTTGGGAATTTAAAGTTTCATCAGAAAAACCTTACAACGAAGGAGTTCAGGCAATCGAATCGCGAACATTACGCATCGAATCGTCTCTTTCGAACTAAGCGCGGCTATTGGAGTTTTACCGTTAATATCTCGGCTGATTGTCTCCTCTAAAATTATGCGATCGGGGAAAAATGGAAAAGGGTATAAAACCTAATTGCATCCATAGATTGTCGAATAATTTGCACCCCAACTGCTTTCCAGCTCGACGCCCATCGAGAGCACACTTTGTTCTTAAATCAAGGCAAATCGTCGAACGTTGCCGAGCATTGAGAGGGAATGGCTTTAGAAAATGGAAAAAACTATGTCAATTGGTCGAGCGATGCCAGCTGGCGAAATTTATGGGATTAGATCGAGCGCCTGTTGCTCGAGTTAAGTCAACAGAGTAATTCCAACTAGGAAGTCAACTCCAGCCGGATAATGAAAGATAGATTCTCAGACGCGAGTTCATTTCTCAGGCGATTTTTTCAACGAATCATTCGAATATCTATCGAAGTCTATAAGTGAGTGGAAGTTTTAGTTTAGTGGAATCAAATGAAAAATTACCGTTATTCAACTATTTCTTATAAATTCGGCGTTAATAAAATTTATCATCCCTATCAACTCGGTTTTTCGGGAGTTCGAAATCGACTTCCTTTCCATCATTCTGTGTGAGCAACTTATGTGGATCAAAACCTTGAAAGAAAGTCCCAGCAGCTCAAAATGCAAACCGTCAGCTCGAGCTGCTTACTTATTTCAGCGGCGATGACCCTCTTCAGCGGATACCATTACGAACCCAAGCACCTCCCGAAATATATTCCGTAGTGCCGTGGAAATCCGCTCAGTTCGGGAAAAGGGGGAAAGACCCGTTGAAAATAAGCTTTTACGGGAATTCGCGCTCGCCAAGGCACTGGACCCGAATGAATGAAGAAAAAAAAGTGAAAAAAACCGCCGTGTTCAACGAGATGGATTTTTCCGACCGTATGCACTCCGCACACGCGTTTAAAAGTATCTGAGTGTATTTTTCACTTTAGGTGGTTTCCGGAACGCATATCCGTTCAGCTAGATGGTAATATGCAAGAATTTACTAGCTCATTCAGCTGGCATTTGTAAGTTATGTGTTGGGGCTATAATGTCCCGAGGGAGCAGAAGTAATTTTTCACGTTTGGCGTATGAGAAACGTCACGCCAATGAAATATTGACAGCGCATTAAACCTTGATCCGCTTTAAGCCCAGAAACACGATCTTACTTACGAACAGGGATCATAGCCATTTCTGCAAGAATTTTCGACTCTTGGGAACTGTTAACTGGAGGAATAGCAACCCTCTAATCAGAAATATAGTTATCAACGCGCTTAATCATCTATTAGTTTCCTCATCGGAGTCTTATTATTCACTCACACACTGATAATTGAGAGTGGAGGGCGGTAAAAAAGCCACCAGCTCTAAACCGTTTGGCTCATTTGTGGAGCACTTCCATCTGAAGACTGGATCCTGCCAAGGTCAGTCGGAAGGTTTCCCAACCCATCCTCTGACAGTCACCCCTTCAATTGTCGGGACATGATTGAGTAACTTTAATGAAGATTTTGAATACTCAAATCTCGGAATTTGGCCGTACAGCTGCAGCGAAGATTACTGCAGCAACCTGAAGATGTTCGAGAGGTAGGCAGGCGATTACAATGTCTGAATGTTCTTTGAAGATCTTTGATTGTTCTGGGCCAGATTGATCTCTTCGCCGCCCACAATCACTCACTCAGCCTGTTGGTGAGTGAGCTGCGTTCAATGATTTGATTATCGAGAGTGTTACTCCGTGTCCTGGGTAAATAGGTTCAGCGAGGGCTTGAGGTGGGCTTGGTAACTTCGGTATTATCCCTGTTCGGGTCGAAAATTTTCAATGATAAACATTTCATCATAAATTCATCAGTGATGTGCTAACAGCGGATTTTTTTTTCGGCAAACATATCGAGAAATAGGGCCGCGGCAGTTGTTGACGTTGAAACGTAAACAATGGCCACTGATATCGCTGCGGTTTCAGCAAGAATAGGTTGGATTTCACGCGTTTCGGTGAGTAGCGATAGAGCGAGGAGACGTGCTCAAACATGACAGAGGTTCATTGTTGCAAATTCTGGACTGAAGCTTGATGATTTTGGGAAGTTGAATCGTTGAGGAAGTTTTCAGGCAGTCCTGGTTAGCTAACTTAGGGCCACCCTTAGATACTTATAGCTCAGAGTGTGCTGCTTCAGACAAACATCATTGTCCAGTTACTGTCAGCGCGTCAGCTAAGTATTGAGGCTGCAACCTGCAGACGCAGTATATGGGCGGCTTTAATCTTAAGCTATGGAAAAAATGGAGAACTTGCTCGTTGGAACATTCGTTGAACATTTGCTCGTTAGAGATGGGCCTTGCCTTGGTAAAGGACTGAAATTCGAACGCAGGCTTCTGATACTACTTTACGTCGTTTCGGGTGGTTGCTGTTTTGAATAATTTCGTGGTTCAACGTGTCGTATTTAGATAAGAAACAAGCGAACCCTAGAGCTGCCATCTTGAAGAGGATATTTCCTTTTTTGGCCTTGAAGGTAGATTAGTTTTTCTTCGCTCTCGCTCTTCTTAACTCTTGAATCCTCAGGATGATTTAATACGTTAATATGCCCCTCTACAGTCATTCAAATGGCGATTTGTGTAAATTAGAAATTCCAAGGAGTGTAGCAGATGTACATTGTTAGGGGAGCCGCCCTTGGCAGGTTTCCATGAAGTACGTGATCTTATCTGATTCCGGAAAAGGTAAAAGGGAAGCGTAACATAGTTGATCGTAGGTCTGTTGATAACCTCATCTAATCAAAAAGCCTCTTCCGACGAGTAGATTTTGTGCAGGCGGTTGAAACGCTTGTGCATTGTGATGTGAAGGAGTTTCATCACCGAGGGTGAGCAAGGGTCCTCTTTCAGGCTGAACATCACGGTCACCTTCAGCATTAAAGGATAAGATAGCCCACTTCGTGGTCGAACTTTACCCCTCCTCAGAAGGAAGGAGCTCTCTATTGAAATGTGAAGAAACGCTTTACCTAAAGCAGCTCTGATCGCTAGGGGCTCAGCGAAAAACACTTCCTTATCGGAGAAACAGGAACTCCTTGGTCACTGCTGGTTCGCCAACATCTTCTCTTAGGTCCCTCAATTGTCAGAGCGGCGGCGATGTTGTCCAAGATGTTAGAAAAGGGTTGCCAGCCACAATGCACTTATCTTGGACAAAGAAAAGGTTCCCTGTTTTTGTCAGACGAAACAATGGACACGATAGCGAGACACAGCGGAGATAATGGATTTGAGCCTACTTGAGAACGTCGGATTAATTTCGAGAGAAGGGTGGAAATATTTATTTGATTATTAAGCTCTCTCGCTCTGTATTCAGACGATTTTTGAAAATTGACATTTAAAAATAGGTATTTTCTCTTTGAGAGTATTTTATTTTGATTTAATTGGGTATTTTATTTTGATATTAATTGGGTTATACATCAGAATTGTTGATGGATCGTAGAATACGACCTTTATAGTACAACAATAGAAGAAGCTGAATAATTAAGATATTTTTTTTAAATGATCAGAAATTTTTTTAAAGCCATTAGACATTTTTATATATTTACCCAAATGGCATTTATCTCCATTCATCTGATTAGCGACCGTAGTTTTCTTTTTTTTTTTTTTTTTTTTGACGCGGAATTTGTTATTTGGGGATTCCCTAGGCTGATTAGATCGTACGGAAATAGCCCACGAAGAATAAATTACGGCGAGCCGGAGGACATGACGCCCGTATTGTTTAGCCAGCCAACTGGCAATTTCCGAATGAAGAATTCAACGGTGAAACAACCGTTAGCTCATGTGGGCTTGAGCTCTTTCAAAGCAAACATGTTGTGTTCGTAAGCGTTCGACGCTCGACTGCTAAAACTGGCGATTCGAACGAAAAATTAAATAGCTCATGCTTCTAACTCATTTTTTCTGAATGGCCCGGCCCTTTATTCGAGCGATGTGAGGACGTTAAATTTTTATGGCCGTCCCAGTTTCCGACGACTTTGCTATTGAATAGGCTTATTCTGGCAACTGTATTCACAGTAAAGTTCTAGCCAATGTCGGTTATTGTGGGCACTACATAGTCGTGAATACTTCGGCGGAGGAAGTAAATTGCGTGTTTATTGTGGTTGAAGATGCGGGAGTGAAAAATTAATGTCTTGACTGTTTACAGGCGAATTTTGTTGCGTTAGGAACGCTCGACGTAAAAAGCTCGCTCCCTATTCACGAACTTATAAGAAAGGTCTATTCACGTCAAGAAAATTTCGGGAGTTCACTAACTCATCAATACTTAGCTACAGAATATTTTCGCATTTTAAATACGCCGCTTCAAACTTTGCCAATTACGAAGTTTTCGGCAGGCGATTTTCTCTCCATGAAATACGATCATCGCATTTTCCCATTTTTATTGTCCAGATAAATATAATTCCGAGATTTTGAAACTATTTTCTTTCAATGAATAGTCCGTGAAAATTCCTCAACAGTTTACTCACTGAAATATTATTTTTTAGGTAATTTATTTGTTTTTATTAATTTATTTATTTTTCTTTTTAAATGAAATTATCCTACAAAAATGCGTAACAACACATATAAAAATTGTTCTATGTAAAAAATTTTAATTTGGTTCGGACAGTAGCTTTCACTGTAGTATAATTATACTAATGGTAATTATAAAAAATTATATAACCATATATTATAGCCATCGAAATATAATTGTACTGCTAGAAATAATTTCCAATTGCCTCTGACAACAAAATATACAATTATAGGTAGCTCTGCTCTATTAAAACCTTTCGGAAACCAATTTCTACTGCAAAACCTCGGCAGTCTGTCTCCACTGGCAGCCGCGTCTGCAAAATCGCCCGTGGATACAAAACTAGGCGTATAGCATTGAGCCTTGTAAGACTGAAACCACTTTCAGATGGGTTTTTGAGGATTATTCTCCTCGCTTCGGCTGTACTCGGTTGTTCAGACCGTGAGCGAGCACTATCCGTTACAGTCAGACGTCGAAGATTTATCGTAGCGCAAAACCGCCAGCAGGAGTGTAGGTTTGTACTGGATTGGATTCGAATAGGTAGTACAGGTGAGTAAGTGTAGTGAACGTACGCTCGACCTAGAAGCTCCGAAGTAAATTCACGTAGCCGCCTTATCGAACGATACTCGAATCCGGGTACAATCCCGGGAAATATCGTTATTGCCGAATAGGAACGAGACTTTTTTCGTATCGTTGAAGACGCATTTGAACGTACATTATACGAATATACCAAAGGACGTACAACATTTGGAAATTATTAACTAATCAAGTTATGATTAGGAATTGAAGATTTCAGGATTTTTCCTGGCAAAAGTCGAATTCCACGATCAATTTTCTGTAGAAATATGTACTATAAAAACAATCGAACGGTTCGTGAATGTACGTAGATTATATTTTAATTGTATGCAAATTACATTTATTTCATGTTGATCGGTGGAAAATCAACTAGTTTCCATATCAAAACAATTTACAATCATTTGCGAATTATTCTGTACGCTCGCTCGAAATTCGTGCGCGAGCACGATAGACACTACAGTACGAATGTTGAGCCCTTTGTGCGTTTGGGAGAGAATGAACCCATTGCGAAGCAGCTCACGGATCAATTAGAAGGGCAAACAGCTCCACGCACCGTGCTCACCTTTTCTTCGCCAGTAATCGGCTTTCAGCTCACCTGCTCGGAATCGATGGTTGTGAGGAAACGAGGTATTAAACTTATTTCCCAATTGTGCCGATTGAATCGAGTTCGATTGCTCGTTAGAGCGTGTCGAAGTGAATTTGACTGGACATTTTACAGCAATTGATAATGCATTTTTTATATGTGTCCGATTCTTTTCAAGTTAGTTAGGGTTTTTTTCAGTTTCTTGCCAAAAATTTCAACCTTTAGTTTTTTTAGATTGTGTTCCCAAAAATTTACAAACTGTATTATTCACACGCAAAATACTTTGTCCAACCGAAATATCATTCGACCGTTTCCATTGTATTTTCCATCCAAAGGTAGGCTTTTTGAACAATATAATCGCTCTCCAAGAAACCCTCCAATAGCGTAGATAGCGTTGTTTAAGATCTCGCTTCGTTGGTAAGGAGAGCAGATTTCACGGTCGACCGAAGAAGCAATTAGCGGGTTGAGGACATCTCGCACTCTCCATCCTGGAATCTTATAACCCTACCTATTCTCTCTCTCGTTCACCTCCTTCGTCGAACCAATTGTCTAATAATCGGCTCGCCGTAGAATCCCAAGGGCCTTCCTGCGGTGCGAAGCTCGACATCATCTTAAACAATGCTCAATAACGTCTGCTCCTCTCTCCGCTTCAGTCGGCTTTAATATTATCGAGGTATTCTTCCGTACCTACACACCTTCAATAAAGTCGTTCTGTAGATTGAACCTTTAAACATTTTGTTTTGGGAACTTTTCATGAAGAAACTATCCGTCGTAAGCGGTCTCAAGAAATGGAATTTTAACGAGGAAGTACTCGTCTAGCTA
Source organism: Tupiocoris notatus (assembly GCA_037159825.1). Classification (NCBI taxonomy): domain Eukaryota; kingdom Metazoa; phylum Arthropoda; class Insecta; order Hemiptera; family Miridae; genus Tupiocoris; species Tupiocoris notatus. The sequence continues at coordinate 152,973 of JASJUZ010000560.1, read as the reverse complement.
GTATGTTTTCACAATATACTTTCCTGCATATTTCTCGGTACGTTCATTTCAAAGGATTTCATTTCATTTGGCCTTGGAGTGTTACAGTTTCTTTTGACTTTTTATATTTTTCCTATCATTGTTGGCAATAATTCCTTGAAGTTGCTTTCATTTAATTTAACCCACTCAAGACAAGAGCAATACCTGTTTTACCCGATTCCAGTGACAGTGACTGATTCAAGAAGCGACACAATGTGTCATGTTCCTCACATTCCTGGTAAAATTAGTGAATTTTATTCAAAATTACAGGGTTCGAGAAGCTTTTTACAAAGCTCCATAGATATGTGAGAGTTTTTTTTTTTCTGAACCTAAATTAACCACTGTACATAAATTTGCTAAAGTTTATTCCACCTAACTTTCCCCTTCCCGTTTTTTCCCTTGGCGGTTTCTCCTCACATTCCTACGCACCGTGATTTTCCAAGAGAAAGAACGTACGTGCATGGCGATATTTGCCTGACATACTGCGAACACCGAAGTTTACAATTTACAATTGCGGTCGTCCTCGTGTGTCATATGCTCCAGCCGATTCCTTGAATGCGATAGTATCTGGTTTCAATATCAACAAGAACAACGACATTTTGAGTGATCAGTAATGTCAAATATGATCACCGATGGTAAGTGGTGCAGTTGTGTCAATAAAATTTCTCAGAATCCGGGGATATCTCCGTCGGCAATGCGAATAGAGAGTAGCAATAGTAGTTTTCAGTGGTCATCCATGTCGCGGAAGTCCTCCTTTGTACAATATTAAACGTTTATTGGCTTCCATGAACAAAACTCACCGTAGATGAATAATTGAAATTTCACTCAGTCTGTAACGAAGATGAAAAAAAGAAGAAAAAAGTATTCCCTTAATAGCTCAGTATTGTGAAAAAATTTGATTAATTTATCAGCGGCTAATGGTAAATCGCCTGCTACTGAAACTGCAGTAGGTGATTTATCATTACACTCATTTCAAGCCTCATTCGGCTGTTTGCCACCGGTTTTCGCGTCCAACAATTTTCATTTTCCGTGCCTCGGAATACGTTACCCGAAAAGCAAACAACAACGCATCGCTTCCGATTGCGTTTACTTCGGTAAACCTATCGACCTTTACGGATGAATTGAATGGAAATGCGCGACGCTTTTGGGGATCCATTTCCAAAAATCCTCACTAGCACGGCCGACAATCTTGAATAAGTGATTATGCTTGGACACGAAACGAACGACGTTAGCGGCCACTTCGGATAAAGCGCTCGGCCGGAACAGCAATTTTGCTAATTGAGCTTCCAATGTCTGTAGATGTGTACGTGGGAGGCGAGGTTTCTGCCGTTGGCATCCGTTAGTAATCCACCCCATAAATTTTGCTGGTGGGTAGTTTAGGCTGAACCTATAGAGATGCTGTAGATGCGCAATGGTGATCAGACTATCTATTCCTCTGACTTCCCTTCGATATATGCCTGACACAGATTGTAATATTGAAATGGGAACTCTCGCTACGCTCCAATATGACATCGGTTGCTACAGCGGGAGAGTACTACTTATTTATGGGGAGTACTTCTTCTTACGATGGGAGTTACCGATTGAAAACTTAGGAAAAATCGGAGCATAAACGAAGTGCAAAGTAGTGCGAGTAACTCTCTGAACAAGTGTCTGTTTGTATGTTTTTCCCTGTGTCTGTGGACAAAAACGACAAAAATTGCCGTATCTCTGTGAAAAATGAATAAAATTCGTTGACATTCATAAAATGTTCTCCCACTTCCAAGTCTATCCTCTATTCGATTTTTACAGGCCTTAAGAGTAAAAACTCTTCCTCACTCTCACATATTCACTTTTCAAATTACACTCTTCACATTCTTTGGAAGCTTTTTTGGAGACACTTTTCCAAAAATATCTTTCTACTTATTACGCCTTAGTTCGGTACTCGTAAACCTATTTTCCTAACTATTCGAGTCTTTCATTGTACGAATCCTACGGTTGTTTCCTATAACAAAAAATATGAACAGCGTGGCGAAATAAATTCGGACGCTCATTGGCTCCACGTTTGGATGAAAAAAAACCGCGAAACGGTCGGAATAACCAAGGCCATCCACGATATCGTTGTAACTTTGTTATGTTCTCGCGTAAAAAAGCTATCTGTTTCGGGAAGAGTTAATCGCTAAACTAATATCATACGGAACGGAAAGCGAGGCAAGAATCAGAAGTCGCCGTTTCGAAATGGTTCATAAACCCTTAGAATTGAGTTAGGAACGGATCGGCGAGCTCGGATTTTTATCGAGTTGATTCGGAAACCCTCTTTCCCAACAAACCGGACCCTACGCCCGTTCCAAAATGTCCGTTCGCTCGACCGGTAAGTTGATTCGTTTGTTTTTTTCTATTCCACCGAATCGTCCAATGCTTGAGCTTTCGGAGCGGGAAAAACTGTAATAAAAACAGTTGCTGGTTCGACTCGAATTTTTACTGGTCCGCGGGGAAAGCGATTTTATTGAATAATGCATACAGCGCTGACCGGTGATTTACGATAACGTCGAGATCAGCTCATCCGACTGGAAACTGTAACGTTGCACTTTATAAGTTTGAAACAATAAGTTCGCAGATAAGGGAAAGCTATTATATTCTCGGCCAGCTATAAAATTTATATCCGAAGTCATTAAAATGAATATAGCTGAGCGAGTTGAGAAAGCTGTAATTAGATTCTGTCGACTATTGTTATTTCTGCGATTCTCAGTAACTTCAGCCGTTTATTTTTATTATTTCTGCGATAAAACGGTTTTTGCAAATTTTTAGACGATTTAACTGAGCGCATTTGCGCAGCGCTTATCGACGCGTTGCAGCGTCACATTATTCGCGAATTTCGCCTAAATAATCGAATTTATTAAGCACAAGTGCGGATTATTACTCTCGCGACATGTTAGCACTCGTAAAACTACTTCGTTCAACTCTCAATAAAACATGGTGTCTTGCACAGCGCGACAATAACTGTTAGCGTGATTTAATGGCCTTGCATGCGGTGTGAAATAAATTCACCTTCGGTAACTCGGCTTATTTCACCTAATTGTCGGCTCGCCTTGCTCAATTTCGCTCGTAAAATTCGCAACCGATCGCCAAAAGTGGCGATTGCGTGGAAAAGAGTGACGAAAGAGTGAATAAACCGTTCGGGGAAATGAACGCTCGACCAACCGAGCGAGAACTGGGACCGCAAGCTGCCACAGAAGCTGTTCCTGTAATATTTTAGCAATTAGGACTGGACGCGTGTGAATAAATCCGATTTAAAAGCGGGGAGAATAAACTTCCGCGTAATTTTATTCGAATCCAACGAAACCGCGAGAAACGGTTCGCCACAATACTCGAAAAAAACGAAAATGTTCAATTTTAGGGGCTTCAATGAATTTTAGTCGAAATCGAATCAAAGTAGATTAGTATTACGAGCCTAATTGTGCACCACCACTCTATTTATTCGATTACGCGAATTCAAACATTCACCGATGAGATGAACCGACATTTTTAAATAAGGAAGGCGGTAGTGCAGCACTAAACCGTTTTGATTCATAGTGGCATTACAGAGCTGTAATAATATCTCGAGGCAGGGAAGCAGGATCCCAGCCGAAAAGGGTTAAATTATTACTGAATGGAGCTTCGCAGGGGTAGACTGAAACATTGAGCTGGCTCCCTTCTCGTTTTCGTAGAAAGCTTTCGACCTAGGGTCGCAGTAGGAATCGCTAGCCAACCACTAGCAGCCTCAATGTGCTCCCACTACACGAAAACTCCCTGTTTTGATACGCACACAAGGCATACCTGCTGAGCTAAGGCAAACTACAGCTCGTACTGAGGCCACATCCCCCATAGCGTTTTCCCCTCGGTAAACATACGTTTGGGGTTCACCTTGAAAGCCCGACGACCTGTTATGAGGTTTGTTGATTGCACCAACGCCGACGGTTCAAGTTCCTAGTAGCAACAGAGGTGCACTCAACAACTTTGAATTATATATAGCCGCCTGATGAAAATTGCACATAGTCGTCGGTGAAGAGCGTTAACTGTCAAGTACATACATAAAGTGTGTACAAGTAAGGTTGCTAAGGGTGTGTATAACGGTGTATATAACCTCCCAGATGACGATTTTGTAAGTAGTTAGCAGCAATTTTCGGTCCTACTACGTTTTTACTCGAATATTAATATAATTCAAGAGTATCTAGTCATTACTAGCTCCAAGAACAATAGTAGAAATAGAGAAAATATATGTCCGGAGAAAGTATGTCTTTGAGTATAATTTATTCAATAAACAGTTGTTCTCTCTCAACGTTGCAGCGGTCCAATCTCTCGTATTTATAATGTTTTCTAAATAAATATCAGTTGATCGATATACGGTAGGTTATTGTCCCTATGACGGAGAACAAATAGCCATGAGAGCGATCCTGTTGAATAAGTAATTTCATTGATAAATGAGGAGTTGGATCAGTTATAAATAAGCTCATTATCCTCCATCGCTGCCTTTATCGTCTGTTTCTCTAATAAAGCGCAGCTCATACGATACAATACCTGATATCGGATAATTTCCGTGTTTTGAAGAAAAATTAGCGTTCGTAAAATATTCAGCATCATGTTTCCTCGTTAATGCTCGGACGTTTCGCGTCAAAGTTATCGCGATAGATTGTAATCAAATTTCGAGTTTATCGTAAATGTATTGTTTTCTCTCGTATTAGCGTATCGCATGATATTCAAGCTCAGTTAATCAACCCACATTATACGCCGTGATTATGAATATTATTAATCAAAGTGAATCTCGTATAATTTTTTTCAAACTATCAAGTTTCAAAAACTGATCATCGAGTGCAGAAATAATTAATTTCGTTTCTATACGAGAAATATTTCATATATATCGACTTAGGTATTTCAATCTATTCCCTTATTTTAATTTCAATTTTTTGGAAATCAGTTGTGGACAAATAGATCGATAAAATTTCAATCAAAGTTGTTTTTCGGTATGATAACAGTCGTTTTGAAAAAAAAAGTGCTCAATCGAGTCGACAGGCAGGTAAAACCAATTATAATCAGAGTATTAATTCCAATTATAATCGGTGTGTGAGCCTATCAAAAGAAGACAAGTTTTATGAAATGAAATAAAATCTTTTTACAGCAAGAGTATAAATAAAACAGAATATCAACTTACGAAATGCGACTACTAAAATAACGAAAAATGCATTTGGTGTGTGGCACTACGATAAAGACAAACTCAAGCTCACTTGCCATAACACATTTATTTCAAGGCCTCAAGCGTTAAAAAATATTGACTCTTAACGGCCTGTAAAAATCAAAATAGAAAAATTTCGAACGCGGATAGCTTGGAAGTACAGTCCGTTATCAAAAATCTGGAAACGGCTAATTTTTCACATTTGCGTCAAGAACATTTTTTGACAATTTCATTCATTTTTCACGGAGATACAGCCATTTTTGTCACTTATTGACCACAGACACGGACAGAAAATGTTTGAGTATTCAATAAAAATTCTATCCGAATTCACTTCCAAAATCGACTTTTTTAACGACCACAATACTGCCATTTATTACGTTAGCATTGAAGTTAAAATATATGCGTGGCGAGGTGAACTAAGTGAATGGCATAACCTTGAAATAAATTTTTAAAATCGTGAATTAGAGCGTACGTCCTCGAAGGAATACTTCTACTTAGTTGTCCCTGATTAAGTGCTCCATGTGAAACGAAAAATGTGACTCAATGATCCAGACTAATACGCGTTTCTCACGAAATTCTCCTCCCCGTGTTCCTCGCAAGCATCTTTCAGTTTCCCCTAGCCCTGGTGATGCATCGGTGAGAGACTCACCTTTTGGAGGGTCGCCGGGTAATTATTGTTCGTGCGTGACGTCAGTTATTTATGTCTCGTTCCGCTTAGCTATCCAGTTCAGTTCCCCTTTTGCGTTTTCGGACTGGAAAATGCACGATCCGAAGGGTCACCGTTGGAGGGGATCTCGATACGAAATTAGGAAGTGAAGTGCCGAGCTGTTCGACGAAGAAGAAGGGATTTCTAGTTTTTAATGAAATATAAATAATGCCCGAGGTCGTTTTTGGAGGCATGTTCCGACGGTATGGTAGCTCTGGGGCTGAAGGAAGCCGTTTTCCCTTTTGACCTAAGAGTACGTTCGGCCTCCGGGGAGATAAGGTGAGCATTCGGTCTGTTTAATTAAATTCACCCGAGAGGCAATTGCAGGCCTGAATTAATCATCGGCTTCCAAAACAGCGGCTTAGGAATGGCACCCGATTCTGGAATTCATCCTTGTAACAACGGACATTGCATCGAGCCCGTGCTATTGTGATCCGACGAAATCCCCTTTATCGATAAAGCAGCATTTCAAGGGATGAGGAGCAGACTTGTGAATTGAATAGCTAACGAATCCCTGAGATTGAAATGGAACTAAAAAATGGCCATCGGTTGTTATTCAACTTTAACCATGGCTTTTGGATGAATCTCAGTGTGCACTTTCCCATTTTCGCTTTGCGCAACCTAAAAGTGAAACTTGTTAGCACACTGCACCCTCACGAAAGATATTATACTCTTTAATAATGCGAATTCGTTTGAACGGACAGGTAAACAAAGCTTTAGCACAAAACATTGTTAGCAAACCTGCAGCTGAGAATTATCAAAGTGCTTTCGATGAATTCTCCAGTCTAGATGTGTTTTCAAATTCCACATTGACCACATTCGACTGTTGTTTACGAGTTGGCCCGAAGTAATGACTACGCTGACACTTGTGGCTTTTTCAGATATCATAAAGCGCTGGGCGGGAAGCCAGCACAAAGGAAAGCGCTGTAGATCCTCTTGGAATCGTCAAATCCTTTTTTTACAAAAGAAAAAACTGGGACCTTGGAGAGATTTAGGAACCCTTCTGATGGAAAGCGGCCTACGTTAGGAGGGAAGAATAGTGCGAGCGTCCTGATGCCTGGGCGGAGATTTCAAAAATCTGAAATGCTAATGCGAAGGAGAGGGAAGCTAGCGGTATTTAATGGCAACGGGAAAGAGTTTCAAGCACTCGGCGGAAAGCCTGAAGTAAGAAAAGGGCTCGACACTAAGATGAATGCTCCCGGGTCAACGTGAATCTTTACTTTCCGTTCAAGGGGATTTCTTTCTGAATTCAACAGAAAGAAAGTGACAGAAAGTGTCCAAATTGCGTTTGTAAAACGAGAGCCGCTCTAGATTAAAAGAAATACATTCAGCGGTTCTTTCGACATTATCTCGATTCGAAGTAGTTCGCCTGAAATAGGAGATTTAAGTTACTACTGGGGAAAATAGACCATTTTCTGCTGGAATATTGCTTCAGGATAGCATAGAGCGCCGCCGGTTTAATAATGACAGTATTTGCTTCAAATGACGAAGATGTCATCAGCCAGTGTCAGCCAAAGACAGTACACTAAAACAAAGTTTCGTATGTAATGAGCATTAATTTGATGCTTTCGAAGTCTTGATTCTAGACTGCTCCATAGTCCATTAATGGCGCAAGATGCCTAATATCTGAGGAATATTTATGAACTGTTGTTATCGAGATCGGACTGTGTGGGGAGACGGAGAGAAACTGACTGAAGAATAGATGACAGGAGCTCGAGGGCTGTCAATATGCCAAGACATTGGCGTGCAGTCAGAAGCCTTGAAGTTGACAAAATTAATTGATCCCATCAGTATTTCGTCTCTCCTGGTAAGTACTTTGAACTTGGTGAAAACTCTAGAGCTGAAGCTGGAGCTGAAACAGCTTTGGTCGATCTGTGCATGGTTTATTGACGCAAACATTAGAGCATTGCGTGCCGGCAATGTCTTGAGGCAATGATCTGAAGGCCGTTCTAAATTTAATTGCATCATGGCTCACATCGAGGGATCTGAATTTATTATAACTAGACTTGATCGTATCATTGAAGCTCCCCGTTTCGAGATCTGAGATTTTTCCTTCAAGCATGACCTGATTACGAAGTACCCATTTAGTGAATTCTTACTAAATTAAAACAGTACGACGAAAATATTCAATTTGCACGCTACAAAATGGCTGTTGGCTCTTGCTCCATCTACGAATCCGATATGATTCGATTTCATGAAGTCGATTGTCTTGGCATTTTCAATTGGTGTCCAGACCTCAACTGAAACGATAAATATGTTACCCATTCTGGAAACCCCAATATCGGGAAGATCGAAGTTAAAAAAAGGATGGCCGAAGAAAATATGCCCTTTGAAGGTGCGGAATAGGACTCTTGATTTGGCAGGTTAAGTATCTATAGGCTCGTTCACAGGTTTCGAGGTAGTTTGTCGCACCAGCTCTCCTAAGTTCCTGGTAGGTTCTGTGCTTCAAATTGCCCATTAATTATTGAAACCAGTTCGTCGTGCGCAAGCTTTGCGTCAATGCTTTGGGTTTGAACCCTTTGTGAATACAAAATCCGTCATCCGTGCAAGGCCGCAGCTTCGACGGTCCCTCGAATATTCGCGGCTTACAGCTCTACATCGCGATGGCTCATGAAATATTGCAGAAACGAGGCCGATCAAGAGGCTCTTTCGTTTCACGGTGAAAATATATCGCACAATAGGGTCAACTGTCATCTGAAGGCGAAATAAAATGACATAAATGAATTATTATAGGCGACCGAATGTTTTATCGTGGATAATGCGAATCGAAATTAATCAAATAACGATGAAAATCCATGAACAATAGATCTTATGAAAAAAACCGATGTGGACTATGGGCAATGAGCCTTTGAACTAGTAAATTGTTCTGTTATATTTACCTATTCTTCAGTTCTGAAGCACTGACAGGGATAACCTCGCAATTGAGAGGAGCTATTTTGAATTCGACATCAGCAATGTTTCTTCTAAAGGTAATAAATTAAAGTGATAAATCCCAGCAGTAAAAAAAGAGTCTTCGAATGCGAAGATCGAAGTGACCTGATCATCCAACACGTTCCTCTAACGAGACGGTCATTATTCAAACTTTCGAACTCGCTAAACTCCATCGGCCGACCGTTCGATTGAGAGCCGTTTTATTGAGATTACCGAAAATATATCGCCGCAAATTTCCCTTGAAAGTGATCGTTATAGTAGCACGGTGAGCAGGCTTTTCCCGAGCTGGGATGCATAGAATAATAAAGTGGCACAGCTTACTGCGGTGAAGTTGTCTCGGAAATTACGCTCCTCGAAGAGAAGACTGGACCGTGGAGGTAGAAGGTTTCGCTCTCACGCTAAATAATCTATTCGAAGCTCGGCCCTCAATAACTCTCTCAGCTGATAACTAAATGGCCATTAATGGCCGCCTCCTTCAAGCCCTTCAAGAAGATCCAAGAGGAAGTAAATGACTAATGAAGGTCGAGGATCAGGGTTGGGGCATCCGGTTCAAAAGGAAGAACATCCGAGATGAAACGAGAAGAAGTCGGACTGCCAAGGAATGAAAGTGAAATCATAACGATTTCCGTCTATTTCAAGATGAGAGGCTTCCCTAAGAAATATGAAGGAGCCGGTTTTCCTGATTTTCTTATGATCTAAGAATGAAGAATTTACCCAGTTAATTGGGCAACCGGCTCAATGAGCAATCGCAGATGCTCAATGGGAAATTGGCATCGAATTTTTTATAATAGAAATTATATGCCTCGGAGATAACGAAATGATGAATCACAGGCCTGAAATAGCATCATTCTGTAAAAAGTACCTATTCTAGTGAAATTTTCAAGTTTGGAAAATGGCTCGAACCGAAGGGAGAAAATAGGTCACCTTTCTCCGGCCCTGTGGATTGGGCAGCGAAGAAAGAAGGAGGATCGCAGGTTGACGGCCTGTGTGACGTAAGGTATTCTCTTCTATTTCCCGCTACTTTTCGATCACGCTCCGCTTCTCTTGTCAACTCTGACTTCAATGTTCCTTTTTTTCCAAAATTTCAAGTCTACATGGAAATGTCTTTAGAGATGTAGGTATAATACTAATTGATGATCACATTATTTTGTAATAAAAAATGGATGAGAATTCCCCATTCAGCGAGACAGGAACCAAATATAAACCTCTGATGCGGTTTCAGCGATTTCATTACGATAAGTGATATAATTCAAATAATTCAATTAGCAACATTTTTTAGTGAGGTAGATTAGTTTTTCAGTTGCCAAAACTGGCTAAGAATCGAAAAGTAGTCGAGATTGTCATAGATTGTCGCTCTCTTAAAACAAATTTTGTTTCTTGACACACCGTATTTCAAATTAGTACCAATGTACAAGGTACTTTCGCATTTTCAGTTTCCCTGTTGACTATGTTGCTATCGTGACAAGCCTAAATCCAGCTCTGATCCAGACACGTCAGTAGAAAGTTTTCAAGTTTAGATAACTGGCTAGGTCTTCTTTTTAAATTAAATGTCTTCCTCCCCTTCGTCGTTGGAACTTGGAAAAAAAACAACGTCTTGCTTCCTTTGTTCGGATCTCGAGTTAGTACAACTTTAATAAAGGACTTACAAAGTTCGGAAAGGACAACTTCATTCGTGAACAAGAGCACGAAATTTGGAACTGGAAAACCGGCGTTTCGAAAAAAAATGGAAAAGTTTTAATCCGAATATTTTAATATTACAATAGAACCAAACGAGTTGGGAAATTGGCGATCGGAAGTTGGCTACTTATCATGGCCCATCGTTAAGGCTTTAGGTTTACCTATTTCCTGATGATGGCACGAGAGTGGGCGTTTTGAAGTCTGCAAGCAGCAGTATGAAGCTATAATTACGCAGTCTTTCTCCAAAGGTGCCCTGCTATATTGATTGCGAATGCGAAAGTGAAACAGAGAATTCAGTTGCTCTTGGGGAGTTATGCTTCTGGTGAAATATACCCCACAGAAATTAACCATAGGAAAAATCTACTTCAATTTTTTCTAGCTTGTTTATTATTTGTCAATTCTTTATCAACGCACGTTTTTGTGCTCCAGAATTCTGTCCGCGTATGCTCGTTCCGCAGATGTAATTATCGGTGCGTAAATTTTCGTTCGGACATTTTAAGCGACCGCTTCTCAATCGACAAAAAAAGTTCCTCATTTTTCCATTCGTTTTTTGAAACTAATTATGACTTCAAACCGGATAAACTGGCAGGTGCACTGTTAACGAAATGCAATCATTTCTCTTGCAGTTGGAAAAATATCCAGTCACTCCCAAACTTCATCCCAATAAATTCACTCCCAATAATTCATCGAGGTCGCAACGAGCGGGAGTAAACAAGGAGAAAACCGTGGAACTGTATATTATTACGAGCAGTTCGATCGAACGTAGCGATTACTCAAAAGACAAACCGTGATGTGTTTGTGCATTCAAAGCTACCCCTGACACGATATACTCCACCCACCGGGATAACGATCTATTACAATGACCTATGGCGGAAACAGTGAATTACATTCTAATCTATACCTTTACCGCAGAAAACCGGGATGCCCCCCTTCTCGACCTAATGTCTCTATTTTTTTATCTTCCCCTCGTTTCTGGGAGATTTTCTTTCCCCAAACTAGACTTAGGTGGAACGAACATTAGTTAAGTCGTTAATGTATAGGGAGAGCTAGTTTGACGTATGTGAGCTCACTATTTGAGTCCATAGAAGTTGAGTTATGTCGACGTCGCACCTGGTGTGACGTGTAAATGACCACATAGAAGGGTGGTCTATCAGGTTTATTTAGTGACGGTGCCTCCTTGTTTCTTCCAGCGGATTGGACATGGTAATTTATTATCACGACGTGAACGTGCATCAAGATAATTGCAATGACTAAGGCGGTGCGATGAATGGTTTAATCGCTCTTGAAATAAATTTATTGAGATTTCTTGAGAAAAAAAAAAGAATAAATAAAAAGTAAATAAATATACTCAGTATACAACGTACACTCCAGTTCCACACAAGCTGCTTGTCATGAATGATAAATTACCCACATTAGCCGGAAAACCTGGCTTGATAATATACGAGACGGCAAATTAATGGAGACGGAAAACCTCCGTTTCTTTTCAAATCATCCGGTGTGGCATTTTTGAGGGGGAAATATTATCCGCGTCTCAGCTCATGGCTGTGTATCTTTAGCGTTGCCAAACAAAGAAAACTCGCATAGCATTTTGCTCTGTAAAAACTCGTCTCCCTTCTTCATCCATCGTCATGTTGGTGGCATCCTTTGAAACCGCTTCTCGGGGGAAAAAATGAGACGGTATAAGTTTCGTGGAGAAGTGGAAAACAACATGAATGGGAGAAAGACAAAGTGCCCGGGTCACGTGACCATATCTTGCGCATAATGACATCATTATTCTTCCGCTAGGGCCGAAAACGGGAGCATGGTTCGTCTGACCACTTGTCTTCCGGACTGGTGGCCAAACTAATATGAGTGCGGATCCTCTACAGTTTCTCTACCTCATGGGACGGGTGTACTGTTCGCTGAGAAAACCGAGGGAATGTGGCAAAAGACGAAAAAGAAGCGAAGAAGGTTAAGAAGAGGAATGCGGGATATTCAACTGACACAGGGTAACCTACGATCCTCCCAACCGTTCCCGCAGATCTTGCCATCACCAGCGGTACTACATTATTACTAAGATGCTCAACCTTCGGCCGCCTCGTATCTATTACGCTTTTCTTGAGCTTCCACCTCGAGGCATTCCCTCTTTTTCTTCCCACTGCCAAACTCCGTCTCGGACGCGAAAGGACGCATTACAGGATTATTTACGACTTGAAATCCATCTTGTGAGGCTTCATTTGCCTGCTCTCTTCATTTTCTGGGCGTCCGATATCGGCAATCTTGAGAGGGTTTTTTCGTCTCGATCAAAACGGAGGTCAGACCGGAATTAATTGGTTTTAGAAACTATTTTCTAAATCTGGAAGATGGGGATGGAACATGAAAATATTACTATCCGCAAACGTTTATAAAGGACTGAAAGCTACTCGAAATTCCAGTCGTTGTACAAAGTTCTGCGAGCTAACCGCCGTTGTAGTTTCTATTACGAAATATTATTTCACTCCGCAACCTCAGCAACACGACAAGTTATAAGCGCCGAAATTCCGCTTCAATATTGAGCGCCCGCGGCTATGGCGGTTAGGTGCGACGGCTGATGAAGCTAATTAACCCCCCAGGATTGGTAATTAACCTTTAGGGGAGATGATGAATAATAAAAATGTTTCCCGAGGCGAAACAAGCGATATCGGCTTGATATTTTTACACTCGGCAGAGTCGCAGCGCTAAAGGAGTTTTCACCACGTTCGTTATGCAACGGCTTGCGTTGTAAGCAAATGGAGAAGTTGCATTAATTATCGCCGTTTTTATTTAGCCGTTCCAATGCAAATTATTAAGTTGCGACCGATTTTCGAACGTGCCAGGGAGCTGAGCGTCGATGAAAAAATAATCTACGGAATAACAGTTCACTCGTTTTGCTGTAACGAAATCAGAAGGAAACAAATCCACTATCTGAAAAATTAAATTTGGAAAAAAAACGTCTGTTTTTCATTACCCAAGAGTAGAATGCTCGATCTGTTTTAATTTTCTAATTTGGGCTCTTAAAATAAGTTTAAACAGTTTCATCTGACGATATCGTCTAATGGAGATTTATAAACAGTTTACAATCGTTAATAGACTTTGCAGACGTTCAATGCGTCACGTTTGCCCATTAAACGCTCGACAGATAAACGTACAACTGCGGTCGACGGGTCGTTAGTGACTCGGCACGGTTGAACACTAAACTGCTCAAGTACGTGATGATAAAACTGTGTTCATTTTGCGGAAGATTTATTAGCGCACTCGCGTCGGAATAGCGCTAACTTAAACCGCGTGATTATTTTTACCCTGCCTTCCCTCAATATAATTGTGAATTGTACATAGTTTTTTCAGGGAAGACGGGAGATAATTTGAAAAACATAAACGAAGTGTTTTGTTAAGAAAAATGTTAATGCTTTTCAGTACCTGTAGTAAAGGTTTTTGACATTAGCGAATTATGAGTATTGTGAATACTTAATGCTGTGTATAGCGATTACTGAATATAGCTGATAGGGAAAATTGCAAAATGACTATAAATTACTGCATATTGCCGTTGTTTAAATAAAACTTGAAATACGCAGATGATTTTGAACCAAAAGCCGCCAATCGTCAATTTTCACGGCGTGCGCAAAAATAAGCGAAAATAAATACCACGGATGTGTCATCTAAAGTCAACTTTATCGTACCTTTATATGCTAGATGTTCAATTTTGTTTTCGGCGAATTTGGAATTCAAGTTTCATGACGATGAACGGATATATGGAAGAAAATGGTGAATGAATTAAATCAGATTATACTGACCGACCTGCTCTCAAGCCTGACAATTCTTCCGTCATAGTTGACGGATAATACTCGATATTCCGCGTTGACATTACTCGGTGGTTATATAATACCTGTTTCGCAACAGTTCGACAAGCATCGGAAAATCATCTGGTATGACGTCGGTGGCTTGAAATGTTTTGATTTGGCTCCCGAACAAAACAAGCGTTCAAATGTCCATTTTGACATAAATCGGGCGTCCTTTTTTTGCCGGTGAGACCGAAGATATGGTTAATTTCGAATATGGTAATAGATACCGAGATTGACGGCAAGATAGAACTGGATTTCAGGTAAGCTCGAACGGAAATATTAATGGCTGTCGAAAGATGTCAGACGGATGTTGACGTAGCTCCAACTTTAACGAAGCTAATGGAAAATGTATATCCGGGAGTTTGAATCGTAAAGGAGTTGAACTTTGTGAAACGTTCATAGTACTGTGCTCCGAAACACGAGGGTTCGTGTTTCAATTTCAACAATTTTTAGCGCCGAAAATGTATTGTATTTTCAATAACTAATTCAGGTAAAAATTACATTTTTTGGTCTAACGTCATCTCTTTCAGAGAAGGATGATTGAAAATTTTCAACCGCACGAATACATCGTTTCATTTGTATTTATGCACTTGTCTTTATTTCATAGCGCAAAGAAAAATTCAAAATAGAAATAATAAAAAGCGCAATGGCCACAGTTTGCAGAAATTTACACGCGACAGATCAATTATAAATATTACTTATCCTTTGATTTAACGCTCGCATTGAATGTTATTAAAATTAACTATTTCCTTTTTTTTGTTACAGGTGCGTACCACCGTTTTGCTTCTCACTGTTAAACGTGGGTATAATATTCAGTGTACGCAATGTAATTCTGTCAGAAACCTATTACCTTTGGTCGGGCAGGCTCGTGACACGTGACATCCCTTGGTGACGAGGTGAACTCAAATACAACTCCAGGCGAACTTGCCGATGTGGCGTTTCAACAAATTTTTCGCTTTCCAGTAGGCTGGATATTCATAAATTTCATCTGCATCAATTCTCTGCTGAAACGTTTCAACAGAGAGCATTCCAAAAACGCGCCTCTGTGATTTGAATTTAATATTGCATAACTGTGGTCCCACACAAAACGAATTAGTGTATCTTAACAGAATATGGATTCAATACCGAAAAAAATACGGACGTGTGTAAAATAAATTTTGTAGAAAAAAAAACATCCTCCGTAATCGAAATAATTATTACTACATCACTTGGTTATTTCTCTAAACTATACTGAAAGTGTCTAATATAATACAAGTGTATAATAAAGTGTAGTATAACGCCTTTTCTGAATAATTGGTTCTCTGAATGGAAATATAGAAATTACCTCAAGTTTCCGGTTCGACGGCGCAAGACCCTCCGATTCTTAGGAAACCGCTTTGTTTCGAAGATACTCGTACATTTTCGGGTTCTAAAAGGTTGAAACTAATTTCGACTGATGAACTTTCAGATAAGTCTTATTCAAGTTATCTCGCGATTTTACTCGCTAGTGAAAGCATTAGCATAATAGCCGTGGTCGGAGAATGTTAATCAACTCGAAACTCACCCTCAAAGAAGTAAATGGTCTCTTTATCATATATTTACACAGAACACCGGTTCAGTGATGAGCTTTTTTTTTCCAAAAGAGATTTTTTCCCGCCGCTTTTATATTCCTTCAAACTAACCTAATTCAGTCTGAAACATTAATGCGAAAGGCGGTATCGACATAAAAGGATTGAGAGTCTCTTTCAGACCTGACGGGCCAAGTTGATGTTTCAACTTTCAAGTTGCCCGATGAAAGAGGTAAAGAAGGTATAAAGTCGTTTCAAAACCGAAGTTCCATTCGGCGGTGGAAAAATAGGGGGAATTCCACTTTTCTGTTGATATCTCTTTTTTTGTAATTTCATTGTACAATCTTGAAGCGATGATAATTCGCCATTTATTTGCTCGAACAACGTTGAGCGAATTTCAAGCTTGTCAAAATAAAATTTCTTGACAAGCCGCAAGGGGCGGCTTCAATAAGGGCACTTCAAGGTAACCTCACGACAATTTTCCCTCAAGATGGTAACCATATAAAAATGCACAATGGTGACCCGATGAGGAAACTAATTTTATTTTTTATTATTATTTCAATTTAATTGATTTTTAATGCATTAAGAACTATTGATTCAAACCAATAACCCCCCTTTATTTCTGAAGCTCATTTGTCTCAGACGCTTTTAAGACTAAATGTGGGAAAAATTGCATAATTATCTTTCATGTTCACTGGATTTATTCCTCCAGATGATTTCATCTTCGGCCTCCTAACTCTCAAAGGGGTGCACAGTCCTTTTCACTTTGGTGCTTGAGATAAGATAAATAACACCAACCGTTCTTCGGATATCTTCTGACCAAAGGCGAGAGGACTTGTAGAAATCAGTGCAGCTGAAATGAACCGTTGGAGAACGACCTATGTATTTGAGAAATTAAGATGGTATTTGGGGTCCAAACTGACATTCAAATACCTCATTGTATTGCCATCAAGGAAGAAGAATACTTACCAAGGTAAACCAGCAGCGCCCTCGTCGGTTCGAGGATATAGCTCCCATAGCTGCTCGTCAGGCAAGCTAGCTGAATTCCATTTTCCAATACCGCTACCAGAGGAAAGCTGGTGGTTCAACAATTCTACTCTGTTACAGTATGGAAGTTTCGATGCAGTTTTGCCAGATCATCATTCCGATTTCTACAGAATTATCATGTACTTCGAATTTAATGCATTGTTAAAACTTTATAATCACACCATGCTCTCGTTGCAAACTATTTTCAGTCTGTGATGAATATATCATATTCTATTCTATTTTCATTCAGTATCTAATAGTTTCTCCTCATTTGAGTTCTCCTCGGTCAACGAATG
This sequence comes from Tupiocoris notatus, assembly GCA_037159825.1. Lineage (NCBI taxonomy): Eukaryota > Metazoa > Arthropoda > Insecta > Hemiptera > Miridae > Tupiocoris > Tupiocoris notatus. Next base: position 135,751 of record JASJUZ010000560.1, on the reverse strand, counting down.
ATCGAAAAAAAACCTCGTCCGCAAATTTCTACCAGATTATTTTTCAAGTACCTTCACAAGTCGTTTGAATACAAGTGAATAGTTTATTTTTCCATGTCCCTATAACGTGTGTACATCACAATCTATGGATTTTTCTCTGATTTTATGAAGAATACGGAATACGGAATTTTTTAGTGAATCAACGGAAATCAAGTCCTTGTGTACGGAAAAGCAGTAATTTTGATCTGGCAACACTGTACCGACGCGTTACCGCACAATTTACAAATTTTTGTTGCAAAATGTTTTTTTCTGGTTTCCTTCTTCTGGTCCTCGGTGTTTCGGGAGAATAATAACGCACAGGTATTTCTTCTAGAATGGTTCGCATTATCTATAAATCAACCCCTTCCCTAGCGATCGGTTGGTACTTACGATGATAAAAAACTAGCGTTAGATCGCATCTGGTCCTGGTAAGGTATACTATAATTTCGAACCGAACGAAATCGAGCTATGTCCCCTTTGTGTGATGTATTACTTTCATATGTGCCCTCAGTTAATCTAAATCCTCTGTTTTCTCGCCCTGGTCCTCCCTTCGCAATAAATTTCTCAGTTCCCCTTTGGTCCCAAGCGGATTCGCCAAAAACGAAAACTCGTCCCAATCGCTATTACGCATATTGTTTCAACCGTTTCATCGGCCATCTCTCTTCAGCGGTTTCCATACAATGGTGTACATGTAACCGTTGTATTGAAGGACACCGCCAAAGTCAGCGGGGGCGAGGGAGAGCGAAAATACGGCCATGATTAAGTTCTCAACTGTTCAAACTTTCATGAAACAGAAGTTAGGAGTGAATATCTCAAAGGTTCCTTCCACCATCGTCCCTTCCGCTTTTCTACTCCCGACCGCGTAGATTCCTACAGACCATCAGCAGCCCAACTCTTCCCCCGTCTTGCGCTTGCCTTTACAATTTCTACGCAATTTTCTCAAGATTGGGTTAAAGTGGGCGAGGTGGCGAACTGCTCGTCAAGCCTCTGCAAGCGCGATGGGGGACTTTTCAAGACGTAGTAACGGATTTCCTCTTCTCGGAACAAACAGCCGCGGGAAGAAGTTCCGTTTTCGACGGCGGAAGAGTTTCAAGCGCGAGTTATATTGAATAGTTTACGGTTGAAGAGAACAATCGCGGAATTCGCTGTTGCGATCAAAATCTATTATTTCATTACCTTCTCCAGCAATCAGTGGCTTTTCAATTGAAGATGCTATTTGATTTGTTTCAATTCCGGCGTCTTAAACGGCGATTTCATTGGCAATTGTGGTCATTTGTTTGCAATGGTTTTTATTGGCAATATATATTTCACGCCGTTAGTCGTGAGTATAGGAAACTATCTATAGAGGAAACTATCGGATTCAGAGTGAATCCCATTGTTCAATTTTCGCGCCAATGCTGCTCATAATTATTCAAGGGCACACATTCGACCTATCTTGGACGTCTCGTTGCTATGACGGCGAGATTGATTTTCATCCATCATAGAAATGGTTCATTGGCGTTCCATTTAAGCCCCGCTCATCGAAAACGTATCATACCGCGACGAAAACACGGAAATGAGATGTTTCGTTTGAGAATATTCGCATCGAGCGATTCCATGCTATTCTCCGCGGGTTTTCATTTTCTACTCGGTGGCAACAGAGCCGGCCGTCCGCCACTTTCAAGTTCCAATTCGTTTCATTTTATGTTGATTAAAGTTGAACGAAATTGGATTACTATAAATGAAAAGCGCATTCCGCCCGGTCCAACGTGTCTCGAGGGCAAACCGATTAAATGGGTAATTAAATTACTGCTAGCTCGAACAGCGGAACGGCTCTCGTTGTTTCCTAAATCCGGCTGAAATGTCGTGAGGATGTGATTCTTTTTCTGTTGCTAACTAGATACAGTCCGAAAGAGTTTTGAAGAATATGGGCAAAATGTGAACGACAAATAGACAATCATTATTTCTGCAGCTGTTGCTGAATCCGTGCAGTTCATAAAGGTCCTAATTGACAACCTATACAGCTATTAATTATCATCGTAATCAGCATGAATTTACTGTTATGTCTCCGCTGGAAAGGCCGCAATACGGTCACCGCAAAGGCAGATATTCATAATTGGTTTTGCTCAATTGAAATATTTTCCAAATGAAAGCTAATAGAGCGAGAATGGTTTTTGTACAGACTCAATTTGATAATTACAGATTTAAGTAGGTCTGTGGACTGAGCCGAACTGAAATAAGCGTCAGAGCACTGCCGTTCTCGTTTGCCATTGTCGGAATCGAAATGTTTCCAATAAGGATGAGCGGTTGTGAGGAAGCAGTTCTTCATTGAATAGCGGGCGGTTTGATTTTCATTTAATATGTCCCTCGATGTCGCGAGTGCTCGTCGAGTTTAACTTGACGTTCCCGATAGCTTTTAACGTAATTAAACAGCGCGACGACATCTCAATTTCCTATACTCCGAATATCACGGAAAACAGGCGTTTTTCCATTAAAATACATCTCACTTCTAATTCAACATCACTCTAGATAATAAGCGTTTCGCGAAGACGAATGATTTAACCGTAGACTATCGTTCTTTTCTAACGAAGTTGTCTATAAACTCCGCAACGAATTTCGTTCTCTGTACAATAACTCGTAAGTGATTGGTTGACGAAACTGGAAACTCGTTTCCCTAATTGATGCGATTCCTTGATTTACAGGCCCTTTTTATTGTGAATTAACAGGTGTGTAAATAAAAGTGTGCCAATCTGCAATGCCCAAGTTACCTGTTATTTAGAGAAAACGATATGAAATATAATTATAGGAATAATATATATTCCCGAATAATATATATGCTAGGTAGCACTACTATTCAAATTTAATTCCGTTCAATTAAATAAAGAGAATCAGGAAATGTGTTTTGGAAATTGCCTTCTTGTCATCGGATAAGCTTTTCGCATCCTTTCACTGTCTTCCCGCGAAGAACTCGTCTTCGGATGACGATCGTTGAACATTATTCTTCGCGAGTCGCTCAGATTTATTCATCCCTATTCGTCACAAGGCTTGTGATAACGCGTTGACTCGAAGTGCTCACCGACAGATTGGCACCTACGCATTCGCCAAAATGTATTCCAGACTTAGCCCATCTCGCTTCTTGAGATTTCCATTCGAAGCCACGTGGATATCCGGTTCGGTTGGTACATGAATTGTATTCTTCGTTTTTGGGTAGTAGCTTCATATCTTCTTGGTTTTGAAGTTTGCGGGGGAGAAAAACTGGGCGACTCGTTCTCCATTTTCTTTATTGCCCGCCGAGCACATTCGCCCCTACGGTACGGCCGTAGCTACCAATGGTGCTACAAAGCCCTGATGATGCCCGAAGGGGCGAAAGTGCTCGGCGGGCAATAAAGAAAATGGAGAACGAGTCGCCCAGTTTTTCTCCCTAGCCGCCATATTCGCTAGCCATATTCTTATTTTTACTGGATTCTACATTAAATTTCCTTCATTTTCTTCCACAGCACCTAATCTTTCCCATTTCGGGAACGTGACGAAAAAAATCCCAAAAAGTTGAAACTTCAAAAGTATGAAAATCGAAAAAAATTCGAAAAATATTACTAATCGTTCGAATTTGATTGTTTTCACTTTAAATTCGAATTCTACGTCTATTTTTCTGTAAGAATCATTAATTAATCAAATTTGAACAGTACTTTAAGTATTTGCAACGGATTTTCAAAGTTGAAAAACGTAAGAGTGGCGTAGTATTAAACCTGGAAAAACTGATAGTTGACGTCAAATTTCCGCCGTTTTGACGTCATATTCGGATTCAGCGTTAAATTCCCTATAAGAATAGCTTTCAAAATCGCTTTAAAACGAAAATTTAATTTTTCACCCTTACCGATGCCAGCGGTGAAAAAACTCGATTTACGGAAAATAATTTCCCTGGCTGTGTTTAATTTTTTTTCACCAAATTTTTTGCTATGTACGTGTGTAAGGCGTTCAAATGAAGACTCCTGCATAATAAAACAATTGATTCGCATTTATTTTGACCCCGAAAACCACGGTTAAAGTCCAATTTTTGAGCTTTCAAAAACCGATTTTTTCGGACCACTTGCAGATTTTTCCGAGAAATAAAAAAAATCACAAAAATACATCTTGGTAAGACACAACTTTCCTAAAAATTTCAGATTTTTATCTGTATTGAGAGACGAGTAAAAAATCGTTAACTGATCGGTTGAAAAAAATCGCAGGGGTACCCCTTGGATTTTTCGCGAAAAATTTTTTGAAATAGATTTCGCTCAAATTCAGCATAATGATAGTTGATGATGTGTATATCAATAATATATGGTTCATTCTTTGTTTCTTTCGCACTAAATAGATGAAAATAACGTTTAAAGTTGAAAAATGTCATGTTTTCGTGTATAGTCTACTAATATTGTTGAATAACGCAAAAACGGTTGAAAAATTGATAGGTACATTACATTGGGAAATTGTGGACAGTTAAATGACCTATATTTTGGTATATTCAAACATCTGAATTGACGATTTTTTGTCTGAGTTATCCACTCTGCAAGTTACTAATCTTGGAAAACTTAAAAGTTGTAACGTCTAATTCTGCTACAACTTTGCTCCAGTTGAAAAACCCAATACTTTATGATACTAAGTACGATACAATCCCCACCAACTACATACCAAATTATAGCAACTACTACTAAGTACTACCTACTATAAAAATACCTATAGATTCCCACTTTCCATACACAAATAATAAACTGATACTACATACCTATACCTATACTATATACTATATATATAGTACTATATATATAGTACTACTAACCCTATAAGTTTTCCTATTTTTTTAGCGATGAGAAAAATCACACATTTATTTAAATTATATTTTTTAATCACCCAATTAAATTATAATTAGGAATGAGAATATTCTGTAGAACTAGTATGACCCCGCAGAGTACAACTGGGAAAAATCGCCCTTCGCTCGTATTTATTTGAAAAGAGTATTTATTTGAGAAGAGAATTTTATAAAGAGATCTATTTGCAAGAGATCCGGTCAGGCCGTTATAGGTAAAACTGCTCGCCTATGAACGCGTCGATTTGAACAACGAGGTTCAGCCAGAACGATGGCGAGGATGATTAAAAACTTCCCTCCCTTTTTCAAGTGTAAAGAAAAATTCCACACTTTCCGTCACGATATCCTTGTCAATTCTAGTGAACCCCTCTACCTATGACAAAAAAGTGCGGCGTCGGCTTATTGGGTTTATCGCTCCAACATTTCTGAGGTCATAAAATGAATCAGACGGGAAAAATAATATTTTATCGTGACAAGTTTAGTTTGTTCAGCTCTTCTATCGCATTCCGTAAAATGTAATGGCCGACTGAACTTCAAAGTGAAAAGGTAGAATAACGAGGGGATTTTTTCGCGAACAATCGATTAGATAAATTTTTTACCGTCGAATCCGCTCAATTACTTCGCTGGAGAGTGGATTAATTCGTATTTATTCTTCGCTTTCGTTTCAACTAGTTGTAGGTCGAATGAACGGACCGAACCACCTAACAAAATAAATTCCCCGTCCGTTTAAAAGTTCGTTGGAATGAAGAAATTTCGCAGCAGTTGTTTCCCAGATTTGAAGATATAAACACTAACATTCATCTAGCTAGAAGACTATTCGGGCGACAGAAAAATGATTAACATACTATTTTTCTCAGAGTTGGAGATGTAAAACATATAATCTCTCAAAGCTACCAATGTAGAAAATCCCGTTAATTCTGCTATGTATAAAAAAAAGTTTCCGCATTGAAAAAGGCGAAAAATACCTTCATTTTTTACTCTGCATTATTTCATTATTATTCATTCATGGTGAAAGTGATGTCTCTCGAAAAAACAGGGGTGCGAAAAAATTCGCAGTCAAAACAATTTTTCTTTCAACGAAAAGTAATTAAGTTCTATACTGCGTTATTTAGTTCTCAGCCTGAATATCATTGAAGTTGGTACCGTAGATATGTATGAAACGCTGGAGCTGGAATTTTCAAGATGGAAAGTTTGTATAAAATCTCTCAAGCAATAGGGGATAGATGCGCCAACTGGGTCGCAGGTCGTATTTTTGTATTCGGCCGAAGTACGGCCCATCAACCATCCAGCAGTGGCTCAGGTCTCGAAAAATGTGCCGCTCCATTAATTTTAGCCTCCTCAAGGGACAAGGGGAAGGAATAAAAGTTGAGGACAGGGGCGCAAGCTGTTCCAAACTCCCTCAATCTCAGACCTGTCGATTCTCATATTTTCTCCCGCTGAAAGATGGAAATCTTTCGGCCGTTGTTTTTCAGGCCTGAAGTATTGACGTGTAAACCTTGGCAGGCTATTAATGCAATCAATAATTTCTGATATTTCTATTCGAGTCAATGCTACGCCATTTACAAATCTAATTTAAAGAGCTATTTTTTAATCACCAGTTATTTCTGTGTTGTGAAAAGTCTCAACATTCAACGGCTGCAGTTAATCTATAAACTATATTCGATTGATAAATAACTTATTTTTTATTCGTCTTTCAATTTTCGCAAGCTCAGCTCGTCCAGAAACTTCGGAAAGAGCCCCTTATTAATTATTTTGATACTTGTGGTTTTTGTGAAATCGTCTCAATCTTCAATCTTGTAGTGCGTGCTATTTTATTGGAATTGTTCCCGTAATATATATTATAACCCACGTGGAGATCAATTCGGGAACGAAGTTTTTCGCCGAAAAGGTTCTTTACAGGTGAAACATTCGAGGAAGAAAAAACCAGCGAAAAAACTGCTATTCGGTAATAATAGAATATCATATCATTTTTCTCGTGTTTGGCAACGATCTCTCAAGGCGTACGCTTCCAAAACGATGCAGCAAACAAAAAACTAAGGCAGAAGCAACATTGGATGTTATTGTTCGCCAGTAAACATTATTAAAGAAGCTTATCAGGTCAAGGTATTACCAACGTGAGCTTGGAAGGCCCGTTGAAACAAAGTGTTTCATCCGACCAAGCTTTATTCTACGAAGCGTGAACAACGCTGAAAAACTTTATGAAAACACCTTCAACCCAATTTATCCCAGACGCCGCAGAGTCCTCACCACTTCCACTACCATACGCACTTCAATTCCCTAATCCTCGATATTCCTTTTTTCAACCCTTTTCGCCACCACTACAGTTTCTATCTATCTTTTAAACAAACACACACCAACAGAGCGAGAGCCTTTTTCATTTTTTTACCTTTTCTCTTCTCTTTTTTCTCTCTTTGCTCGATTGTCGTTTTTCCCGAGCTTGAATAAAGGATGTGGATGAGCCTCTGACGCATACCTTGGAAATTTTACTTTTTTCGCCAATTTATATAATAAACTTGCCGCCCGAGGCCGAAAGAAATTCATTAGAGCAGCTGCCGTCGCTTGACAGCGTTTACGAAGGGTTAAATTAAAATTGGCAGTCTTCACTTGAAGAATATAGAGTTTCTATGTTTTATTTATCAGTAAGCGAAACGAGAAGTTGAACGTAATTTGAATTAGCGAATTGACGTTTTTCTTTCTGCGAACCCCTCATTTTGAAATAATTCATGCGGCTCAACGTTTACGCTTCTTAATCCGAGTCAAATTCATATTTAAACAGAAAAATGATTATGAGGGTTAATGTAACTCTCTTAATTTTAATCCACCTCTTTTATTAAATCGCAATTAATATTTGAAATGATAATCATCAAGTTCAATGAATACTTCTACGCGAATCTTCTCTATCAAATACATCGCTTTGACAGTGACTAGAATTTTTCCACGACTTCTAGTGTAACTTATAGCTATTTATAATTCTACAATTTCATAAGAACGATGAAAAATTGTCTCGCTCTTTTTCATCTACATTTCAGGAGAGAATTGTGAAGCTAGAATGAGACGCCGACCTAATGATACAGCAAGCAGTTAACCTATATGGGAAGTTTTGAGTAGCCTTTATAAAGGCGACAGGTCACAACGCGAATCTCTTCTCATAATCGCAGGCGACGCGAGGAAAAGCTTAGTAGGTTGAATGGTAAATTGCCACCTTCAAAAGTTCAGTCCTTCCTCGGCCCTTTTAGAACGGGAAGAGGTTCAATCATAATTAGAAACACGAATGGGTGTTTTCCATTAGCTAAATTGCTCCCAAAGGTAAGCAATAGTAATCAGTCGTTTATTTGAATGACCAGTATAATTTTTTTATAACTAAAATTATTGATTCATCCAAAGCTCTATTGATGATTAGTGTATTTTGTTATTTTTGTCAATGTTCTCTCCCCAAGGAGCTTTCAAGTAAAGATTTTATCTATTAATTTGGTGAAGAGTTAGCTCGTTTTACTATCATTATTCGGGGTTTGATAATAAATTATTAGGCTTATGAAAAATTGATCGTCGCAATGAAATAAAATATTCCATATTTACGCTGGAAATTTTTGGCATTTGTTTGATGTGATTTTCGATAATGGAAATGAATATATAGAGGTGGAATCTATTAATATGGAATCTATTGTTTTGTAAACAGTGGTTTATTATCATCGAACCCTATACCTATTTACACCTATTTACATTATCATCAAACACTTTACATTTCAATACCTAAATTTTTTATGGTTCCTTATTCCCATAAATGTTTGAACGTTTCCACGCGACAGATTGGTAACTGTAAGAAAAACTCCTTATAGTAACCATCATGATTGCTATTACTTTTATTTTTGTTAATTGAATAGTGTTGAAAGTTGAGTTATTTGCATAACGATACAGCCTTTAGGAGAGTGTTTGACGAGTATAAAACGATTTTTATAACTCCATAAACTCTTGAGTCATGTTGAATGTTGCAAAATCTCAAAAAGTCCTCACAAAAACTATAAGAACCCTCAAACCATTGAATCTATCGAGTCCCTTCTGGTCTCATTCGATTCAACGACAAAAAATAATATAAGTTGATGTGTAACACTTACGTTTTATTCGGAAAATTAAATCATGAGTTTCAAAGATTTAAAAAAAAAAGTTTTCGTCTCTACACTCAAAAAACCTATTAAATTGTGGTAGCGATTTGGCTAAAACATTGAGCCATTTTCAGACGGCGAATGATTTTTGGTGGAAATTCAGGCATTTAGCTACTTACCTATAGTTTCTTTTTCTTTTTTTTTGTTTTTTTTTTCAGAATAGTTGTGTTGACGGCGGACGGAAAGAATCAAATCAATCAATTTTTCATCGAATTTCGATAGTCGGATTCTAAACGCCTTGAAACGTAAAACATCAAATTTTGAGGGGAGGGGGTTAGAAACAAATTCTTGAGCTAATACAACGGTTTTTTATTAAGTAATAAACAAACATCTGCGCACTCGAAAATTAACTTTTTCTGAGGTTATTTTGGAGATTCCAACAATAATAATTTAACTAGAAATGTTCTCACAACCGTAGGAGAAGTTTCGGACCGTCCTCGCCGCAGGGGGTGGATTTCGATGACATGGAAATGCCATTGTTACGTACGTTAACAAAACTGACTTGCGAAAACGGTGTAAACTTCTCTCGCGCCTCGTCCCTCGAGTGATAGAGTACAACGACCGTTTTAATAAAACCGTCAAGCGAACGAGGTGGCAAAATTGAAGGTTGGAGGAACTGTGGGCTATTTAATTCACCCCAAGGGTGCGTTCCGGCTATAGAAGCGAAGCCAGCACGCCAAATACGCACTTGTCTGTGTAGTGTAATAAATTGTCAACTGCTGCGGACAGTATTGAATTTTCTCTTGGAAAAACGTATCTATAGTGCGGAAACATGGGACAATCGTGTTCTGTGGGAAAAACGCCCGCCTAGATTCAATAACGGGAGCGCTTTGCGATAAATATACTCTCGAAATTTAACCGAAGAGCAAGTTGGATTCGGCTGGTTGTCTAACGCATAAAATATGCAAATAAAAAAAATAATAAAAATAGCGATAAAGAGACAAAAATTGAACAGTTTATTATGAAGAGTAATTCGGTAAATTTTCGTACGTTTTGTAGACTTTAATTTTAACTTTAAGACAGGTTGTTAATAACTGAATGAAGAATATTGTATTCTCGTATATTTCACTTATTTATATCAAGAATGAAAATTGATTGACGCTAATAGAACGAGTTAAATTGTAATTTATGACGCGATGGAAATCAGAAAAGTTCTGGATATTTCGCTGAACATGACGTTCGCAGAAATTTACTAATCCGGCCTACATTGTTCAGCAGTTTTTTAAAAATATCTCAAGCCCTGAGAACGTGGAACATCGATCCGTGATACTCGGAACGGCGTAATCATTAACAGGTGATGCGAACGAATCTGACAGTTCTTGTAGATAATTCTCGATAACGGGGTTGAAAATAATTCCGCGCAGGTTTATAATAAAACCAGTGACCGTATATTATGCGGTATATCCAGCGCGGAAGGCGACCGCCGACCACCGGAGAGAATTTTTCCAAAAAAAACTGACCCATTTCATTAATTAATTGACGGTAGAATTAAACTCTACCGGCACGTCAACGTGCGTTACATTATGTAATAATGTGGTGAGGGATCTTTTTTCATTGCGGCTTTTTTCAAGTATGAGAACTTTTTCGGTTTTCGACCTTCTTCAATGTCAGCATTTATTATCTCCGGTTACACCAACAGCGGACAAACCTTCATCAAATGGACATCGTTTGAATTATAATTCGACAATGTATTTTTTTAAGAGAAAAGATTTTCCCTTCACATTGTTATCGAAATAAACAATTTCGCACGATCATTCAATGCAAGAACTATGGCGATTTTCTGTTGTGAAAAGGCGGTAGTGAAGTTTTTATAGCTTTTAATTTACTCTAAGCTTTTGCATTTCGTCGTATATTAGCTCTAGTATGCTATCTCAGTCTTCAGGTCTAACTTTTAGATCCTACCATTATTGCAATGGTATTCGGGATGAAATAACACTGAGATTGACACATATACTCGAGCATTTCATTCTCATTGACGTTTCAGATCCGAATCAAGACCGTCGACTAATGCTCTTATCGGATGATAACACATCCATGCAGAAATAGGCTCGCTGTCAGTCAGACCATAGATGCAAATTTAATTCCGCTATCCAAGCTCGTTCCTGGAGGAACTTGCATCCGCTGAAGATGAAAGGGCCGCGGAGAACAGCCGGCCTTTGGTAAATTATTTATCTGTGGCACGTGGTAGGTGGCAGTCGAGAGAAATACCATCATAGGCCGGCTAGGTCTCGATCCAGGATCCCCAAGGGCGTCGGGTAGCCACCTCAATAATTCTGCACTCCCCTCTCCCATCTGAAGTGTTGAATTCCTGACAAAGGCCATTAGAAGATGGGAAAGCTACCTTTCTATTTAATTATGCACGATGCACCTTCACGATATGCACCCTCGGATACTCTGTTCCTTCGGTTGCCTCAGGATCGAGGAGGAGCTCGAGGGCGTTGAAGAGAAGTAGAATCCGACCTTCGTTGTTCCACGTTCAAACCTGCACTGAAGGTATAACTTTTCGCCGTGCGTACCGTCAATCACCGAAGCTCCCCTTTTCGCAAGTCGTCTTCAAGAACTACCTTTTCGAAATTGAATTATGTATACCGATCTGTATACGTGTAGCTCCGTTATTTCGTAGGGAGATGCGTATGAAATATTGAATTCGGTTTCATTCAATTTGCCATCCACAGGCGCCTCTTCTCCTCCTTCGACTTCTCTGTATTCTTCAAGGATTTCGAAAAGCGTTGGAGCTTATGTGGTAATAGTAATGACTGCTATCATTAATTTTTATCTGTATTGATGAATTGCTGCGAGTTATAATACATCGAACATGGCGAAGTTGATTCACCAAGAGTCGCCAGGAATTCAGACGAATCCGGATAAGAATTCGACTGTGACTCGGTCGCTCCCAAACATTTAATATTCATGCATCATGGACATCAAGATTCCTACTTCGCCACTCTTGTGTATCGGGTGAACCGTGAATCGGCGAAATTTTTGGTGAATCGGTGTCGGGAAGAGGTTCTCGATCGTGCTGTGCAGCGTCAGACTGGTATAACTGCACTCAGGTAACTCAAGACTGCAAACTAGACCCATCAGTCGCATCTCATACTCGGTAGTTTTCAAGGCTGACTTCAGAATTATGCTCCACTGAGTATCATATAGTTTTCATCATTTTGAAATACCCATAAACTCTTCAGCGGGACTCTTCGTTACCCAATCGCAACTGCAATACCTTTACTTTCCAGACCAATGGTGCTTGAAATAGTTACTTCTTCACATCCAAGTTTAGAAACGCATCTTCCAGCGGAAACTACTGAATTTGCCTCACACGCGAGCTTTCAGTCTATGTTGCTGGGTGAATGCTTCGGCAATCGCGAGGAGCATCGATTAAGCTACCACTATCAATCATTATGACGGGATCGATAAATATTGAAGAGAAAAAATATTCTCCCCAGCTCGGAAAAACCTCACAATCCGGACCCCCATCCATCTAAACCTCGATTCTTAAACCTTTAACGTTACCCTTACCTCCTTCTGTTGGTGCGTTGGAATGAGGACGATTTAAAATCCAATTTCGGCTTTTGAAAAATGACGCCCGTGGGCCAAGCGGACAGATGTGACCCTCTCGCCAACGACCCCACCTCTGTGTTCTGTCGTCAGCTTGAATCCTCTCCCTCCGTGCCTAGAAAATGAGATCAGGCTAATCCCGTGTTACACGCCGCAGGACTCTTTCATCTCTAGCTCGTGCCATGCAATGCAGTCATACAAAGCAATGCTTGGAGAGTCGAGCATTACGAGATTAACCTCTCCCTCTGAATATCTTCCGTTGCAGACCGTTAAGTGACCACATACCGCGTCGCGATGAAGAATTGTGGTAGACCATTAGAGCGAGTATTCCACACGGTCGTTTCATTGAAAATGCTCTTCCTCAAGGCTAAAGAAGGAGGAGAATTAATTGGATCCACAAGGGTCTCAAGAGAGGGATTCTTCTCAGCGGCAAATGATGTCCCTTGCGTTTTTTGATTTACTTCCGATGACGTTAATCGGATCAATTTTTGCGGTTCGTCGAATCCACGAATTTTCCGCTTGTGCGCTTCGAAAGCTCAATCGTAACTAGTATTTCGCTCCCCTCCGTGACGAATTCACAACTGTAGGATTTTTTTCGAATCAGATTCGCTGCCGTTGGGCAGTGCAATAAGCCGAGTCCGTGTTTTGGTGGATACTTGATGAAGTGAGCAGTAAATCGAATTTTCGATTGCCCTCGCAACTGGCGATGACGAATGTATTAATTTGGGACAATATCCAAACCACGAATAATCATTCTAAACTAGAGTTGACAACTAATTGTTTTAGCATAATTTGATTCAATCTTCTTTACCTTCGTAATTAAAATTATATTATATTTAAAAACAAAATATTAGTTGAAATCTACAAGAGCGAAAGATTACATTTCCAGGCAACCGATTTCCCATCAGTTCTGAAGGGGCACTGGAAATTGAAACCGTTTGCTCACCGGTATGAGTTTTATTAGGCCCCTGCGGCAAACCAATAGATTTCATATTACTGAGTAATATCGGCCAAATACCTACGAGGTATTCTCGTACGAGTAGGCGCGTTCGTTTTCAATCACGAAATATCGCCAAATGCAGTTTCGCTGATCTTGTCCATTTTCAGGTTACTCAATCGGGAAATTGCTGTTTTTGAAATTGGTTAGGCGTCCAAAATGTGTGAATTTTTTGTCTCTAGCGTATTTGGATTTCAGAATTGTAAAAATCGACTCTTCCTTTAACATAAAATATTGCGGTACGATTTTTACAATCTACCTGGACGAATTTTCCTCGCGAACCCTTGAAATCCAAAATAGGAATCACCGAACTCCCTTCGAAGGCCTCCAAGATCGATCCAGATAAAAAATAAAAAAAACGAAGAAATCAACAAATTGAGCTCCTGCAGAGCGTAGGTTTTTCGAATTCATCATCTGTTGTTGCTCAGTTGAATACGTTTTTGACAAATGTCTGCAACGGTCTGTTTTTCACTTAGGATGGATAGGATAGCCTAGTTTCGCACGATCGCTACATATCTTTCGGCTGAGGTTGTAATAAAGCGGCGCGATTATTCACTCGCAGCTTCTTCCCCTTAAGTATTCTTTTCTTACTCGCTCCGCCGGAGCTTGAAACCCGCAAATACCCGTTATAAATCATTTTAATGTATTCACCTTCCCCTCTGAAACGTAAATCTATTCTTGAATCGAACTACTTAAAAGAGGAAAAGTTGAAAAAAATATCGAGGAAAAACACCGAACCTGAAGAAAAGCGTTTTTCGACATAGCAATTCCTTTCCGTATGATAATTCCCATTCCTAGTGAGCACAATTATCGAAATAGATCGGCGGATCAGAAATGCCTCCAGAAGACGATGTTGATTCTGAAAATTCGTCCTGTCGCCATGGAAACGGTTGTGATTGGTGCGTATGATTGAGCCAATCCGAAGTAGCGGCCGGAGGCGTCGGTTTCCTCGTCTACTCGAGATTGGCTGCCGATGGGTGTCGTTCCTTCCCTCTTTCACACCCTCTTCCCTTTCATTCCGCCTAGAACGTGTGCCTTTATAGTTCACAACGGCAGCGTACACAATTCGCGTATCCGAAGCAATAAAATCGTCGCTCAAACTCAACATAATTCAATCTAATGAGCCTTAAAATCGGACAATCACTCTTAATGTTCATGTAAACCGTGATAACACCGATAATAGAGATGTGGAATGATTGTCTACTAAATTAAGTGTAAATCTCCACTCTTAATTGTATATACAGAGGTAATAATTACTTAACTATGTCTCACGTGCTGAGAACTATAAATGTATGAAGGTAGTTATCCGAAGCTTCCAGGAGCTCCGATATGGAGATTAGCCATTAGCTTAAGAGGCTCAAATGACAGCTCCCGACCCCTTTGTGATTAAATATTTCGTCGATTTCCAATCGAGCGGGCCCGAGAGACACCGACACTCGAAAAGCGATAAGTAATTCAGAAGGTGAGCGGGGGCAAAGACGTTCTGTGAGCTGAGCTTTGAAACACGCTTACTTGCAAATGAAATTCTCGACATTTCCTCTCGTGCAAATGCGGATGATTTCTCCTGTGAAAATCTCGAATATTCCCTGATGATTGAGTAGGTATCAATCCACCGAGGTTACCTACTCGTTACCTACGTTAAAACATTTGGAGCCCTTTTTGGGCCGAAAATTACGAGGAGTGAAGAATTGAAAATATCTCAATGATTTTCTTATTGTTGGAACGTAATAACTCGCATTTGCATTTGGGTAATTCCATTAAGATACAATTGAAATATTTATTTTCGAATGCTCGAATCTCCTGAGTCATAAGTCGATATTTGGTTGTTGAAATATTTTTCGAATGAAAGAAATGATCGACTTTGAAAGGAAAAGTTGTAGGAAAATGGATGGCTTTTCCAGAAACGATTTTTATTTTATTATAATGAATAGAGAATCGAATCGATGATGTACGAAATTTGTCCCAAAACATTCATTCATTTCTAAGTCAGAAAAATGTAAAAATAAATTATCTTTTTTTAATTGTTCAACATTTTCATAATATACCTACTACCTATTTCATATATTTTTTTTAATAAGTTGAATAAGTTTTTTTTAAATAATTAAGTCGAATTGATAACGTACAAAACGTTTCCAAAAAACAATAATTCATTTTTGAGTAAAAAATGAGAGTAATTAAAATGAAACAATTCAATAATAAGTGTTCATTAAAAGAGTTTTGAAAATAAGTTTAGTTGTTTTTAAAATAATAAGGCGAATTGATGATAATGTTCGGAATTTTTTCCCAATGAATTATCCATTTCTGAGTAAAAAAATGAAAAAATAAAAATTAATTTTAAAGATTTTTATTTCTTTTACTTTTGTGATATTAAACTCTTGCTTGAACATGGCGAATTTCTGTTTCCAGGTAACCCTCTCGAGTGTGACTGTCGTCTCGACTGGCTTCACGGACTTTTCAACAACACAAATTCTGAGCAGGTTCGTCAAGCGGTCGAAGAGATGGTCTGCATACAAAGTACGCGTGATCTAGATAGCGAGCCGCTCCGATCGCGACGTCCGTCCGATGACGGAGTTTTCAGCAATTTCATACCGACAGCCGAACCGAACGAGCCGTTCATTGAAAAGAATTTCCTGTCTATACCTCGCGAAATATTGCCCTGCCCTCAAGAGCTCAGGGCGACTGGGGTTCCAGCCGTTCAGCTGGCGACAAAGCCGCTAAGTTCTGCTCAAATGAACTCATCTCCCGTTCAAATTCTTCTTTGTATAGGTACATTAATTTTTATTTTTAATTTCGATCCGTAATTTCCTGTCGGTTTCGAATCACGTGAATCGAGGAAATCGAGCAAGATAATGAAATTACCTGAGTTTCACTAAGATAATATTTAATGGTTTCATATATGTTACCCACCGATAGGTCTGTCAAATTTTCAATATCGGTTTCCATTTCGTGCGCACAATAATGAAGCAGGGCTACAAATTTAATTACTAATTTATAAGATCGTTTCATTATCTTGGCTCCTCATAAGCGCATTCGCTGCGCGTGAAATGAACGTTCGACGTAGAGAATGAGACTGCCACCATGAATTATCGTCGATTGCGCCAACAAGAAGGGGCACCTAAGCAGGCTGCGAACGATTTACGGATTGTTCCAATTTATTTGTAAAAAAAAAAACGTTCTGAGACGGTTGCGACTTTTAGACGTAATATAATAGAAACTAGCCTATTTTAATCATTCGGTAGGTAGAGTCACTTGCGCCCTGTGATTTATTTTGTAAAAAATGCCGTCGTTTTGTCGAATTTACCTGGAAATAGAGATATTTGGTAATGGTACCAAAAGAATACTTTTTTCACTCTCGTACTATTACCCTGATCGAATGATACTAGACTAAATTCCACTCAACGTTTCACTGGAGTTTCCCTCGTAAGAAATACAGTCGGTATCAAGTCTCAGAACGTGCTCTAATCACCATTTCTCGATTAGAATTTTACCAACACTTGAATGTCTCCTATTCCCTAATGTTTGAACAGGGTGTCACAGGAAAAAAATATAGGCTACGAGAGAAAAAAAATACTTTGGATTGAATGCTGTAAATAATAAACGCGAAATTTTCGTTTTGTGGATGTAAATAATTTCCGACAATTCTCGATGTTCTTAAAGCGTTCGAACCGTTCACACAATCCGTTTGTCTAGCTGTAGCGTCCATTAACTGAATGTAGCTTGAGCACGAGCATTTCTTCACTTTTATTTTTATAGTGTGAACTTTCTTCGCATCTTTTGAGTGTTTCATGAATGAATGGTGTATTGTAAATTCCGGGATCCTTTTTCTCGGCAAACAAGAGAAAAATACACCTTCTTTTACGGATCACGTGTGTTTGGTGTAAATTATGTGTAAATACTAACTGGTAATTAACGCTGGCATTTTGCATTACGTTGCCCAAATTTCAATGAGCTCATTTCCTGTGTAATTTGGAATTAGCGTTATCTGAAGGTGATCTGAACAAGCACCGATTTAATTATTTTTACTTACGAATTATTTTCATTTTGGTTGGTTAGGGATTTTTTTCAAGAGTCTATTGCAGAATCTGACAAGATTCAACTGTTGAAAACCGTGCAAATTGAATTGTTGAGATATATTTTTTTTATTCGGACATTCCAGATATGACGAATTAGATAGAACTGTTTAAAATATTTTCCAGTCGTTTCAATTTGACCGATGGTAAATCAAGGCGAACGAATGAATAAAATAAAATATAAAATAAATTATATATAATTAAATAAATTATATATAATAAAAAGTTGAATGTAAAAATTTGAATACGAGAACATCGAACTGGAAATCGGCCTCAAATCCATCATAATCTATGAAACATTGTGAAAAATGCTGAATCATAAAATGAGAACTAGCGATAATTTTTCCATATTTGAGAAACAACTCGCCATAATAAATTAACCGAATAAAAAAAGGAATGAATGAAACTTTGTCGTTTTTACTACTTCTATATCCCAATTCTTCTGTATTTAAATTATATTGTTTATTTCTTCGTTAAATAGAATTGTATTTTTTCCTCGAATTTCAGTATATTTTACTTTTTACCATTGTATTTGTTTCTGACTTGTCCATGAATGTCATTATTTTTATCGTCCCCGGTGCTTGTACAAATATCTATCCTCAGGATTTCAACTGTTGTGTTTAGAAAGCGCACTCACGATACTTTTTTCCCGACCTTATTGTCAATAAAGAATTGTAGAAGAGCTAACAATAGCGTAAACAAAACGAACTGTTAAAGTAATAGTACTTTAATTTAATTCAACGGCGGACACGCCTGTAGGGAAATTGTAGCTCTTGGAAAAATATTGGTTTTACATTTTATACTTATCGACATTCCCCCATTTTCGCTCCTAAACTGCACTGTGATGAATACTTGAATTTTTGGAATCTTAGCTTTTAATTTATATTCCAATATTGTACAGTTTTTATGACGGATAGTGTACAAAAAAGAGGCGACGATGTTAACGAAAGAATTTTCATTATAATCTTGTCTGTGGAAGAATTTCTATTTATTTCCCACCCACCGCAACATCATCCTGACACGTTCAACGGACCTATCTTTGTTCGGAGCGGCAACCGGAATGGAAAAACTGTCAGGAAAACTCACTAGGTAAGGCATGAGACGGTACATCTTTTATAAGTTGAGTGGCAGCTTTCTCATTTTTTTGGCCGGTCGCTACTTGCTGTACAAGCTTTTCGAATGACCTCATTCGACGTAAGTTCGTTCAGCGTGGGCTGTATCCCAGACAGAATTACAAGCAAGGTTACCTTGTTATCCAAACTTGTGGCTTAGGCATTGGTTGAATATGAATTTTAAGGGGCTTGGAAATCACTCTTGGGCGACTAATACAAACATAGGTTTGATATTGAATAATCAACCAAAATTCATTCTCCAGGACATTAATCTTTTTATACGTAACGAAGCTGCATTAGAAAATCAAGCCGCTTACTTCCAAAAAACCATACCTACAGTTTTTGTAATAATATATAATCAGCTCTATTATTGTGTCGATATCAAGAAACTGAGAATAGTTCTTCCAACTTTTTCGAAGCGTTTGACGCGAACTCGCACCGATGGGATATTTGGAATCCGGCAGGATCCTTTTGGCCCCAGACTTCCTCTATAAATCACCCCTAGAACATTCAGCCGGTAACGGATAACGAGCAATCGAGTTAAAACGAGATCACGCGACTAGAAAAACGATCGGTCGATTTCGCCCGCAATTCGGAATCCCCTCGGTGGTCTCATTTGTATCACGTTTCCGACCGATTGATCTGTTAATGAAGGACTTAACTGGGAATAAAGTTTGTGCCGCTTGCGAGAGGACCTTGGCGTCTCAATACTTATTGGATTAGTTCCAACAGCTTTTCTTCGGTAAACGAGCCATCAGTGAACGCGACCATTGACCAAAGCGGCGGTGAGAGAGCTTTGAAATGAACTCAAACTATCTGAGCTCTTGGTTTTGCATGGAAATAGGCCAAACCGTGTGTAACCGGGATAGCAAGAATCTCCCCCAAAAGTCCGACATTCTCTCAAAAGTCCAACTTTCCCTAGAAAATCCAAATTCCCTAGAAAGTCCGACTTTCCGTAGAAAGTCCGACTTTCCGTAGAAAGTCCGACTTTCCGTAGAAAGTCCGACTTTCCGTAGAAAGTCCGACTTTCCCTAGAAAGTCCGACTTTCCCTAGAAAGTCCGACTTTCCCTAGAAAGTCCGACTTTCCCTAGAAAGTCCGACTTTCCCTAGAAAGTCCGACTTTCCCTAGAAAGTCCGACTTTCCCTAGAAAGTCCGACTTTCCCTAGAAAGTCCGACTTTCCCTAGAAAGTCCGACTTTCCCTAGAAAGTCCGACTTTCCCTAGAAAGTCCGACTTTCCCTAGAAAGTCCGACTTTCCCTAGAAAGTCCGACTTTCCCTAGAAAGTCCGACTTTCCCTAGAAAGTCCGACTTTCCCTAGAAAGTCCGACTTTCCCTAGAAAGTCCGACTTTCCCTAGAAAGTCCGACTTTCCCTAGAAAGTCCGACTTTCCCTAGAAAGTCCGACTTTCCCTAGAAAGTCCGACTTTCCCTAGAAAGTCCGACTTTCCCTAGAAAGTCCGACTTTCCCTAGAAAGTCCGACTTTCCCTAGAAAGTCCGACTTTCCCTAGAAAGTCCGACTTTCCCTAGAGTGTCTGACTTTCTCTAGAAAGTCCGACTTTCCCAAGAATGTCTGACTTTCCTTCAAACTTCCGACTTTCTCTCAAAAGCCCGACTTTCCCTCGAAAGTCCGAGTTCCGCTCGAAAGTGAACGGACCGGTTTTTTTACCACCGCTCAAAACTCACTAATAACAATTGAAACTCGACCCCCAATGAAGTTGAATCAACCCTGAAAATATTTGAATTCCTTTTCTGAAAATCGAAATTTCCCGAATAATTCCAAGCTTTTGAAATAGAATCAGGTGGTAGTTGTATATAGGCTACATCGATGATATCAATCATTCTCGTGTGATACATAATTGTGAATTCCGTCGGAATAGTTTCCGTCGACGGGAATATCGATGAGGATTTCGGCGAGCAACTCCTAAAAGCCATTTTCAGCTCGTAAATCATATTGGAACATGTTTATCTGCGGTAACGCCGCGGTTTGATTTATTGCGCGGCGAATCTAAGCGATTCCAACCTCCTAGTTGTAGTACCTACTTAGGAGCCATCGTTTCTCGTTTTTGTTCGTTGGAAAAAACCGATCCTTTTGGCAACACCTCTGGGTCACTTGCGTGCGCTGCATTTGAACAATCCGAGCTGCCAGCGGAAAAACGCCAGATTTTATCTCAGCCGTCGTTTTTCATCATGGGGAAAAATAATTTGCCACCTTCGGCGAAAATGATTTTTCATTTATCGTCCGGAAAATTTCATCCTCGCTCGTATTTTAGTCGAGAATCAGTACAGTTTGAATTTATCCGATAGCGATGTCGTACAGTCGGCCAATTTGTACGCGATCTGGCATTTCTCTGTCTCTCGCGAAGCTGAAATTGAAAAATTGTGAAGATACAGCGGTTGATAAAATCAGGAAATTAAAAGTCGTTCTAAATGTCACTGCTATGATTTCACACAAAACTATTGCAGCCAGAATAATATTTAATTTGTCAAAATTCCATTGCCAATAGCAAAAATAATAATTTGTCGGTTCAAAATACACTAAAAAATAATTAAATAGGCTGTTCAAAAACTTGTTGCCACTTGGCAAGTATAATAGTTTCTTACCTACAGTCCCGCAATGTGTCAGTACATGGCGTACGTGGCCTGTCTTGACTAAATTGTTGGGATAAGCTCTAGCTGCCACTCTCTGGGCTCCGGCGCTGCTGAATTTCCCTCCGCTCATCTGAAGAAGAAAAAAGTGATTAGGAGGAATCAATAATCCAAAACTGGTATACTAGATAATATATTATAATTGATAGATTTTTTTAGTTAGGTGATTCAAAATATTTTGAACGATTCTGGCAAAACATCGTTACAACCGATTCGACAACTTAGTCTCCTCTTCGTTTTTTGTTTCTTCTCAATTATAAAAACCGAATATGCAACTTGCCATTGTGGCAATAAAAATTGATATCCAGTGTTGATATTCACGTTCTAACTAGACGCAAGTCAGCTCATAAATATGCATTGATGCTGTATGTATAGGGAGTGAATTGTCAGACCGCGATGCGCTCTCATTTAATTAATGCATTCGACTCAATCTGCGGCGAGCGAATTCTGCCGGTTCGACGATCCTACAGATTCCATGCATAAATCTCCCACTCTCCCTCGAAGAAGTAAAATATAGACTACGCTGTTCTAGTATTATATCCGCTGGTTACTAGACTATTATGGACGACTTTGCTCAACCAACTTTGAGCTAATTATAGTTTTCGCATCATCGAAATACTGGATAATGGAAATGGTGTATACATTGGAAATTCCTTAGTTGTTGAACGGTCCATAGTACAGGTAAATTATATTCGTCCGAATTAGTAGCGTTTCGAAATTCCAAAATTATTAATCGAATGAGTGGGATCTTTTCTAAAAATATTCACACTTCTTTGCTATGTTGCTCAACCTCCGTGCTTCCCCATCAATTTTCATTATTTTTCTTCCGTTTGTCATACATTTATTTCAGTTCTAGCCCTGCGTGTTGCCCTCTCTCAATTCTGATCATCCCTAGGGTCGATGCGTCACTTCATCTCATCCGACACAATAGGTGAACGCATTACGTTGAACATAAGGGGTGCAATGAAGCATCAATAAGGTTTAGGATAGCGATCAGTTGTGTGTGCTTGCTTAAGCCTTGAGAAGGGTAGAGCCTTTAGGGCATTTTCCTAGTCTATCTTGCCAGAAACCGAGACTCGGATCCCATCAACGCCTCTTCAACGCGTGAGATTTTTACCATCTGCGTCAGGTAAAGAGGATAAAGAGCTTTCCACGGCCTGTAAGCGCCCCCAGCGGACGGCTGCGGGACGACGGAAATGGAAAGAATAAACATTTCTTGTTGCGCAAAGGTTACCTTGATGGTGTAAATCGAATCAAAGAAAAACCCACTGCGGAAGTTTATTTTTAAATACTATTCTAGAACAAGTTACCCGGACAATCGAATAGAGAACTAAAGCTGGAGAACTAGTAGGTGGGTACAAAAATAACGCATTCGACTTTAAAGAAAGTTGATTTTTTTGGGTGAGAAACACCGATCCGACGGAATGTAACAAAATATCTTTATGCGTTTCGCGATAATAACAAAAACTGCTGATTCTCGGCACTTTTCCATTTTTGTGGTAATAACTCATAAATGACGCATCCTACGGAATATTTTACACTGTCATTTTTTAATTAGCATTAAAATTCGTGTCAAATGGTAATTCATTTGTCGAAACCATATGGCTTGGAATGAAGATAGCGTACGCAATGTTCGTGAACTGTTCGTGTAGCAAGGATACAAGTGTCTTTTACTTAACAAGCTGAAACAATAACAATTAGAGCAGATTACTCACCACCCCTTTGGCATCTAGGTAGCAAGCCAGAAGGCACTGTAACCAAATAAACACAACCTCAGTAAAATAAATGTCAAACGAAATCTCAGTAGAATATTTTCGACTCATCCTTTTTTACTGAACGTAATTTATCGAATTCTCAAATGATCGAAATCAATCAACTTTACGTTTTCCAAGATTTGTAACTCGCACAGTTGATAAATTTTACAAAAAAGGCGTCAATTAAGATGTTTGAATATTCCAAAAGATAGGTAATTCAACTGTCAACATTTTCCTCATGTAATGTACCTATCCATTTTTCAACCTTTTGTGAGGTATTCAACAATATTGGTAGAATATACACGAAAACATCACATTTTTCAACTTTGAAAATTATTTTCATTTATTTAGTGCTAAAGAAAAAATGAATGGAGCATATATTATCGATATACCCATCATCAACTATCATTATGCTGAATTTGAGCGAAATCGAAACCAAAAAATTTTTCACGAAAAATCCAAGGGGTACCCCTGCGATTTTTTTCAACCGATCAGTTAATGAATTTTTACTCGTCTTTCAATACAGATAAAAATCTGAAATTTTCAGGAAAGTTGTATTTTACCAAGATGTATATTTGTGATTTTTTTCAATTCTCAAAAAAATCTGCAAGTCGTCCGAAAAAATCGGTTTTTGAAAGCTCCAAAATTGGACTTTAATCGTGATTTTTGGGGTAAAAATGTGTGTGAATCAATTGTTTTATTATGCAGGAGTCTTCATTTGAACGCCTTACACACGTCCATAGCAAAAAATTTGGCGAAAGAAATTTAAACAGGGCTACAGAAATTATTTTCCGTAAATCAAGTTATTCACCGCTGGCATCGGTAAGGGCGAAAAATTAAACTTTTGTCTTTAGGCGTTGTTGAAAGCTATTCTTATAGGAAATTCAACGCTGAATCCGAATTTGACGTCAAATCTATGGAAATTCGACCACAACTATTACTTTTTCCCAGTTTTAACAATACACATTTTTCATAATTATTTTCGTTTTCATTTTTATTGGATATTCGGATTCCACATGCCTTGAAACGTAAAACAGCACATTTTCAGGGGGGTTAGAAAACCTTTTTTCTTGGGCGATAACAGAATAGTTTATTATTGAATAATAAACCGAATAATTCTGTCCATCCGCCGTACGCCGCCAACACTTTTCCGACCTAACTATAATAATATTGCTAGCTCAATTTTTAGGGTATTTTGGGGGGTTTAGAGGGGGATAAAATTCGTATTTTTTAATGTTTTTCGGACAAAAGTGTGTTTGGTGTCAATTTTTATAGATTTTTTGACGCTAAATCGAATGAGACCATCGCGGGGTTGTTAGCGTTAGTGGTTCTTAAGTTATCGCAGCTTTATTGTCGAATTTTTTGAGGTTTTCAAAAATTTGGGTGGTTTTTAGGTAGTTGAGTGGTTTTCAGAAATGAGGATATTATAACTCTTACATCCGTCGGACTGCTCATCAAACACGCTCTCAATTGAGCTTTCAATTTGAAAGTTAAGAAAAATAAAATGGATTCAAATTACGATAGTTGCTACGGAGTTTTCCCTTACAGTTGTTATTTGGTGGGAACATTTACCAATGTTCGGAATAACTTCTATCACAAATGGTCAACGGCAATACAGTCGTCGCGTTTTTGAAAACTTGAACGTAGGGGTTTTAGACACTTTGTAAAATCTAATAGTCGCAACGATCCGCTATTCATGGGCGGTATCAAAAGAAACGTATGACTTTACAACGTTACCAATACTACGTTTAAGTTTTCAAAAAACACGAAATGCACTAAAACTCTCCTATAAATACGCTTCTCGATTTTTCTCCTATGCCAACGAACAAAATTCAATATTTGGATTTTGCTCGGATTCGAATTTGAAAAACTTCCGAAAGCGAAACACTATCTTAGTAATTGGCATTGCTGTGCGCATTAATCGGCTTTGTCGCCGTTAATTAACTTCACAGTTCCCTGGACATGAGAACTAATTCATTCATAATCAATCAATTATGAGCTCGGCCGTCCGCAATTCCTCCCTGTCTAACCCTATTCTGACCTCTGCGTGGTTTCTGCTAATTACGAGACTGGCCAACGTGGCTTAGCTGACATTGGATTCGCTAATCCGTTCCTAAATACGTATATACGAACATAGGCGCTACAAGAGCTGTTGACACGTACAGGGTAGAACAACGTCGAATTGTCGCCGGTTTGAAGGCGAATCCGCCAGCTTAAGGACTGACGGACCAAATCGAAAATTGATTACGCATAATGTATTAGAATGCCTAATAAGTCATTTCATTTACACCCCGCAGGAAAGTATTGCAATTTTGATTTACAATTTTTGCTGAATAAAGCTGATTATAAATAGAATTTGGCTAGAGCTCGTGTAACTAAACATTCGTGATAAAAAGAGACTTTCAAGCATGTAAAATAAAAATTACTGACAACGTTCGGCGTCTGAAAGTACCTAAAATAATTCATCTTTTTTTCTTCTTCTATGTTTCTAATTCGGACAACGTTTGCATTTCAGAAATTTGGCATATCGAGAATTTTTGGAGCAATATAAATCGTTAAATACCTACTCGTCATGGTCATCAAACACTCTCTTCAGCTGTACAATTACGCGAATAATTCAGCTTACAATTTGAAAATCGACAAAAATTAAATTTCATAAAATTATCATATTCTTTATTCAACCTAGTTACTAAGGAGTTTTAAAGATACAAATCTGTTTTTTAGGTGGAAACGTGCACAATGCTCCGACAAGTTACTATCACAAATGGATGGTCTTCTGCACGCCTTGAAACGTAAAAGATCAAGTTTTGAGGCGTTAAAAAATTGTTAAGGTGATTACAATGGTTTATTTTGAATAATAAACAAAAGTACATTAATAGAGAGTTTAAGTGACAGAAGATTAGAAGAAAAAAATTAATTCTTATACAAACCTTGCCTTTATCCGTTTCCGGAATTTCTTTCCGTAAGAATGAAGCCACTTCCTCTGAAACAACAATAATTTTTGCAAAATGAGGTTCCTTGAATTTAAATTAATATTCATAATTGATTTATTTGTTTATGGTGAGCATCTTTGGCGCATCCTTATTCAAATACAACGCCTCTATATTGTAAAACAGCAGAGTATTAATCCCTAATTGAGTTTTGTTCCCTAATTGAGTTTTTTGACATTTATCTTTCACTTAATGGTATTATTATTTTTTCTTTTTTTATAAGAGTTATTGACAATTTTCTGCCAATAACTTCAAAAATAAAGTTTAAAAAAAAATATTTTGAAGTATTTTGCATAAAATTCCAGTTTGAGAAAATGAAGCTAAAATAGATTCGGCCAAACGAAGCAAATTGTGATAATTTGGGGCAGTTTATTTTATAAAACACTGGATAAAGCATGTACCTTCGTTCGCCTCGACTTGACTGATACAGGACGAAGCCTTTGGATCGTTTGCTGTCAGGATTTTTTGATTTTCCTTGGTCATTGGCCGGTTCTGCTGTTTCGTTTGCCTTTGGCCGCATGCGACCTAGGGAGCAATATTATTCTCGATTTTATAATTATGCAAATTTCGGCAATTTTCACTCGTATTCATATTCAAAGTTAGTGAACTTACGTAAATAATACCGCATAAAATATAACAAAAATATATGCTGGAACTTGTCTTCATTTTATTCTACCGAGTCGAGTTTCCCTGATAAACTGAATCCCTATACAACTGAACGGAAAGCGAGCCATTATTTTCCAAGGTTTTATTATTGTTCCGACACATCCTGTCGCGCATTTTCAGCCCGCGGTGATATCTATATTAATTATGTCAGCGACCTTTCAGTTCGGCACAGCGAACCTGACAACCGTCGAGTGGAGCTGCAATGAGGCGTCAATGATTTCGGTAATAATTGATGGTTTGTGGTATGGCACTATTTTCCTTCCATGTTTACTTATTAAATGGATGTATTGTCGATTTTAAAAACGAGGTCATGTTAGAAGAAATTTTCATTGGGGAAATTTCACTTTCTGAACAAGTGTGTGTGTCCGTCCGTACCTATACCTGTGGTCAAAAAGTGACATAAATAGTGAGCAGATTACATTACACGAAACTTGTTTTGTATAGTTTGGATCACACGCAGTACTTCCGCCGTATGCCCTTTTTTCGCTGTTGAAATTTTTACAGACCATAAAAATCAATATACTTGACGTTAGGGTTTTGTAATGGTGTGTGAATAGCACCTCTTCTCCATCGCTTGGGTTACACTCAGTACATCCGTGCTATCCAGTCATTTTTTGAAATAGAAATATTCACATTCCCCAAAAGTCAATATATTCGAACGTTTAATTTGTCATGAAATGTTTTCTTTGGGTGGTAAAAAATGACGATACATTTTTGTCGTTAATGCCACATACCGTACTTCCGCGTTATCAAAACATTGTTTACATCTAAAATGCTTTTCGACCTCAAAAATTATTTGAACGCTCACGGTCTAGGAATGTTCGTTAACGGGGGGAATCACGCTTGATTTCATATAACTCAATTGTTATATAGAAAAGATAATGCACTATTATTATGATGGGTTCCTGGTTTGGGAGCGATTTGTACTCAAGTAAAGTAGCAAAAAAATGACTCACTGAGTAGTGTCAGAGATTATTGCGCGGGCTAGCGGATTTTTATACAACTAAAGCTTCGTTTTGGTTCCACAGTTCATCGCTTCAGTGCGCGATCTGCTCTCCCGCAGTTCTCGTTGTCCCACCTCATATCCTCATATCCTTCTAAGTAGAAGTGTCCAAGCTCTATGGAATTCTCCATTGTCTCGTTCACATTTCTGTGAGAGAAATTCACATTATTTTTACAGAGCGTTAATTGAATTTGATAAACATTTCCCATGTTCTTTTAAAAGTTATTCAAGAAATGGGACCATCATTTTTGTATACATTTTCCCTAACTGTCAATTCATATTAATTTATTAATTTTGATTCAACACAGCTTCGAAGTTAAACTCTGAAGAAAATACGCCTTTATAAATACAATTAGGATTATATATGTTTTCTTCCGAATGAACTAGAGGTAATGATATCAATTAGAAATGTTTAAAAAACATGTTATAAATTTATTATATTAAATACAATTTGAAAGCCTTTTTTTTCAAAAGCCAACACCAATATCTGACATTTTTACAACCTAAACTTCTCGATAATTTTCGTCAAGCGCCATTCGTTTAGGTTCGAAGGACGAGTTAGGCAATCATATTATGGGAAGTCGTGTGGTATCATACTTCCCCAGAGTCGCTCGATAGCCAGTGGGAAAAACGTCGAGTGATACTCCTTCTTCGCCTGAATTCACCTGATGCAGGAACATAGATTTTCTTTGCAGTCGCACAGTAGAGATCGCGCTGATAAAATTTTAATTTGCCCATTGAGGAAGACAGGAGAACGGAATCGCACGACCTTCGAATCGCAGATTATGCAAAAACACTAAGAAATGGAATAATCTGCGAATATCAATTGTCGAAATGAGGAAAGTATTACCGAGCGTGAATTTCGACGTGCCTACATTTTTTATATTAAACGAACTTTTATACTTCCATTCCCAAATTTGATGTCTTGCCTAGTTTCAAGGCATAAAAAACGCGAATTGGAAAGTTCAGAAAAATTTGCACACGCCGTATGCCGTTTCGAGGGAATTATGAGAGATGAAACACGAGGGACTAATTAATAACCGATTTTCACCAAAAATCATTCTTGGTCTGACATTGGGAGAATTCGTGTTTACCCGTGTTTATGAAACGTACCTATGTGTGTTTAATATAAATTTATTTTTTTTTACTTCCATGTTGACATTGCAAATGGAAGTATTGTGATCGTCCGAAGAGTGAATTTGGTAGAAATTTTTTCCTACTATACCAGAAACACTTTCTGAACAAGTGTCTGTGCTCAAAAAATTACATAAATCGTCATAGGTATATCCATGAAAAATGAATGAAACTCTATGAAATTTTAAGGAAATGTTTGCCAATATGTATATTTGTGATTTTTTTCAGTTCTCGAAAAAATCTGCAAGTGGTCCAAAAAAATCGGTTTTTGAAAGCTCCAAAATTGGACTTTAACTGTGATTTTCGGGGTCAAAATTCATGTGAATCAATAGTTTTATTATGCAGTAGTTTTTTTCGAACGCCTTACACACGTACATAGCAAAAAATGTGGCGTAAAAAATTTATCAGGGCCACAGAAATTATTTCCCGTACCTAAATCGAGTTTTTCACCGGCCGAAATTTAGAGCTCCACTGGCATCGGTTCGGGTGAAAAATTAAATTTTCGCTTTCAAGTCGTTTTGAAAGCTATTCTTATAGGAAATTTAACGCTGATCCGAATTTGACGTAAAAACGGCGGAAATTTGACGTAAACTCAGTATTTCATATTTTTAGTATTACACTACTTGTATGTTTTTCAACTCAGCAGTTCGTTGCAAATACTTACAGGACTGTTCAACGTTATTTTATTACTCATTCTTATAGAAATTAGACGGGGAATTTGAATTTGAAATGAACAATCAAATTCTGATGATTAATAGTTTTCATTCAATTTCTTTCAATTTTCATACCTTTGGATTATTAACTTTGGAATTGTTTTCGCTACGTTCGCGAATTTTGAAAAAATTGATTCTGTGTAAGCAAATTGAGAAAATTTAATTTAGAACCAATTAAAAATAAAAAAGACACGGATTATTTTTTGTTTTCGAGAAATATTCCACTTTATATTCTGTAGGTTTTTCAGACGTTGGCCTCAAATTCTAAGGATACCCTATTTTTTCATCCAAATTCTTCCGTCCAGTTTCTCAATCAATAGTATATACCTTCTCCTCCTCCTGGTTGTGTAGTTTCATATAGGTACATAGAATATAGAGAAGGAAACGAAGTTATACGGGCTGAAGGAAGATAAATAAAAAGTGAGCGAAATGGACGGATGAGACGAACGGATCCGCGTCCAATTTCCCAGGATCGACGATAGCACCTAGCTATTCCAAATTTAGCGTCGGGGAACTTGTCAACGACGACAACGGGTTGAGGGCGTTCGATCGCAGCATACAAAAGCAAGACTGGATTGGCGCAGCCAAAGGACGGCGTGTTTGAAGCCGTACAATTTCCCGATTTCGATGTTCGGTTCCGGAATTTTTGCAAAAATTCTGAAAAGCATCCTCCCTTTGTGTTTAATTAAATTATTTCTGCAGGTTGTGGGGGAGAGTAACGAGACGACCTCTTCTCCATTTTTTTCTTTTTATTGCGCCGAGTACTTTCGCCCGTTCGGGCTTCTTCAGGGCATTATAGGACCAATGGTACCTATGGCCCTATAATGCCCTGAAGAAGCCCGAACGGGCGAAAGTACTCGGCGTAATAAAAAGAAAAAAATGGAGAAGAGGTCGTCTCGTTACTCTCTCCCTCAACCTGCAGAAAGAAGGAATACGACCACCTGGAGAAGAAAAATTAAATTATTGGACTAAAACTTATAGTTACCAATCTATTATTAGGTGGATACGTTCAGGAATGTTCGGAATGGTTGCTATCTTCTTAAATCATAATTGAAGCAAAAAATAATAAACCACTGTGTAATCATTTGCAGTGTTTTTTTTCTTACTTTTACGTACGCATTTTAGTATTTATGCAAGCGCGTGTGTGTAGGTATAGCCCAAAACCTCAGGCTCAGCCTATAGTGAGGTATGGATTATCTATTTATTTTTCTTCTTCTCCAGGTGGTCGCATTACTTCTTTTTGTAGGTTGAGGGGGAGAAAAACGAGGCGACCTCTTCTCCATTCTTTTTTATTATCCTGCCGAGGCCATAGGTACCCTTGGTCCTATAATGCCCTGAAGAAGCCCGAACGGGCGAAAGTACTCGGCTGGATAATAAAAAAGAATGGAGAAGAGGTCGCCTCGTTATTTATTTTTCGTTGTCCATGTTTACTATGTTGCTTGGTCGAATAAGCGCTCTTTCTCTCTCACTCTCTCTCTCTCTCTTTCTCTTGCTAATTACCTCTCTACACTATTTTCTACAGGATCGACTGTAATCTGTATCATCGAGTTTCCTTTCGTATGTATGTGCAGAGCACCAACGAAACGGTGTGTTCAGTTCGAAAAAAATGAGAGTGGGGTGCACAGCTGATTCTTCTCACGAAGTCCCTTTCCTATCGTTGCAAGGAGGGAGGACCTGCAGACGGCCCAAGAGAACTTTCTCTCGTGTTGGTCTCATCAGTCGGCTGTTTCTCCCGCCTTGTGTATCCTTGTGTTACGTGCCTGTGTGTTCGAGTCCGAGCCGCGAGGGCCTTGAGTCCATCAAATTATATTACCTTCCTCTGCTTCAACTGCAATAACCTGGCGGTCGCATTAACGCCCGTCCGTTCGTAGCGATTATCATTTCTCCGCGTTTCCCCAATTGAATTCGACGTTAACTGTGTTATGTTTCGCGTGTGCTCAATTTTGCTGTGAGTGTTGCAATTTTGCGCTGAGATTCTCCTCGTCGAATAAAAGCGTTCTACAGGACTCGGACCAACTGTATAAATCTTCGTATGTTACAGGTATTTTTATACAGAAAATTACATTTATCCCAACTATTCTCAACCTTATACTTCCATTTTATTTATTTATGGCCACAGAAACTGATTCTTTATATACAGCCCTGAAAAAGCCCAAAAGAGCAAAGTATTCGCACAAAAATTATTTCAAAAATTAATTATTCCCAACGTTGTGGGAATAGATAATAAATTTTTGTTTCGTCTTTTCAAAATGAGTTGCTTTAAAGTCAAATTCGATATTCGAACGAGTAAGAAACGATTTTTTAGCTTTTTTAATTCTCAAATTCAATCATCATACTCCTTCTCAAACTCTTGCAAGCTCTTCACAAGAACTCATATGAGTTAAATGAGCGATCAAAAATCGTTGAAATTGACATTAAAGTCACCCGTAATTTAAAAAATATTTGTTGATAAACATTTTCTCTTTTTCTAAATCCCTTAGTTAGGTACCTTGGAAATTACTACATCAATGATGCCAAAATGGTATTGGTTCGGTATTTCAATGATTGGAAAGGTATCCAGAAAGGTGGAATACTTGATTCCCTGACTTTTAATAACGTTGGTAGAATAATTTGTTTGCATAGTTAATTTATTGGTCAATATAACACAGTTAAATGGCAATATGCCTAAGTACAACTACGACTTGGTACAATTTTGAATTACATCCCATATGACTTGCCGAATTTCTTATCCACGATACCATGTCAACCAGATTAAAAATAAAGCTTTCCTTTCTCGCTTCCTCCCATCTTTTAACTTAATGTTCGACTCGAACCGTCACATACAGAGAACGTTCAATGGGAAATAATTGGCAAACGTCAAGCACGACCACGATTCTTCCCAGAGGCTGAGGGAAAGAGGTAAATCGTGAATTTCTTTGTGCCCATGTTTAGAAGAGAAGCTATCTAGATAGCTGGGAGATTAATTGGAAATTGGGGAGGAACAGAGGAAACGGTTGAAGTTCGATTTGTGAGTAACTTGAGAGATCCCATCGCTAGAATCAGTTAATTCACCTGATTCTAGCGATGGGTACATTTTCAACATTTCACTACAAGAACTGCAATGGAGCATTGGATTTTTGATTTTGTTTTATTAAAGTTCACTCATCTGTTACATTGCTGGGCATTCGAATAAACTAGTAACGATAAGATGTCATTATTTGAATAAATGATAAAAACAGGCCTTATTTTCAAATTTTCTGAATTTGGAAAGTTATACAATTTTCCCCCTTTTTTACCGAGTGCAGACGAACATACTTGTGTATTTATGAAGAGGGATTGGAGCTAAACTGCCATAGTCTTTTGCAATTTTTCCTGACAAGCATTTAATGACCCAACGCTGAACTCAATCGTTTACCATCATAAAACAATAACATTTGAACACAATTTACAACGCATCATGCATCTTTACGCTTTTCAAATTTCGTTTCCCCTTCCAAATTCTTTTCGATGTTCTCTTGCAGATAGAGGGTAAACAAATGGGGAAAATTTATTACAATACGCTGAAATATGGTAATGAGATTTGTGAGTATTTACTAGACTTGACATTTGGTCCGATTTTATGGACCATGTAGACTGCCATTTAAATCCGACAGTTTCAACTTACAATTAAAGGAATTCCGACCATCTTCCATGCGGCCTCGTTTCGGGCTTCCAACTTCAAAAATAATAATGGTTTTGCACAATCACGAACATTCGTTGAGGCACTCGAAGCCGAGACATCATTGAACAAAAGATTATAGCTTTTTTACTGACAAGGCTAACGATTAGACTCGGAATTGGAACAATAAAACCGCAAGGGTCACTCATCAGTGGTTTTTCTTCGTTCCGACGCAAATACAACTTTAGCAGTTTCGAGGTAACCTCGTGCGCCGAATCTAGACTTGAGTGCCAAGTTCGTTCGTTCATCAACCAAAACTCCTAATACGACCTTTTTCGAGGGCTTCTGAAAACTTGTTCGTATGACTTAAAAAAATTTACGAACGTATAGAGAACAAATCTATTATAAATCTAGCATTGTCCAATCTGCTCAATTATGTTGGTCAAAATTCCGGTATGTAGTAGTTGTAAAAACTCTTCGTTTACTTGCGAAAAACAATAATAATAAATCTTGGATTGTGAGGAGTAGAGAAACAAGGCGACTCATTCTCCAATTGTTTATTCTCTGGCCGAGTACTTTCGCCCGTTCGGGCATCATCAGGGCGACGTGGGGCCATAGGGTCCACAGCCACATCTCCCCCTCAAAATCCACGATCGAAAAATGCGACGTCAAGAAAGAGAATAATAATAAATTTATATTGGCACCATAGACAGTGATTCAGCCGATTCCTGTGTGAATGGAAACATTTAAAATCTTTATGTAAATATAGATACATTAAAACAATAGTTCAGTGCCTTGAAATGTTCTTCGTGGCAAGCAGATATTCAGGTGATATGATTTTTTGCACACCCTGTAGTTCTATGTTATGAGCTTTTTTGTGGGTATCTTAAAAAATCAACATATTCCTCTCTTCCTTTCAATCAACATATTCCTCTCCTCATATTAAAAAAAAATCAACATATTCCACTCTTGAGCTATTTCCCACCAGAACAATGTGTTCTATCACTTCCAATTGTTCACCTCTCAACTATCAAACAGAGAAAAAATTACGTTGCGAGCTTTCACATCATTTTTGGTTCATTTGTAATCGTTCGCAAAAAAATGTTACCCCCGCCCAAAAAATAATGTATGTCGTACGTTTCAAGGTACGTAGAGTCCGGATAGAAAATACTATGAAAGCTGCATATTAAAAACTGTCACAAAAACATCATCTTAAAGCTAAAGCTTAAAAATCAGCTTAAGTTCTTAGCCAAATCGCTTCCTCAATTTAGATGGTAGTTTTGGAGGTAAGCGTGGGAAATTCATGTTTCAAAGGAATTTTATAACAATGGTGTTTGGTATAAATTTATATAGATGAGGTGGTAGTTTTATTGGTTCTCGAGTGTGAAATGGTCGATATTTGAGAGATTTAGCATCGTCAAGAGTTTGTGGAACCATAAAAATCTTTCTATACTCATTGGAATGCTCTTCGAACGCTTTCCTAAGCTGTATCGTCAAACAGAAAAATTTGTAAATAATTTTTAAAATGTTTATAATTTGGTAGTAAAAGAAATAAAATATTTCAAATTACGATATTTGCTAATGTGTTTTCTCTTATTGTTCCAATCTGTTGTTAGGCGGAAACTATCACAAGTTGATAGCCTCCTTGAATCATAATTATTTATTTTTTTGTAATTATTTTAGGAATAATAAACCGCTGCACTATAATTTGCTGCGTTTTCACTCGTCCAGTAGCTGAAAATTTTCATTGGCCTTGCTAAAACTGTAATTACTACACATTATACGACTTTAACCAAACGTTATTTTTTCCATTTTTGGTTTAAAATGCGAACAAAAACTATTGTTATTGTACATCAGTTGTGCCCACGCATTGGTTCCGGATTTAGTACATGAAAAGCGTGAAATTTGAAACGGATTGATGAAGAGCTTGAAACACTGGCCCACAGGGAACCATCCCGTTCCACATGCTTTTGACGTAACTCTCTCACACACCCGCACCTTGTAGCTTTGTTACGAATCGCGTGATGTTCTACTCGCTTCCAATGTGCGCCTTTCCTTGGCTTCCTTGATAAACTCCCTGAGAACTGCCTTATCATGTACCGTGTTCCTGAAACGTTCTCATCCGCGACTAAAGTGTGCCTACTTTAAGTATGTTTGTGTTTTGCATAATCTTTAGATCAGACATAAATTAATTGTGATTGAGCCTAAATTGAATTATATTGTTTGACAAAGAGGATCAGAGATTGGAAAAAAAAACAATTTTTCTCTATCCTATACTTTCCTGATTTGCATTTTCTTTCCTATAGTATCCTACTTGTTCATTGAGAAGTACGGAATGCGAGAATTGGAGGCGAGGAAATAGTCTCGAATTCCACTGATTTTAAATAAACCTGTAGAAAGATTGTTTTGAAATTGTTGCATGATTGAAACTGATGATGGTCTAAGGCCGAAATCTATGTAAAAATATAACTCATCTCTTCGTCTCCTATCCTTGTCAAATGGGAGTCCACAATCTCAGCGCGAGTGAATTAGTAAAAATAAAAGTACGGAATAGTTACTTTTTTAGTTCTAATTGGAGGACATTGGATATTTCCTAGCTCAGGAACGTGAGGAAGGCTGAGGCGGAGATTTTGGAGCTCCTTGAGACTTGAGGTAATTTATGTACTAACGTCGCCAGTCCTTAAAATTGTGTCAGCGTTTATGATTCCTCTAGTTTCTCTGGTTTTGGAATATCTGATATTTTATACATTTCTCATGACATTGATTTTACTCTCCCTCATTTACAGTATGGCCGGGCGAAGAAATTGCATTTGGAAGGGGCTTCGAAGTTGTAAGCGCTTTCGTTAATGTATCCAATTGTCTTTTTATATTCTAGGCCGATTTAATTGGGCCAACCTTTCATTTAATAGCTCTTCCCCTTAACTTTATTTCATTCAGCAATTAGGTATATTTCTATTGCACCAGCCTATGAGCCAATAATACTAGTGAAGAAACTGAATTTTTATCGTATTACTATGGACATAAACGCTTGCTAAGAGTTATGGCAACCTAGTAGAGATTATTAGTCTTTTTACGCCACCCCAGGGAAGAACATTTTCTAGTTTTTGTACTTTGCGAGTATTTTCAAACGTGAACGTGATGAGTTTTGATTACTTTGTGGAATCTTTAATGGTGATTAGAATCCACTGAAGCCATCAAATAACTATACTTTTCATGCTTACATTTGAAAAACGCTGCAAATAATAGTACAGTGGTTAATTATTCTGCGATTTTTTGTGATTGCGCGGTTTTCAATTTTCACTTTTTTCTGAAAAACGTTAGAATTTTCTTACCCTCAAAACCCCAAAAATACTAGGTGTGTTTTTTTTTTTTTGGTACTGGAATCCGAATTATTATCTCCCAGTTAGTTCGATACTTGCGAACCGTCATCTATCCTCAATCCAAGTTGAGATGATTACTTCGTCACGTAGACCTTCAAGGTTTTATATTTCTTCACCATAATACATCCTCGCTAATAATAATCGTCTGAGAAGTGGGGACTGTTTCCGGCGATTGCCAACCGTGTTGACAGTTGACTCACGATCGGGTGAAAAAACTAAACGCCACTTAGCTATTATCTGAATAAGATGTGGACCCCGTTTTCCTCCTTTGCGCAGCAGCAGCTCCAATAGAAAAACAATGGGTCGAGCAATGTTGCATTAAAGAGGTCAGGAGAGAACGGCGAAATCCAAACTCGCGTGCGGCTATTACAATTGGAACAACCTTGCGATTCCCTGCCAAGCCCAGCCATGAACGATTGACCACGAATTTCTTGTCAAATGCAGCTTAAAGCGAAACAACTAGCCGTTATTTATTAGATCGTACGACCAACTGTAGACAATTAACCTCGGACGCAGTTTTCAAAACACGATTTTCCGACTAACACAAAAATCTACTCGATTAATATAGTTTTTAGGTGAAAATTTATGAATTGATATAACTAAATAGATGAACAAAGAATCGTACCAAGTATAGAAGAAACGAATTCTTGGTTTAAGTGTTACATCTTTGCAGAATATCCCGTTTAAAAAAATATTTGAAACGTTATTTCAAAAGATTCAACAGCGCTGATTAGCTTCAATTACACACTTCAATATTTTAATAATCGGCGAAACGTCATTTTGCAGAATAAAATTGAAAGACAAACGAACTTGAAATAAATTTTTAATTGATACATGTACCGAAGATTGGCAAAAATGATATTTTGCCTTGAGTCACTTATCTTTCTTGGATTTCGTGCGGCGCTGATGTACAGTAGCTTTTGTACTTAGAATTATTAAAAATTAGAATTATTAAAAAAAAAAAAAAACCTCTTTTACGTTATAGTTCAACCTTTGACTCCATTAGACCATTTTCTACAAAATAAGCTCCTTGCAAAATCCATTTGTTCGTTCACAACGACGGTATGTAGTTCGCTGTACGGATTTTGGAGTCAAAAGGTTGAAAACGAGCTAACTAGTGTATTACAGCACGTATAAATATTCACAATCTTTCTAAATGTTCATAGTACTATTTTTAATAATGTATTAAGCAAATTATAAGTCGTCAGAGTCAAGGCAATCCTATACTATCCTTCCTTATTCAGCTGAAGAGGGTTGAACTGATGAAATCGTGGCTATCGAGGACAACCTCGACTAACCGAGGCCAACAAACAAACACGGCAATGACCAATACGGCTATGAATTATTCAATGGAAAATAACGTCGTCTTCCTTTGCTCGTGAAATCAATGAAAATGCGCAGGCTCGGATTCTCATTTTCAATAGGACGAATTATGTTACTCGAACCCGCTTCAAGAGGCTCGGGATCTTTTGAACACTCGATTGTCAACAAGAAAAACTCTCCTTGAGGCTGTCAAGGTATGCGTTTTATAATGATGAGTCGGCGTACAAACTGTTGCCATTCTTTTCGTTTCGAATAATCGGATAGCGAGGAAACCAGAAATAAGCGTTTCTCGTTTCCAAAAAAAATTGCGAATGATGAAGACGCGGAAATTTCAAAAAATTGCCCTCAACCCAGTGAAAAGTATTTATTTTTTTCTTTTCCTTCTCGTCGCATTTCTTGATATCCGGGGGTTGTGAGGAGGAGAAAAACCAGGCGACTCATTCTCCAATTCTTTATTGGCTGGCCTAGCACTTTCGCCCATTCGGGCATCTTCAGGGCGACGTAGAGCCTATGCCCTATGACTCCAGTGCTAATAAATAATGGGCGAAAGTGCTAGGCCAGCCAATAAAGAATTGGAGAATGCGTCGCCTATTATTTTTTTTTTTCGAGGAATGTTTGCCAGAACAATCTGTTTGTCAGTTAAGAGCAGTTGTATTAATTCTTCCGACAATTTCGCAAATGGGTTCTGGTTGCCAGACGGTTAAAGAGATGGCCTCGTAGCAGTTCCGAAAAGAGAAACTCCATCTCGTGATGCTAATTTTAGCCTGAGATTGGAAATCTATTACGATCGGCACAAATTTCGTTTATTGTATTGTCAGCCGTTTTAACTTTGCGGGCACAATTATTCTCGATTCTCTCATTTATTTTTTTTTTCAGATGCAGTCGAGTTGTTCGATCGGCCGAAGGTTTGTAGCGTTCTTGCAACGATATTACTGTAGTAATATAGTTTTCATTTATTTTTTGATTACTGATACACGCTAGCGGCTTCTTAAAATTGCCTATCCTGTATAACATTTTTCTATTTCATCGTTCTACCGCAGGAGCAAAGGAAACATCGTAGCAAGTTTATTACCATAGAGTAGAATAATTTTTTTACTTCGTAATTTTTTAACAAAAAGAAAATAAATAAAAAAAATTCAAATTGAAAAAATGGTCTAATTTGATACAAACAATTAGTTTTTTCGACTGTTTACAGAGTGAAGTTGAGTATATGAATCAATCTTGACAGCAAGTTAATAACTGTAACCGCTATCAAGTTGAAAATAACTGACCATGGAGGCACAATTTTTGTACCAACTTTGCTATTGTTTCAATAAGCTCTGCATTTTTTAGATTTGCATGCAACCGATTGCGTCAAAAGATGTCACCCGACGTTCGACCGATTTCGAATGCCGATTTCGGTCACATAAGCGCAGCCGTCTGTCGCCGTTTGCGTTGCGCAAGATGACCGTTTCTTCAGAGGGGAACCTCTTATACTACGTATAAAATAATACTATTCGTCGTGGAACTGCTAACTGCTTCGACTTCCCTCCACTGGATTTCATTCCCAGATGTTATAATCACCGGTCGAGGAGAGATGCGATTTTTGGAAACTATCGAGGCCGAACTCGTAAAAAATAATAAACGTGCGCATTAATGGACCGTTGGTCTGTCAGATTGCCAGCCCAATCGAGGAAAAAACTGTCTTTATATCTCGGGAATAGCGGAGCTCTTTTCAACACCTGCTCATTTACTTTTTGAATCAGAGTTTTCGAGCATTTGTCGAACGAATGCCATGTTGCCGTTACACCCAATGGAGTTTCAATCGAAATAACCGTGATTTGTCTATCTACTACTACAAAGATCCGTCGTTTTTCATCGAGGAAAGTGAATTTCAAGGAATCGAAAAATGCTCGCAAGTATAATGAATATAAAAATCCTATCTCCCATTCTCGATCGATCGAATAACTTCTTCGTTAAAATAAAGTGCTGTAGTTCACACATTCGCACGTGCGTTGCCCGAAAACCCTAATGATGAGCGACAGGTCACTGTGACCTCGTAACGTTTTCCCGACTCACGTATACTTGTACTTGAATAATTGAATCATCGTTATGCTCAAGCGGACGTGACTAGATAAAGGCGGCGGATAAACAGACTACAGTTGATGCTAAATTACTAACTATCCTCAGAAGTCTCAAGAGATAGCTAGCCTTAGCTACGCGTCCAAGTCTACGATTCCCGTCTCGAATATGATCCTATTAACAAAAACATTCAAATTCTCCTCGTGCAGTTCATAATGGTCGACCAGAGTTTGTGTCAAGTTGCAATTCGATTCTAGGCAGTTTATTTCAACCTGAGCACTCACGTTCTTGCTGTCCTTTGCTCCTGCTCGCTAAGTAAATTCGTCTCGCCGTAATTTCGAATTCCGAGTCGAACCTGCTCTCGCATTCAAATCAGCCAGTTGTCAACATGAAGGACTAATTCCATGTAGGAGAATCTTGTATGAATTTGAGTTTCGTCTGGTCAAGAAAAGGGTATAATTGCATTGCAGAGGCTAAGACGTAGGCTGTGTTCAAGGATGATCGTAGATCATTTTCGTTTGAGTAAACATGCTGCTCTATCTACGGTATCCATAATTTATTATATTATATTTCTGACTACAAGCTAAAAATGTCTACTTGAATTACCTGCCACTGAAAAGTTTGCATCTGCTGCTATGTACAAGGTGTACTAATTTAACTTGCCTCAACTACAAGTATCTGATGAAAGTTGTGCCATTATATTTTTTTCTGAACCCCCTTATCTCACTACTTTTCACTAATAAGATTTTCTCGCAATTTCTTCCGTAACTCACTTATTTGCGGGAGTAAATTCAAATCTTACTATTCCGTGGATAGAGAGTTGAATTTTGTTTTTGAGTCAATAATGAACAATCGTAACCACTAAAATAAAATGTCTGCCCCCTTCACAATTGATTTTTTACATCTCGAGGCATGTGAAATCCGAATATCTAATAATAACTGTCCGCATTTTCTATAATTCTAATTTTCCAAGGTCTCAGGCAAAGGTGTTTTTGTATTCTTTATAGTTTTTGTAAAATAGATTGGTAACTATAAAGGAAAACTCCGTAGGAACTTTTGTAATTTTATCATTTTTATTTTTCTTAATTTCCGAATTAAAAGCCAAGTTTGTCGCCTAACTGTACAGCTGGAGATAGCGATTGACGACCATTCCAACGAGTATAGACCGATTTTTATAGCTACAAGAACTCAAGAGTTATACCCTCATGCCAAATTTCTGAAAATCTCCCAAATTCAACACAAAAGCTGCGATAACTCGAGAACCAATAAAGCTATCGACCCTGCAATAGTTTCATTCGATTCAGCGCCCAAAAATCTTTAGAAATTGACACCAAATACTTTAGAAAATAATTAATCTTCTCCCTCTCAAAACCCCTCAACAATACGCTTAAAATTAAGATAGCGATCTGGTTAAAGAATTGAGCCATTCTCAGGCCAAGATTGATTTTTGGTGAAAATTTCAAGAATATAGCTCTTATAGTTTCGTCAGAAAAGTACGGCGGACAGATAGAATTTTTTGTGTTGGATATTAGGATTCTACATGCCTTGAAACGTAAATCGTCAAATTTTTAAGGGGTTAGAAAATTTGTTTTCTTGGGCAATTTCAATGATTAATTATTGAATAATAAACCAAAATATTTAAAATTGCGATTTTCACATAGGAATGTGTCATAAGTTACCAATGCGTTATTAGATGGAAAGGCGCAAGTCCCTTCCCAATCGGCACGCCACAATTTTCCTAAGGAAATTTAAAACTTGTTTCGCCACACATTCCATTCCCCTCAGCGGTTTCCTTTCACGTTTATTCCACGCATCATGATTCAGCAAGGAAAATAGCGCGCGTGTATGGCAATTACTTACGATTTGCCCTGAAATTTTTCCTTCCTCGAAACTCGAAAAAAGTTCGAATTGTTGAGTCTTTTTGGCTTTCGGAGATATTTCCAAACACATTTTGTTCGCAGTCCTTGGATTCCAGTTATTGTCAATTATAATTTATGTGGCTCGACCTTCTTCCGGTTCTAGGGTGAATCCTCAAAATGCCTAGAATTGGAGGAATTTGGAGCTGAAGTGAGCTGCTGAATTTAATTAACTCGATTGCTGAAGTCACCGTTTCCCGACTGAGCTTTACTAGTTGCACTCCATATCACCGAGTGACTTCAGAGTTGCTTTGTGATGCTCTTCTTCGTTCAGTCTAAAGGAGGATCTCGACTGCTTGTACGCTGTTGCCACAGAAATCCGCAGTTGGCCAGGCAGCCTAGGAAAGGTCGTGTGGA
This sequence comes from Tupiocoris notatus, assembly GCA_037159825.1. Lineage (NCBI taxonomy): Eukaryota > Metazoa > Arthropoda > Insecta > Hemiptera > Miridae > Tupiocoris > Tupiocoris notatus. The sequence goes on along the minus strand of JASJUZ010000560.1, from coordinate 93,435 downwards.
CCGCATCCTTGAGTAGATTTCCCATGAGGAAGGACAAAGGTCAAGAGGCGCCCTCAGCTATGCTTTCATAGCTAGTTCTATGCCTGACTGGATAGCTAGTGTTGCGGACGTGAGTTCCCGATTGGACCGTCGAATTTTTTCTAAAAGGTTAAGGAAATCAAGAATTCGCCTCTGGCTCCGACGCATTTAAACTCGTTCTTATTCAATTGGAGGGCTATGGCTGAATTCGATCACATCCACATAATTATAAACGCTGCAAATGATGGTACAGTGGTTTATTATTCCTTTGCTTCAATTATGATTTATGGAAACCATACATTTGTGATAGTAACTGTTCCGAACATTTGTGAACGTTCAAACAACATATTGGTGACTACAATAAGGGGTATTCCGTTGCAACTTGGGTAATTTTAATCACTTTTTAATTTTCAAATGAAAAGCAAAATTTTTCACCTAACGGTACAGCTGAAGAGTTTGACGACCATTCCAACGAGTATAGAATTATTTTTACAGCTCCAAGAATTCTTGAGTTCCAAATCACCTTGCCTAATTTTTGAAAATATTCTACACGAAAGAAGAATATATAATTCTACGCGAAAGCTGCGATAACTCGAGAACCAATAAAGCTATCGACCCCACAAATGTCTCATTCCATTCAGCCCCCAAACATCTATGAAAATTGATACCAATTACACTTTTTTCTGTAAAACGTTAGGAAATACGAATTTTCTCGCCCTCAAAAACCCCCCACATACTCTTAAAATTGAGGTAGCAATTCGTTTAAAGAATTGAGCTGTTGTAAGAACAATATTGATTTTTTGGTAACAATTTCAAGAATTAAGGTATAATAGTTTTGTCAGAAAAGTGTTGACGGCGAACGGACAGAATTTTTTTTATTGGATAATCGGATTCTACATGTCTTGAAACGTAAAACATCAAATTTTGGAAGGGGGTTAGCCGATTTTGTTCTAGGGTGATCAGAATAAACCAATATTAATAGGAAATATATGTTATCCGATTTCTAATTGAATTTTGCGTGGCGGAGGTTTTTAGAATTTTTCATTTCGTGCCCATTGGTCAGTATTATCCGTGCAACGTCTATGATGAACCTTTTAATTTTGATTAGATTTTAATGAAATTTGTATGTTTTATATCGTAGATGTTGATTCCCTATTAATCTCATCGTGATCACGTAAGCGGTTGGATCTGAGGACGACGCCGAGGGTGCATGTCCTACACAGCAGTATATTTCAATAAAAATAGCCTACCGACTTATATATTCCACGTAAATTCCTTTATTTAGTTATTAATTACCTGTCTGCCGACTCAAACATGGAATCAGTGCGTGATCTAAGCTGCAAGCATTTTTAAAATTTGATTCACTCTCGCTACATTTTCACATACTCTACCATATGCATGAGAGGACTTCTAAGGCTGCGGCTTAGTTGATAGATAACCAAGCGTCTGAGATAGGTTGGAGAGTTTAACTGAGGATGGAGAAGCTGAGATGAACGACAGACTGCGAGTCGTGAGTCACGCTCGGACGCGAAAACTTGCAAGGCTCGGCCACCGCGGGTGACTTATGGACAGAGGTAAAATAGGTACACGTCATTCTGTCAGTCGCTCACTTTGCAACGAACAATTCCATCTTGGTAATGCCTCTTTCGTTCAATTGTTCACCGACAACGGTGGCTCAATTAGGCAAAAGCTCGGCCTCTAATGATGTCCCCGAGAGACCGAACGATTCATCAAGTCGTCCTACTGAATGATTGTTTGACTCGTGCCAAGGAAAAAATATAGGCGAGAAAAAATAATAAAGAGAAAAAGCTGTCTCTGACCAGGACTAGTAAAATATTTTATTTCAACTAACTCGATGAAAGTATACGCAGAGAAAATAGAGTATTATTTTTTGTTGGATTCATTAAAAAATTTTACATCATGTGTAGATCCAAGAAATAGGCGAAATTTGGAATTTTTTAAACTTTCGAATTAAGCATGCTAATTAAAAAATCCTCTTTGCTAATTAAAATACGTTTTACGGTTGCAAATAATAGTTCAACTGACGATTTTTCGTTTCCATTGCCCGCTTTTCTCTCTGTAAGTCTTTAATGGCACCTGTTATTTTCATCTTCCTGTACCAGTAGTGTGTATTTGTTTTAACTCCTTTTTTAGGCACCTTTTTCCATTTTATATTTTTAGTGATTTGTATCACTCTGTTTTTCTGCAGCCTTTAGTCGATGTTCTTGTAATAGCGCGAGGGATCTTGCTCTAGAGGGTTGAGAACTCCCCTAACCCAATCACTCCCCTCCTTTCAAGGACGTCCGTCTCTTCCTGCGTAACCTTTTGAGGTTATTTTCACTTTCAGATGAGTGGAAGACGTCTACGGGGTAGGAGTCCGGCCAGATAACTTTCTAACCTGATCCTGACTCGATGTTTCCTGTCCTGATCTGTCCGTAGCTAGTCTTAACATACTTCGACTCCTTTTTGTATCCTAGGCACGAATTCGGATAAGACTTGTGACCGATTCGATTTCACCAGCTAAAGATGATTGGTCTATGATCGACTGGCAGGTTCCATTATAGTCGCATTAAATATATGCCCATGAATACCACCTACCTAAAGAGCTTTATTGCGACGAGAGCGTCATTACATTCTTCAAAAATAGTCTTTTTTTTGCAAGTGTAGGTATTTATTAATGTTAAATTCTTAATTCTTCTAATAAAATTATTAATATTCGCATTTTTGATGTCCAGTGGTTGTGAGTGGGAGAAAAACGAGGCGACTCATTCTCCGATTCTTTATTTGCTGGCCGAGCACTTTCGCCCGTTCGGTCATCCTCAGAGCGACGTGGATCCAATGGGTCCACAGCCTGTGGTTTTATCAATTTTCATTAGTATTGACTTATTAGCGGTAACGGGTTTTATTTATCGGTTCAATTCATTTCGACGTATTTTAATTCAAGTTTTTCGTTACTTCAGCTTTATGACTCTTTAGAAACTCCCACGAAAAGTCATCAATTGTAATGATTCAATTATACCTAATGTTATATAGCAATGTTTTCATATCATCCTATTGACATATCAAAATACATAATTTATGTGTAGAAAAATAATCATGTAAAATATTCTCTTTCTTGACGTCGCATTTTTTTTATGTCCGTGGATTGTGAGGGGGAGAGAAACTAGGCGACTCATTCTCCAATTCTCACAACCCCCGGACATCAAGAAATGCGACGAGAAGGAAAGTGTGATTATGTTCCCTAGTTTGTTCAAGTTTCATGCTCTGTTTGTGAAAAAAAAATGGCTGTGGGCTGTTACTCCCATCATTTCTGCATCTTGCCCGTTCCACTTAATCTTAAATCTCCTGCCTACATTTAGCGATAAATTTAACTCGTATGTATTTAAAAATTGTCCATCTTACAGTAGCTGTCAAGTTGGGAATATATGATGCAACCCACCGAAGTAATTGATTTCACGCCTCGCTCTCGTTCGAGATCCGTGAGAGTAGTTAGAGCAATTACATTCGAATACCGTTAATTTTTCTCTTGACCAATCCGACGCCCGATCCGCCCAACGCTTGGCAACTGTTTTTTCAAACGCAACTACTGCAATTTCAATACCGAGGAGACCTCTGCTGTGTTGTCCGTTCGTTGGCGTGATTTTTGCAATGACCAATATTACTTAAGACGTGAAAACCGTTATTTTCCTGGTGGGTTAGACGAGCCTCAGTGCAAAAGTGGCCGATCAATTTTATTTATGAGTTCTCGTCAAGACGGCGATTATTTAGAAATCATTAGAAATCGATCGTTTCCTCTCATGTTTGAGTAGTATTTTTCATCGATTTTACAAAAAGTATTCTCATTGGGATGATTTATCTGAAAGCTCTTGACCATGCTGTCGCGGTTGACTGGATTACGAACGATGGAACTGGCTAAAAAATCACCATGACGTTGGATATTTTCCCGCAGTGGCTACGGCAGCAAAAAATTGTCATGCCTAGGTTGTAGGAAATGGCCTATCAGTTGTCGACATTTTTTCAACCCAGTCCACAAATGGAAAGCAGTCGGTGAAAGTGAACGGTACGTGGCCTCCTGTCCTGCCAGGCAAGGCCTGTGACATCACCAGTCATCAGAGTAAACCTGCTGCTCGGCCGATCCGTATAAATTTGCTCAGCCCCATTCACGCCGAAAACTTACTAAGCTGTTAAAACCTGCAAGGGAAAGTTGTGCCATCAATGAAATTATGCCATTCAATTTTTATTCAAAATAAGTTGAAATGAAAATGTTTTTCGTTTTTCGACCCACAATTGAAACTCATGGTGCAAAAAATTATTGATAAAAGGCGCCAATTTCGCTATAACAAAAATTGGAAGATGTTAGACGTTGGTGGGCATACAGGGGCATTTTTAATTTCAGAAGGAATTGAGAAATTGTGGGCACAATATACTGGTTGGTAACATAAATGGTGGGTGCCGTTTTTTGTTTAGAAGGCAAATTATCATTCTTGTCTCCCATGATAACACCTTGAGGAAAAAATTGACCAAAAAAAAAACATAAAATGCAATTAAAAAAAGCTCGCGAAAAAATGTTTAAAATTTTTCTCTAAAAAATTGCTGAAGAAAAAACTCAGAAAACTAAAATCGCTTTAAGAAAAATTCCATCAGCGAAATTCTGTAGATTTGTCAGTGATTGGTACCCATTTTTTCAAATTAAAGCCCACCTTGACTTAGAAAAGGTTAAGGAAGTCATGGTCTCTGGTCCACTCGAAAGCTAATGCACGAAGCGAGTTTTTCTTCCCACTCTGCTCAAAATTGGACACAACCTATTGAAACAGAAGGATTTTCGTGTTCGACGATACACTCCGACAGATGATGTAAGCTGCAAGGGAAGCCGGTTTATTGACCGGACGGATGAACAGAAGGATGTAATTCCTCCTAAGCGTCCTTCAGAGTTGAAAACACTCGTATCGCTGATGTTCCAAATTTCAGCTGAAGATCCGCGCACATGTTTTTGTCTTTTCGATTTCGAAACCTGCTTGCGATTAGCCGAGGTATTTGTTGGAACCTCGAGGGTGGCATCCTTCCCCTAATCCCCTGCCACTGTCTACCGGTTGCGTCAAATCTTAAGCTCCATCCGCAACGCACAATCGGACGAGTCAGGCAATAGAAAAGACAGGACAGGCGGCTCCAACGGTTTATTTGGAAATCAACCCTGGGGCCACGGGGTCAACGTTGATTTCACGATGTTTGAAATTCAACCTCTTCCCTCACTTAGAAACGCATGCTTTTAATGCCAATCCGCTGTGTGTCTTGTTGAAAAGTCAACTAGCCGAGGAAAAATCCGATGCAAACAATCGTAGTCGTTTTGAACGGTTTGTTTGGTTTATGGTATTTAATAAACCATTATATTCAGCCACAAAAAAATTCTACCCCCCCCCCCCCCTAAAAATTTGAGGTTTTATGTTTCAAGGTCCGTAGAATCCTAATATCGGATACAAAATTTTCTGTCCTTCCGCCGTCACTTCTTTTCTGAAGGAACTATGATAAGAAAATATTTTGAATTTCCACCGAAAATCATTCTTGGTCAAACAATGGCTCAATTCTTTAGCCGAATCGCTACCTTGATTGTAAGGATATTTTTGGGGGTTGAGGAGGGAAAGGTTAGTATTTTCCAATGCTTTTGAAACATAGATGTTTTTTCAAACATACATTTTTGACGCTGAATCAAATGAGACCATAGTGAAGTTGATAACTTTAATGGTTTTCGAGTTATTTTTTCAAATTGTTGGTAATATTATTGTCTAGTAAACCAAATTCTAGTCTTATGTTCGATTCAATAATATCGCATACTTATTTGCAGGTCGGAAACGCACAGGATGCTCCAATGGCGAATAGAAGAATCTTGAAGGAATGGTATCAGTGACGAGTCGTCAACGACCTAAGAATCCTGAGGTAACTTTATAGTCTTCTTAACAAAAACAACAAAAAAAAATTAATAAAATACAAAAATAAAAATAAGAAGCCCGCAAAAAGTAATAATCAGCTGCAGATTGGAAATCTAGGTCACTCAGCTTTTTAATCGTAAACAGTTGCAGTATTTTGAATTGATTATTTACCCGATTTAGTCACTAATCGTGTACGACCTCCACATTTTGCACTACTCGTACACCGTCGTCGTCACACTCGATTAACTGGGTTATATGGTCCGCTGCACTCGGCTCGGACTTTAAAGGTTGACCATGCCACAGCTTCTTCATCTTGCGCCTACTTACGATGCACTCGAATTAATGTTCTTTACCTTCAACCTAGCATTGACCAAGAAGCAAAAAATCCTTCGAAATTACCGTGTGGAATAATCCGTGTAGAATAAAATTGCTAGATGGAAATAGCGAAAGATGGAAACCTTGCGGTCATTTGATATATTCAGTGGCCTTTTATTGGGAAGGGCTATTCTGGAACTCTCTTGTTATGTTTCCTCCCCGATTTTTAACATCCTCTTAATCTTCAGACGACAACTCGAATTCCAAACTGTCGAGTATTTGCTGTGTTATCCCCAAAGCTTTCCGTCTTCGAGGAATTATTTTACATTCAGCGCTAACCTTGGCCTGGATCTATATAGAGCGTATCTGTTTTGCATTCGCTGTTCAGTATACGTATTATTTATGTTATCAACGTAAGAATCGTATATTTCGTAGGCCATGAATATCTATCCAGAGTCGTGAGAAATACGCGAGATCCGCGGAGACAAAAGAGAGATATACGAGATATCGCTTTGTCTCCCATGTTGGTTGGTCACTTGCCACCTACGCAGGACTGTCGCCGCTGTCGTAGAAGTCCAACGCCCTGAGAAATGTTGACATTATCGTACTACCTGGCGCTTGCATACTTCACTAAGCTCAGCCTTCCATACTTCATTTGGGTTGGCCGTTCCGCCTCTCTTGTCTCTCGCTAGCCTTGCGTGGCCAGTACGGATCAAAGGTGACACCTGTAAATTTGTTATTATTTTTCTCCTTCTGCTACTGAGAAGATGTAAACCACTCATGAAGGGCTCTGTTCCCACACTTTCCCGTTAAAAAAGAGCCGAAATAATCACCACCATCCTGACAAATTCTGCAATATTTTTGTAACTTTTAACCTCGATACCTTCACCAGTAACAAAAGTAAGGAATAAAATTGTCAATATTTTACTTCATGCGAAAAGTTTAAATTCTAACGACTACAAAGCGTTTGTTCAGTCACTTCGATTTCCCCATTTTTTATCGTTTTAGACAAGAGTTTCTGCCATGCAAGTTGTGAGAAATTTAATTCGGAACCAAAAAAAAATTAAAAATACCGCGCGGATTTTTTTTAGACATTTTTACTTTCTACACTATTTTCGAATCAATTGCTTCGAAACTCAGAGCCCCGTCGCCGTTTCGTAATCGCCCGTGCCAATTTTATCGCGGAATTTACTGCAAATTGTATATTGTTCCTGCCCGGTTGTTCTCGAATCGATAATTTTAACGGTCCAGTTCGTAAATACAGATACGTGAGTTCACCCTTCGTCCAATATCTTATAATCGGCAGAATATTAAGTATCGCAATCGCGGCTTCAGCACAACCCAGCCCCATATAGCCCGTAGCACAATCGTGACCCTCGTTAAAAGCTTTTTAAGGTATTACACGTGGAAAGAGGCTGAACGACGAGGAGGATAGTTCACGGTCACTGTTTTATTGCCGATCAGTTCGCGATAAAAATTCCTCTACCTACAACATGTTCGGCTCGAGTCGAACTTCTTGTACGTTACGAGTAATGGAGCATAACCGATAACTAGTCACGACCCAAGGACATGTACTTACAACTTCGGCGGCGGGGGTGGGTTGTAATTGGGCGAAACGTGTTAGAGGTTGGAGTTTCTTTTGGTTTTAGCGAGAAGTGTATCGAGCGTTATCATACCGGCCTTTCATCGGGCCAGATCCAATCAATCATGGCATTGCGGTTTTATCTACCTGCAAGTTAGGTATCGCGAACTAGAGTACTTATCTTCGCCTCGAGGTAACAAGGTCGGATGGGTGAAACAGCTCGTTATGAAATAATAGTTCTGCTCTGTTGTAAAATTTTGAAAGGCGGAGTAGTATGACCAAACTATAGAAATTAGACGTCAGCTATACAGTATATATTTCAAGGACTTGACCGTTCAAATATGACGATTGCAGCTGTCTGTAAAAATCAAATCAACCACTATTGAGAGCTCTCACGTCCTGGAGAAATTGTGCGCTAAACGTGTACCGACGTTCGTTGGAAGAATATTATTTTCCCAAAATTAGAACCCAGACCAAAATATTTGCAATTTTTCGCCGAGGCTTGAGAAAAAACCTGTTTAAGGAATGGAGGGTGCCTTAAGAGGTCTGGCATAACCGAACGATTCATTGGTGACGTCTGTGTGACACTGTTGGGACTGTAAGAAAGGACAAAAGTCCTGAGAGTAGGAGAAGGTCGATCCGCACGAATTCTTGTTAAGGCCGACCTGACGGACTCATCGGCTATGGAAAAATCTCGCCACTCGGCGATTCATTAAAATTCCCCATTACCGAGCTCTGCCAACCGTGAAATGAATGAACCGTGAATTCCTCTATCGAAATTTGTAGATAACCAGTAATTGTAACATCCTGGCGAGCAATTAAAAAATGTGTTGGAGCAGAGTTGACCTGATTCAATTTTCGGCTCACAAAATTTTATGCTGCCCTAACCGCTATAAAAAGTTTAGCTTGGACTTGAAAAATAAAAATGTTTTGATTTCTTTTCTCGTAAATATAATATTTTTATAGTTATGAGGAGCTGATTTAGTTATAATGAAACGTTCTATTGATAAGTTCTTGGAAGGAAAAGATTACTAACGGTGAGAGGAGAGAAAACCTTCGCCATGCTTGGTCGCGATTGAACTAACCTTTCTGCGAATAGTGAAAAAAAAATTTATATTAACTCATACTCTCGTTGGTTATTTTTATTTCTTATGTTTTACTATTATTATTTTTTTTACATTGATTCATTATAATAAACGACGTCAAATAGTTAGTTGAAGACTTGCGGTTTTTGATATGGTTCACAGGCCTTTTTTTTCTTTTTTTAGTGCCAAATAATTTGATTATTATGCACTAACGTTTGGTAAATTTCTGACGTATTGTTCGGATTCTCTCATTTAGTGTAGTTGCTTGAAAAAAGTATATCTCTTTTATCACTTGAGAGAATGAATAATGAGTAGATTTGTCCATTTCAATAACCAACAATGGTAAAATTAGCAATTTGAGTTTTTACAGTTAAGTAAATTCTGAGTTAGATCAATGATATAAATGCATCCTACTAGTTGACCAAGGGTCCAAAACCATTGGATGGATTATTCCAGACGTTCGACCTCATCAACGTATTAACATTGAATGTAGTTCGGTAATTATTATACTTCTCCAGGTGGTCGCATTGCTTCTTTTCCTTGGTCCTATAATGCCCTGAAGAAGCCCGAACGGGCGAAAGTACTCGGCTGAATAATAAAAAATGGAGAAGAGGTCGCCTCGTCTTTCTCCCCCTCAACCTACAAAAAGTAATTATTATAGTTTAACTCTGGTTCTACATTTATGACTAGGGGCTAAGCGCCCAACCTGCGTCGGGGGTCTCCACCCCCACACCCCCTGGCGAGGCTCGTCGATGGGGGCTGCGCCCCCACTGACGTGCCTTACATGTTGGTGGGGTACAACTGTCCTTTTACCTTCTGTTGTTTTCCCCTCTGTAAGGAAAGGCGACAGTTATAGTTCGTATAGTATTAACTATAATTAGGTTGGTAAATATTGCTTTTTTCGTGGTTTTGTATCATAAAGTATTGGTTTTTCACTTGTGCAAAGTTTTTGATAAATGACTGTTCCAACTTTCAAAGTTTTCCACAATTTGTAACTTCCACCCTAGATAACATTTACAAAAATTCGTCACATCAGATGTTTGAATTTAACAAAAGAGTGGTAATTTAATCGACCGCATATCCCCATTTAATATACCTATCCATTCCTCAAAGTTGGTACGGTATTCAACACTATCTGTGAAATATACACGGAAAAATACAATTTTTTCTAACTCGAACTGTATTTTCATCCATTAAGGGCAAAAGAAAGAAGAACGGAACATATATTATTGATATAAACATCATCAATTAACACTATGCTGAATTCGAGCGAAATCTAAATCAAAAAATTTTTCACGAAAAACTCAAGGGGGACCCCTGCGATTTTGTTCAACCGATCAGTTAACGATTTTTTACTCCTCTTTCAATACAGATAAAAATCTGAAATTTTTAGGAAAGTTGTATCTTACCAAGATGTATTCCTGTGATTTTTTTCAATTCTCGGAAAAATTTGCAAATGGTCCAAAAAAATCAGTTTTTAAACTCTCAAAAATTGACCTTTAACCGTGCTTTTCGGGGTCAAAATTCATATGAATCAATTGTTTTAATAAGCGGGAGTCTCCATTTGAATGCCTTACACACGTACATAGCAAAAAATTTGGTGAGAAAGTGTAAAACAGTGCCACAGAAATTATTTTCCGTAAACTGAGCTCCGGTCATTGAGAGCTCCGCTGGCGTCGGCAAGGTTGAAAAACAAATTATTGTTTTTAAGCAATTTTGAAAGCTTTTCTTCAAGAAAATTTAACGCTGAATCCGAATTTGATGTCAAAACAACGAAAATTTGACGACAACTATCAATTTTTTTTCCATTTTTAGTGTTACATTGCTATTCTGTTTTTCAACTTGGAAAATTCATTGCGAATACATACAGGACTGTTCAATAATTTTCATTGGAAAATGAATTCACACGAAAATGGACGTAGAATTGAAACGTGGGAAATCATGTAAATTTCAAGTCGCGTAATCAAATTTTTTGATTTTCATACTTTTGAAGATTCAACTTTGGATTTTCTTGTTCGCTAATTTTCAAAAAGTTGTTTCTGTGGAAACAATTTGAGGAAATTTAATTTAGAATCATTTAAAAATAAAAAACAACACAGATTTTTGTTTTTGAGATGTATTTGTAGCAACAGTAAAAACGCGTTTTCCCTTTTCTTCTAGCGCTTATCGCTCCTCGAGGACCTAATAATATACCTATGCAAAAGCGGTCGCTTCAGAAGTTATTGTGCTTAACAGGCCAAAATACCCTAAAAACGGGACTATTCAATTTTCAATTCAAAACACCGAATAACAAATCCCTGTTGTTTTTCGTTTAGGGAATTCATTCGTCTACAAAACGCTGTAGTAAAATTTTCCAAATACTCCAATGAGACTATTCCGAGTAAGTCGAATATAACTGCGTGAAAACGTGTGTTCTGAAAAGTTCGAAAATTTACATACCGTATTTCATGAAAAATCAAGGGTTTAGTACAGTGGGATTTTTGGGCATCAGAAATTTCGAATAATTGACGAAAACTTCTTGAAATTATTTTTATCATTTCACAATTTTTTTTTTTTTTCAAATTTTCTGATTTTGATTTAGGGGCGCTACAGCTCCGCAGTGGTGAAAGTCATCCTCTGAAAATCATAATATTAATGAAGTCGATTTTTAACTTAACAAGTCAAAAAGGGCGCATTGCTCAACTACGAAGAAACCGCTACCGGAGCACGTACTATCACACGGATACACCTTGAGTCTGCGAAGGTCAACGAGCGCAAATTCCACCTGAATCCAATTCAACTTCCTTCCTGTCCTGCCTATTCTGACTCGCGCATCAAGTCACCGTTGTTTCTCGGAACCCAACGGTTATTCAATCTCATCCGATTAAAACGAAATGAAGAACGCAACCTTTGTGCGAATGAGACATGAAAACCTAATTAAAAATTTACTTAAATAACTTTTATACTTTCAAGGTAGGAAAAAATTATATTTTAGTAATAGCGCCAAAAAATCAATGCGGATAAAACCTTTCCACCAAAAAAAAAAAATAATCGCTTGAATAATGATTAGGAAACTCATCCATTTGGGATCGTAATTATTCCGAACATTTGTGAACGTTCCCACCGAACAACAGATCGGTAATTATAAGTGGAAACTCCGTAGCAACTTTTGTAATTTTAATCATAGTTGAAAAGAGCTTTTGACGACAACTCCAACGAGTATTGAACGATTTTATAGCTCCAAGAACTCTCGAGGTATTTCCTCATGCCAAATTTCTGAAAATCTCCTAAATTCTACGCAAAAGCAGTGATAACTCGAGAACTAATGAACCTATATCGACCCCACGACGGTCCCATTTGATTCAGCGTCCAAAAATGTATGGAAATTGCTACCAAATACACATTTCTGAAAAACGTTGAAAAATGCGAATTTTCGTCCCCTCAAAAATATTTTTTTAAATCTTAAAAATGAAAAGCAGTGTAAATTTAAGTGAAGGGAAAACTTCATAGGACAAAATGTCAGTTGCAAATTAGCTGTTAAATATGTGGTAAAAAATTCTGCGCACCTCACATGAACTCCCTGTATAAACTGTTCGATACTTATATAGGTATGTGTTCGGTATACCTACGTTTTCGCCAATTCAAATGTGGAAGCACTGTGTTGTGCACACCTCTGGTATTCGATAAGTATTAGAACGCATTGTAAATCTGGCAAATCTGCAGACAACGTTCGATCAATTGATAGATCGAAACCTTGTATGTTGTCCAGTACATGTGAAAGGTTTGTTCTCCCGTCATCCTCATCATTAAGTCCTTGTCAAGTCTCCTCCCAAGCCGAAACTACCTGATCTCACGGACAGTAATGGTCCAAGTGGGGGGCGGAAGTTTAGTTTTGCGGGCATGTAGGGTCCAAGGTCGCTCGAGCCGAGTCGCCGCTGCCGGCTTCCTCGCTTGCTATCCGATCTGAGTGAACTGCCGATGCCGCCCGCACGTCTCGGCCTCCGTGCGCGCTTTGTCTCAGCTGCTGCAGCCTCCTCCGTCCGTTAGTCACACCCGGTCGCTCATCTCGCGAACTTCCTTTCATTTAGTTGCCGTTCTTCGCGTGAACATAATCAGATTAAGTGCAGTGCTAAGTGGGACGAAGTTTGACGTCGAATTCAACACATTTTTTTCAAACAAGGTGAGCGAAAATGATTCGAATTTTTGAGATGAGCGTTTCGATTTTTAATTGTAATTAATTGGAAAAAATGCGAGGAAACGATTTGTCGCCGAATTCCCTAGATGTGCAAGTTACGACGAAAACAGAGTAATATCTACTTGAAGAGCTATGAACTATACAATTAAAAAGAATTTTCATAAAGTTTTCACCCAGTTAAGGGAAAAAGGTTTGCATTTCACACGCTACTTCCGTGGAATAAGCGCTCCAGGTTTTCTCTATTTTTATCCTCATAATGTATATGTATAGATTGAATAGCCCATCTTCGTGAAATATGTTTTTTATGGTGGATAAATGACTCTTGATATTTCTTTTAGTCACACATCGTACTTCTGCATTATTTGCATTTTTTGTTCGTTTTCTGGTACGTTTTTCGGTCTAGATAAATTATCCAACTTTCACAGATTTTGAACCAACTCAATCAAAAATTTGGGTGAAATGTTTACTCCTTTTTGTTTTGATTGTGTTTGACATTCCATCATATTATTATTTGATTAAAATAAAATTATACTGTCAAGTGAAGGCCTCCTCTTTGGAAATTTGATGATTTACTTAGGCCATCGAAACTTTTCTGAAAAAACTATAGAAGCTAAATTGGTCGAAATGTTCTTAAAAAACCATTCTTGAACCAAAGATGGCTCAACTATTTAACAATTCGCATGTACACATGTTAATGATTTTTAAAGTGTTAGTTAGTTTAAAGTTAATGTATTTTAAAAGTGAATGTTGAAGATTTTCGAACGCCGATTCGAATGAAACCTTTACAAATTCGCTTTTATAATAATAATAATGCATCAGTTCGTCGAACTGGCCGATCTAAATATTGATATTGAGCGAATTTATTATTTATTTCCCATCAAATTTCCTAGAATCTCGACGAAATTGGCTTGAGGTGCGGACAATACGAGGAATTGATCGGATCGCGGCGCTTATAAACGCCCGTTAAATGATTTACGGTGCCATTCCGAAACCGATTTTCGCTAAACCCGCAACTGGTCACGTATTTGCGTTTATAATTCGAGGAAGTAACAGTGACCATTTTATTTATTATTTTTTTCCTCCCGAACTGCAAATGTTATTGCTGTAGAGAGCGATACAATCACGAATCAAGAGCAGCCCGTGCTTGACAAGACTAAACAGCAACTCCGTATGAGCTGATCTACTGTAACTAATAAACAGTGTCGCCGTTTTTGCTCTTCCTCGTTGTCATCAGTAAAAAGCAAGAGATGAAACAACATGATCTTCTAGAAACAGCTGTGCCCCAGTGTTAACGCATTTTATTCGGAGCAACTGACTTTACTTAGATCACTATTGCAAATTTCTCTATTAGTCGCGCTCAAATTAAATAATGATGTTTTGACTTTTCAGTCGGGTAGTTAGTTTCATTTTTAATTCAGATTGTAACAACTAATCAGCTTCCGAGTTTTAATAACGTCCAGTAAAACCCCGGGCTTTTTTCGCACTGGTAATTTAAATTTAATAGCCAATCAGTGGTCGAGGTCTGCTCATGTAACAATCTCTCTTGTTAAAAATAGGAGGAAATCGTTTTTCACTTGACCGCGATCTCTTCGAAAACGCATTCAAGGCAAAACGAATAAAAACAATGGATGGCCGTTATTGTAAGAAAGGCTGTAAATGATTCTGGTCGCAACCGCAAGGATTGAGACGATGATTCTAACTAGCGGCGATGATTCAAGTAGCTACAACGTACTAAAGGTCATACACTAGCTGTAGACGGGTCACGTATGAAAAACAAGTTAATGATGATGCTTTGGAAGAGGAACAATAATCTGCAGCTGAGGCCGATGGACATGTAAGATCACACCTTTCGACGGATACGCGGACCACAGACCACCTTGGCCGACTCAGACTCCTCAGGATCGACCTCCATCCTCTACTTCCTTTTCTATCATTACTCGGCCAGCTTGGGAAAAAATGGTACGTGCATTGCTGCGGTGGAACAATGAGAAAAATCGCACGGACCGATATTGTCGATGACCTTTTATGAAACGGTCCGTCCGTCCGTGAGTGTCGGATGCGATGGCGAAAGTCGACTTTGGCGTGGATTTATCGAAAAGAAAAACAAATATTTTCAACGTTGAAAAATTTCTAGATTATTAGTGTATTTTGAGCCCAGATAAAGTTTAGTACCAACCGACTTCAAAAGGAGGGCTTGAGTTGACTTTTTATTCGGTGGTTGTCCGCTAGCATTCACAACGCATTTTTACTTCCATTTTTACATAGTAAATAGAAGTGTTTTTTAGGTTGGTTTAATTTTTTTTAAGGTTAAGATTTTTTGAAGACGCAGGAATGATAATTTTTTGATCTTAAATTTTTTATAAGTGCATGAGAATCAACCGCTGTGTCAGAAAACGGTCAGTTCCCAGTTTTTGACGCTCCAACCTTTACAGATTGAGGTCATCTTGATGGACCTTTTCAGCGTTTCCTCATCTATCCGTTGTCATAAGGGTCCAACCAGCTCCGTAGATCATTGTGCAATTGGGATTGTATCATCAAAATAAACCACATCAAACAGTAGATAGAGCAGTAAGCGAATAATTCGGTCGTAGCACTTAATGGGTAAAGACATATTACCACAAAACTTAGCTCAATACAATTAATAATTCGACAATAGCATTCCGTGTATTTCGATCGTGGATTCGGGATTATTCATTGAGGAAATTTTGAGCCCAGCGAATAATTACATAGGCATGAGGAAGTCTCAGCTGACATTCGTTCGGAACTCGCGGAAATGACCTTCCTTGTTCTATAGGGAGTGGCTGAGCGAGAATTTGCTTCCCAGTTCGCGTGCTTTATCCGATTTTTGTTTCCGAGTCAACAATAAAATATTCTCTATTGATGCTTTGAAATAGGTATAACGTTGATCTCTTATCAAACAGTTTCAGCGGGTTTCCCCTACCTAATTTGTACCTTCACGTCTCTTTATTCCGTTTGGTATTATTCAACACAGAAGTTGGGGTGAGCTCGATGAGATCATCAATACACGGAAGTCGTCTAATAAAGCAGTGTTTCCGAGGCATATCGCATATACGCTCAAAGGTATAATTTTCTCAAAATGGTGTAGGTAGATAGCCTTCAGCAAAATATAAACTCATTCCCCTTCATTTTTGGTTAAGAGACGAATCCGCATAAAATACTTTGGTACTTGGGAAAGAACTTAACATAAAGTGAAAATGTATTGTTCCGATTTCTCTCATATTTCCGTTCACTGTGAACATTAGCCAGCAGAAGTGTTATTTTCATTCACAGCAGGAAATAAGCATTATAGAAGAAAAATATATTCGATTTATCTTCTTTGTCAAGACGAGAAGCAGAATTCCATCTTTATTCTCCAATTTTGCATCTCAATACTGGGCCGTATCTAATTTCTGAACCAACCTCGCCATTTTTGTAGCATGACTCGAAGAATTTATATAGGAAACCAGTGGTGTGCTTAGATCACACGGTACTTCTGTGTTTGAGTCGTTAACAGGAATAACCATTTATAAAATCAAGAAGAATAAATTTACGAGATACATTGTTCGAGTTAGTTCATTGTTCATATTAGTACCGAATTCATCCTGTTGTAGCGGAAAAAATATATACTGTTGATAAAGGTAAATATAATTACGCTATACAAGGTTGAATACTATTAATAATATAAAAAATTAAATAAACGAAATACATTGAGACTGCCGCTCACATTCGGTCCCGAACAAGGCCCGCCTACTTTCTTGCCCTAACACAGATAGCTCTCGAGCCTGGTACGGCCCTCTTCAGTCTTGAATCACTACTTCACGCTCGTCCTCAGTCTCGGTTCGCCTCGCGCCCTTTCTTCGTCCTTCTTCCGTGATTTTACGAATTCCGCGTTCATGAATGTTCTTCAATATAAAAATGTTAATTGCTCCATTTTTATTTTTGTCTAATAACCTCCTTATTTGAACGCTGAACGTTTTTGAATGGTGGTTATATTTGTTACCGACTCTTACATGGAAGTACTGTTCACAACACTTATTTTTATATTGAGTTTTATATTGTAATCTCCACGTTATGAGCTTTTTTCACGATTTCGCTAGTGCGTATTTTGTATTTTGATTTTTGCAAGCCGCAAAAATCAATATTTTTGAATAGTCGAGGTCTTGAAATGTTAGGGACTACGATTGAATGAAGCCAAGTTTTCTTCACGTGGGTCACATAAAATACTTCCGCGTTATTAGCGTATTGACAATATTTTGATTTTTACAGACTGCAAAAATTATTATCTTTGAAGGCTGAGGAAATTTTGGTTTATTATTAATAATAAACCTTTGAAATCGCCTAGAAAATTTTTTCTAACCCACTAAAAATTTTATGTTTTACGTTTCTAGGCATGTAAAATCCGAATATCCAATAAAAAAAAGTTCTCTCCGTCCGCCGTACACTGTCAACACTTTTCTGACAAAACTATAAAAGCTAAGCTTTGAAAATTTTCACGCTTATAAGCGTTCTCAGAAAGTACTGTTAAAGTACGGAAATTCTGGGAAGTACTGTGAGTTATTCAAAATCCAAAAAACGGATAATTTAGCACAATCACTAGATCAACATACTCTGAAGATTTCATTGATTCCATTCATTTTTCACGAAGATATGACGATTAATGTCATTTTCTGACCACATACTTACACAACAGAAACTTGTTCAGAAAGTGTTTCTGAGTATAGTAATATAAAAATTTCTTCCAATTTCACCCCCGTTCCGAATTCGACTTTTCGGACGATCACAATACTTCCATTTACTACGTAAACATGGAAGTAAAAACCGGCCGAAAATTGTCCGGAATATTCGTCATTTATATCTCCAACCACGGAATAAGTCGTGCCGGGTGAGGAGCTTGAAGTTGAACCGTAATTGAATAAGCACGCTGGCTAAGGCTACCAATAAGGCAGACTTGTATGACGTCATTTCTACACTTGCGAAGGAGCTAGCACCAGAAGAACACGACGACGCACGGTGAAGTAAGGATAGATGTGTGGTTAGGTATGCTGAAGCGAGATATTTATTGTGCACGAGCACAGACTCGGGGCATCCGGGACGGCCAGCGTTTCCAGGCTTGACTCGACGCCTACGCTTTTATAAACCTCTTCGTATGCGGAGAGTTGATCGTGATCTACCGAGAGCTCTAAAAATAGAATTCACCTAAGCCTACGCACGAAAGGTCCAAGAATGAAAGAATCCTCCGACCACGTCGGCTTCCGATTTACGAGTCGCTCAAAAAATCGACAGCCGAGCGCCAATTTGGTGTTCAGCTCTTCGTCGAGTTCTTGGATTTACGGCTTGTTAATACCATAGAAATTGACGTGGCGATGTCCACGTTGAACTGAACCGATCGTAAATCGAACGGGGGTCAACATGGTCCGAAAAAATTGTTGCTCAACGTGATTCGCCCTTTTTCGAAATATTTACTATCTTCAATCAGTTGTAAAGTTGGTTTTAATACTATTACTTTATCAAGTCTGAAGTACAAATGGTCTAGGCATTCGCTCGTGGGGGACAAAGAATGCAATAAATGGAGAAAGGCAAGTTCCAAGAGCGAAGGAACAAAAAGATATTGCAGACCTTGGCGTATCTCCCAGTAATACATGTGCTGTCTACGAGCTCGACAGTGGCCGCCTGGTAGTATTGTTATGTTATTACTCGGCCAGTTTTTCATTTAAGGTCGCATAACTTCATTAACCTTTCCCCGTGTATTTTGATCACCACGCTCGCGAGCACGTAGTAAATCTTTTTGTAGGCTGCTTCGTAACTGCGCGGCTGGAAACTTGTACTCTTAAACAGAGGTATCCTCATGTTTATATAAATAGTCAATTTACCGTTCAGGATACGCTGACCATGAGTTATTTTTTGTTGCCCTTCGTACATTTCAGTCAACCGTAGGGTTAGAAATTGAAAACTCGTGAACTTGTGCTAATAGAATTGGTTATTCTTGTGAAATATTTTTTTCCGCTGAAAGAAAGTAAAGGATTGAATTTGGGTAAATTTTTTAGTGGTTTTTCGCGCTGAAGGAGTGAAGGTATTAATCATTTCACAGGCATCTATTTCGAGAATCGTCAGCTTTCGTGCTTTTGACAAAAAAAATAATAGATTTTTTCACCTGATGACATCCATAGAGTTTATCGCACTGGAAAATCATTAAAATCCCGAATCCGCTTTTCTTTTCAACCTGTAATACTTTCAAAGCTTTCGTTGTGAAACTCGATTGAACTAATCAAACCTCCTCCTTTTACCTGGCCTCTTGACAAGCCTGGCGAATGTCGTTTTTCGACCGTACGCCAGTCCCTTCATCGCGAATGCTGTATTAATTACAGGCCCCTCTACATGAAAATATCGGCGAAAAATGCGTAACTCGAGAAGTTACGTCACGGCCGGTCCGGTCAGGATTTCGCCGTTGAAAGATCAGATATCGATGCCTGCTATTTCAAATTGAACGCTGCCATATAATCATAATACGCGAGGCATCTGAAGTGTGAGCACATCTGCGTCATTTTCATTGGATTTTCGGATTCATTATTCTTATTCAACATCGTTCTCCATTTCACGCAAAACCCACCCTAATCAAGTTCGTTAAGCGCCTGCTTCATTTGTTGAGATAAATTTTAAGCGTTCCGGTCTTGTTCAATTTCGGGGAAAAACTACTAGACACGCAGCAAAAAGCAGATACGCCTTGCGTTTTTCTGCGCAACAATAAAAGCCCTGAAATCGCCGAAATGTGACTAACATCTGTCCCTCGAAGATCGCATTGGATAAAATGAAACAAGAGAGACGTTCGTTTTTCTTTTCATTTCGATCTCGAGATCGCCCGTCTTTTACAACAATGGTCTCCGATTCTGGGCCGAAACGAGTTCTATGAAAGGAAATTTAGCGTGTCGCCACTCGGTCCGCGTCCGAGGCCGTAAGTTTTGTACGTGATACTATTTTCTTAATACCCTCTCGCCCTGGTAAGTCATTACAGACTGAATACACGTTGTCTTCGTTTCCAGAGTTCAACAATCTCTGACGGAGGCTTTATTTTTGTGTCCTTCGGTGACTCACGAGGAGACATTTACCGTGCAAGGTGAAGATCGAAGGACGTGCTATAATTCTAGCCAAATGAGACGCCAATTTTACTAAGACAAAAGAGCCTCACATCATATGCAAAGATCAAAAGAGAGGGTTATTATGGAATGATGAATAAAAGGAAATTATTTCGTCATAACGGTGTTCGAACGTTTTGTTAAATCTGTTCAAAGATATATAGCAGTTGTTAGTGAAGCTTCACCTTAGCAAACTAAAACAATAGTGAAACCTCTTGCTATTCATTTTGACTCCATCGACTCGAAATCGTGATTGCCTAGTCCGAGAGCTGTTCCGCTCGTTCAGGTTGGATTACATTGTTACAGTAGTTTACAATCTCGACTACTGACAATAAACAGGGATCCCTTACCTGTGAATGGTCTGAGCACCAAGGCACGAGCGAGCTTTACAGAATGTACCTGTTTGCATTGCTTGACTCGTTAGAAGTTCCCCTAGACTTTGTTCCTTCCAGTATAGCCGTCAAGGATTTTTATGGCACTGTCACTCCCTTAGAGGTTCTCAAGCTCGAAGAGAATACTAGAAAAAAAAAATTTTTTTATTGCTCGTAGCCAATTGCAATTGATTTATTTTCATAGTTCTGACGTACATTAGAAATGGGGTATTTGCATCGATTTTGGTTATTATTGTTCAATAATAAAGGATTGTAAACGCTCATGAAAAAATGGCTAACACTCAAAATTTGATGTTTTCGTTTCAGGGCAGATAGAATCCGAATTCGGTTTTAATCGATCATTTGTGGACCTGTAAAAATCGTTCCACACTCATCGGAATTCTCGCCTAACACTCTCCTTGGCTGTATCATTAGACAATTAATTTGACTTTAAATGATGTAATGAGGAAAAATAAAAACTTGCAAAATTATGACTTTCACCGAGAAGTTAGTCTTTACTTACACAAGAGCTTGGGTTGGTTACTGTAAGAAGGTGATGGTGTTTTCAAATTATGAAAGAAGCGAAGGAATAATAAACCATAGTACAAACATTTGCAATCATTTTATTGCGATCAATAAGAATTTATGATCAATAAATAATATATTATGTCCTTAATGACACTATTTCCAAGTGCAATCAATCAAGGATTATTGGGAGAAGATATAGCCATTTGAAATGTCGCGTAAAAAAGAAGATAACTGATGACGTCACCACCAACCGCTGCCCTATCCCCAGGGCAAGAATATTGCGGACGTAGACAATGTGGTAGCTCCCTCTTCTGTTCGATCCTTTTTTCAAACACAACTCCAATTGAATCATTGACTTTTACTAATGCTATTTCAGACCTTTGAGCCGGCATTTGGTTATCCGCGTGCCACGTACTTTTGAAGCAAAAAACGAAAAAGTTCGATGCAAATTCCTCATTTTTTACATACCCAGTGAGGCTTCTCGCTGCCAAATACATTGAACAGAACTGAAAAACAACCGAGTTAATCAATACCTACCTGTTTTTTTTTTTTTGTTTTTTTTTTTTCAACTATATCACCGCAATCGTTTCGCTTCTTCCACGTAAAATTCGCCTCGGTGCGATCTTTCGGACTGCTAAAGCTGTGTCGGATCGGGAACAATCATCTCGTCCCAATAGTCCCAAGGAGGAAACAAGGAATTAGCCGCGATCTGTCTCCGGTGTTCATCATCGAGATGAGCAAGAAGGGTATTCATTCTCTGAGGTCTAGGTAAGTGCGCCAAGGCGACACAACTTCAATGAGACTACAAGATGAGAAGCAAACCTGGAACAGGCTCAAGGCGAGATTCTCAACCCGTGAAGTTCGGATCTCTTTAGCGCTGCTCTTTGCCGGAACTAATGATTTATAACATGAACTATTGTCAGATTCGAGCACAACTAGATCATTGCTTCGATGACGCATAGTCAACTCTACTACCGACCTCAAAACGCACCACTGGTAGAGTAACGGCCTTGTTGAAATTTGATCAAAACAGGGTCAAAATTTGTATGTGTAAATTTCTACTCGATAATAATTAAAAATCGGTGTCAACTGTTTCCTCAGAGTGAAGGTCAATGCTAAAACGAATGTTTTGAGCTCGAGCCCACCGGTGAAACTTTCCAGAATTCCGAGGGCCGTGAGGTTCGACTCCATTAAAATATTCACTGACGCGATAATTATTGTTTTCTTTTCCGCTGTATTTCGAAGAAATGGAATTTCGGAGATCTAGGTTACTAATTACTGAATTCCAAGAATAGAGGTCACCGTCAAGGAAGTGTTCACTTTTTTTAAATTCAAAAACAACCTATAAATAATACTGAGTTACTTATGATCTGACGCTGCTTTCCTGCTGAATACTCGGACCACGGTTTGAATTAGGCCAATGCCAAAAATAATAGATTTTCGGTTTATTATATAATAAACCATTATATATACAAAACTTTTCAGAGAAAACTGTAATGGCGAAATTCTTGACATTTTCACTAAAAGTCATTCTTGGTCCGACAATGACTCAATTCTTTGGCCGAATTGCTACCTCAATGTTAAGGATATCTTTTGGAGGAAATTCTTATTTTCCAATATTATTGAAATTTGGGTGTGTTCGATATCAATTTATATAGATTTTTTGTCGCCGAACCGAATAAGACCAAAGCGGAATTTTTATTGCTTTGATCGTTTTCGAGTTATCGCGTTTTTATGAGGAATGTTTGAGATTTTTAGATGCTTGGCAAGATGCTGTAACTCAATAGTTTGTGGAGCTATAAAAAACTTACTATAGGTACTCGTTGGAATGCTCGTCAAAAATTCTCTTCAGCTTTATACCGTTAGGCAATTAATTTGACATAAATTAAATAATCAAGGGTACGTTCATCAATCGTAAATATTCTTGATTTAGCGTTACCAGGTGGTTACTTAGGAGTTTTCTCTTATACTCGTAGTAACCGATTTGTTGTTTAGATGGACATTTTCACTGATCGGGATACCAAAAGTCTTCTTGAATCATAATTGAAGCGAAGAAATATTAAACCAACAATCATCCGCAGCGTTTTTAAAGTATTCTTTAAGCTAATGAGGATGAAAAATAGTAATAAATGCACCGATTGATAGTTATAAGTGGAATGAACGATTTATTAATATCTTGTATATAAACAACAGGATCAGTCCTCTTAATCCACTGTCATCGTGTCCACTTTTTTAGAATATTTCATTAGCTTCAGTTGTCAAGCAAATAAGGCCAGGTTCTCCATATCTTCTTCGGGAATCCTAAGATATTTAATTTTTTTCAACCGTCGCTTTTTTTGACTTAGTGGACCAAAAAGGTGACAATGAATCCTTGAACTTCTCACCCTCGACTGGCCAATGTTGAGGAACCCTTTCAATCTAATAGCCGGCGTGTTTGAACGAGCATTGTACAGTATGAAGGCCGATCGCGTTTCCATCAGCCTTGACAGTAACCGTACAGATCGTGCGATGTAACTGATCACGTCATGACGAGGTGTGAAATGTTAATGGGGTGTATTAGTATATTGGGCGGTCCGTGATCTTCAGAGCCTTAGCCCTCCCATTGCTTTTCTGCACATTCCTGTTCGAACCTTGAGTATTTTCGTATTAAATCAAAGTCCGATTCAAGTCCAGTCGGACCCAAGCTTGAATAAACGGACAGCGAAGGCCGAAATTAGAATAAATTTGATTGGTTTTTTATATAACGATGACATTTGACAACTTTCTCCAGTAACTAGACTTTCCTGCTTAAGTTACTAATATATTTGGGGGAATGAAGCTAAAACGTGGATATTAAAATAAGTTTTTTGCTTATGCACTGTGAGAATTCGCCAAATTAAAACGTGTTCGAAGTCGGAAACCTGTAGCCCGCCAGTCAAAACTCTAAATTAGGCAATAGAGTAAAATTTTGATTTGGCCTAGAGGCTGGAAAAAGCCTCAATTCTTTTTATTGGTACTGTCTCGTTTCGTCTCGGGAGAAGTTTTAAAATTATGACGGCCTAAAAAAACTCGAAATTATTGGCTTTTTTCAATTTTTGATCTATAACATTAAAACGGCGCATTCTGGCGAAAAGAGTTATAAGACAAACTAAAGGGCATTAAATTAGAAGTCGAATGATATCGTGAAATTTGATCGATTTTTTAAGGGTGTATAGTTGGTGGACGAGGATTGGCGATTTTGCCAAATTTGTGACGCTGACGTACCTACCCTATTGTAAAATAAGGACTTCTCTGGTTACTTTTTGCGATAAATTACCTACAATTCAATTCGGGCGTTTTTATTTTTATTTTTTTATTTTTTTGGTACCATGTCGTTTTAATGTTAAGGGTGAATTAAAATTTTCAACTTCCGATGTTTTCCATGATGAAAAAAAAGAGTAAAAATTCACTAGGAAAAATTCCAATATTTTACCGATCATTGCGTCCTTAGAAATCGATCAAATTTTGAATTTTGGGATATCATTCTTCTTATTAATGTCCTTTAATTCCTCTAGTATTGAACTTCTCGCTAGATTTTGCCGTTTAGTTTTTACTGAAAAACAAAACAGAAATGAGGAAAGATTGACATTTCAGAGGAAAAGGGTGGCCGACTTTTGAACTACATAATATCAAATGAAGAGTATTAATTTAAGAGTCTGAAAATGTATTCTGGAATCGACATGGCGTGTTTTTTTCAATCTCAAGATAGCTTGGCTAGAAGTTGATTTCCTCAAATTCTAGTTCATTAATTTTCAAATTGTGTCTATTTTTCTAACGTTGTGTTTCCCACATCGCTTGACAATTCCCTTCGAAGGCGTTTCTTTCATTTAGATATCATCGGTATCCCCTTTATTGCTACAACAGGTTGTCGACCAATTAGAAGTCGAACCAAGGACAACTTATACTGGACAAACGGAGAAGATATCAGAAGTCGAGGATCAGCAAGACAGCTAACGAAGACCGTTACGAAATGAACAAAACTGTCGATTGTGGAGATACTTGAACTTCGTCCTTATTGAATTTTTTATACGTAGCCTGCTCATTTTGAATCCGATGTCAACCTTGAAGTTGAGGAAGGATGACAACTCCGGCCCGGGAGCGGATTAAATATAAATAATAACTTTCGTAGAAAAATTGGTCGACCTCAGCAATATCTATCTGGGTCAAAACGACGTGAAATCAACTTCTCAAGGTGAACTAAGATAGAGATGCATAGACTTCAGAGCGCACAAAAGCCCCTGGCGCAATCGTTTGATGAGATTGAAAGGATAATACGGGCTGTGGGTAAGTACTCGTACGAGAATGCGGGCACCTCTACAAATCGCAATAGA
This sequence comes from Tupiocoris notatus, assembly GCA_037159825.1. Lineage (NCBI taxonomy): Eukaryota > Metazoa > Arthropoda > Insecta > Hemiptera > Miridae > Tupiocoris > Tupiocoris notatus. Next base: position 67,959 of record JASJUZ010000560.1, on the reverse strand, counting down.
CAGTTCTGCAGACAGATTACCTTAATGTCAACTACGAGCGACTAATCCTATTTGATAAGAGACGTTGATCGGTCGAGTCCAAACGATTGACAGCGTATAATTGCCTAGAAGTTGGCGTCTGTTTGACAGATAGGATTTTTTCATTACGAGGGGACACTAGAAATCATGAAACTAGGAGTTTTAATGGAGCGACCTTCTTAATTAGTACGTTGGAAGCGAAAACGGAGCTATACACTGTGATGGAAGATTGTAGTGCTGGAAGAAACCAGGCCATCAACCGGAACAATTTGATCGTCTCTTACTTCAATATTTATGATTGAAATAAATTTCCAAAAAATCGGGAATAAACATCAAAGTAACAATTTGTAGTGAAATATTTGAAAGTAGATACATGAATTTCAGTTTTTCTCCTTTTCGCAATTTCATCCGATTTTTTTCAGAGCAGAAATATATTGCTGCTGATTCTGTCAAATGCGACTTGCATTCCCCAAACTCAGATTATTATAGTTATCAAATATCATGCAAGGCTGACGAATCTAGGTTATTTTTGTAACGTTTGAACTTGCATTGATAAAACGGAGATATTTTTATTCGCAACCGTGTTGCACCAGTAGCTTATCAGATTGGGTAGGTTATGAGCTGGTAGGGTATCCAGGGACTCTAGTAGCTGTTGGTTCATTATCATGTACGATGGAGCGAAAGGTTTAAGTTGCACAATGCAAACGCTATCGTTTGGCCTTGCGTTGCAACTCTTTGTCTGTCGTGTTTGCTCAACGCTCGTTTTATACGTATGATCTGTATCAAATATCCCTTCTACCGCTACATTTTTCATACCAGGAGAATTCCTTAAATTCCCAAAGTTATTGCAAAAAAAATATTCTTTTAGTATTTCGGTGGCGAAAATCGCACGACGTTTTTTGTAGATATTTATCTTTAAATAAATAAATTACTTGTTTTAGATATTTTTTATGGTTGGGCACCATTAAAAATTCGGTTTTTATAGAATGGTTGTAACCAATAGCGCCTATTTCAAGCGCGGTTTTAAATTTCTTGAATTCTATGATCGTATTCAGGTGAAAAGTATTTTCTAAGTGATTAGTACATGTATATAGAACATATTAATATATACTTCGTTTGTAAATTATCAATGCTATTTTTGTATGGAAATTGTTCAGGTACATTTCCTTTAGTACAATAGTAGAATATAGGTTTATTAGTCAACTGGTTTTCATGCAGAATTATACTGACTCAAGATTTTTTCTTCTCCCCAATTTTCCTTTGCGATTGATTTCAGTTGGATTAGTCGTCTGGGAGACATTAATTTCCCAACAGGTTTATTAACCAGGGATGTATTTCAAAAGCCAATCTGAATTAAAAAGGGCTCATTATTCTTTTTTTTTAGAGCTGAACAAATTTTTCTATAAGCTATTTTGTTTGAACTTTAACGACGGGAAAATGGAATAAGTCACAATTAGCTTCTTCTTTTCCTGGACTCCTATTTTTCAATTATAAAAGTTGATGAGAAAAATAAATTTCTGCCAATTTTCAAACACGCCGTCTATGAATCGTTTCTGCGCAGATATGGCAAAGGCCCGTTACTCAGTTATTGTCGGCGAACGTTTTGTAACGAAGGTGAACTTTCATTTAGCATTGAGGTTATCGGATTTTCACGTCAGTTCCGTTTCGAGGCGCTGATTGTAATTTCCTAATGACCTCATTAGATCGGATCCTGTTTCAGACGCGGGAAATTCCTCCAGAAATAAAAACCATCTGGTTTGTCATTGAGGTGCGAAAAAGTCATTTGGAACAAGGACTTCCATCATAGCCGGTCATCATTTGACTGTTTTTTACGAGTGGGCGCCAAAAGCCGGCATTGAGTGGCGTATTACTTTGTTACGTTCCTGAGTACCTGTTCTTTATAGACGGCCAGTGGTGTCCATTACATTACAAGAACGCTCATTATCCCATCGGGCGGGTCGGTGACTCTATTAGTCGAGAGTCGAGATTTGATTGTACCACGCGAGTCGGATTCATGCTTTGTGCAGATGGACTAGTTAACCATCGTGAAAAAGGCCGTACTTGAACAAAAATAACGTTCTCGATTTGGAGAGCGTATTTTATTTATATTTTTCTTTTTTTTTTGGTGAGATATACGAACTCAAAGGATTCTTACAAAAGTTCCTTGTGTGTTTCGAGGCAAATGTGAAAAAATTTCAAAATTTCCAGTTTTGCGTCAATAACTCTAGAATGATGCATCTTACGGAAAATGGTTTACTTTCCTTTATCAAAAGACCGTTAAATTCTGCGTCGACTCGTTTTCCATTTGTCAAAATCAATCCAGCCAATTTGTTGCTATCCATTTTTTAGAAATGAGCATTTTTTTACCAATTTCGACAAAATTAAATTTTTTCTTCCAACTAGGTACGGTTTGACTAGACTAATGTATTTGTTTCTCATGAACTTTTTTTGTTTCTTTCGGTGGTTGTTGGGATGGAAAAATTTGAATGCCGTCTGCGTGTTTTTCAAAAAATGAAATTTAAAAATCTAACTTAATATGTTCCCCTTGTGTTGCAGATCGTGAAATGGGCTGGTGGTCCGGCGAGGACTATGGTGGACCGCCTCTGTACACTGTGCCGAACCGTACTTCCGTCACCGGTGACGCCCCGTCAATCATCGCCTGTCTTCCATTCGTCACTCTATACATCGCGTTTCTCATCATTTTTCCCGGCATTCGAAAAGAGGTGAAAATTCTGCGCTTACGTAAAACTTTTTTTTACATTATTATTCGGGGGGAAGAAATTAAATAAAAGCTAAGAGAAAGAATAAAAGATTAATCAAATGAATAACTGTTCATTATTTTAATGAAATTTAACGAATGGCATTTAATGAATGAATTTTAATGAACGGCTTCATAGGCCTCCTCAGTATTTCTTTCCCCAAATCTCCTACCTGGTCTTCGACAATGGCAAATATAGCTTCCTAAAATCTTATATATATCTTCCCAAATTTCCCTGGTTTCTTATCAAACTACAGGTAATTAACGTAAATTGTGATATTAGTTTGCGATTTATGTATATACAATATACTATATATATTATTATTCAAATCGAGCTCGTTAAGTTATGGTATAATTAAACAGGAACGTGAAAATGCGCCGAATAGGTGACAAAGATAATTATAGGTTTTCTTATAGTTTCGCTTCCGTGCTTCGTCCCTGAAGATGATCTGAGAGTGTAAAAATCAAACATTTAAAAAAAGAATCAGAGCGTTGACGAACCAAAGCCAGTTTAATGTGTCGTGCGTTCAGATGAGAAGGCCCAGCCTTGAAAACGACACACCTTGAGCCTTTCTTGTCATTAGACTCTTCTCTAATTTAAATATTAAAAAGTAATGGAGCTATTTTTATATTGATTTTTGCGTATTTCATTTACACTTGATTTACAATACAGTTGATTTTTTTTTTTTTTTCATGGGTTTACCTTTTTATTTTTATTCTCATTAATTTTTTTCTTTAGAAGTTTGTCATATTTTTTGGGCTCAGGATTTGCTTTCTTCATAAGAACAATCGATATTAAAATACATAAAACTATAACCTAAAGTCCCCCCAATTGAAATAAAAATTAATGGTGAAATCCTTTAAATTAAAGGTAACAAAATAAAAACTGGGGTAAAAAATATAAACAAAGTATGGGAGTGGAATAAGAATAGTGGAGCCGCAAGCTCTGGTATGTACAAAAAACGTATACGTTGCCAGATACTCGTGAAAATGGGCATAACTGTCCTAAAAGTGTGACAAATAATACAAAAAAAATCGCGTTCATCTTTTTTTCTAATTTCAAAATCGGAATTTCCCTCGTCATTCTTCAAGTTATTGCATTTCAATTCGTTAATCTTCTTCTTGGGGTTGGATTTTCAAAGCGGTAAACAGAAGCGAAGGCAAGTTCGATGAAAGGACAAACCCGTGAACTTGAACCTGACAGGTAGACCGGACGAAAAAGGAAGGCAAGGGAAGGGACAAGCTGAGTCGCTCTCGCGAACGTGTAAAGACAGGAAAAGGGACGGAAGGTGCGCGAAGGTCAGGCCAGCACGCGACGCGCTACAACAACCAACAAGCAGTTCCATTGTAAAACTGGTATCTCCCCGGATAGTTGTTCTCAGATCGGGAGCATTTTACGCATTACCTCCGGCTCAAAGCTGTGGCCTGACTCATAAGAAATTTTATATCCATTTATGGTTCGGTTCGAGGGGACAAATAGTAGGCGATTGATTCTCCATTTCCCTCACGAGCCCTGAGGATTCCTAAAAGGACGAAATTTATCGACCAGCCCAAAAAAAACACTGGGAGGATCAGTCGCCTATTTTTTCTCCCTCTACACCGTACCATAAACCAGTGGTGTGCATAGATCTCTCAGTACTTCCAATATAAAATAACCAATTATAAAATCAAGAGGCTTGTACTAAGGGCGCAACAGTATTTTTCGACAAATGTAACTGAAAAACTAGGTAGAACGCAAAAATAGAAATACGCGCACGATTAAGGTTAATAATGCAGAAGTGCAGTATGTGAGCCTAAGATAACAATACAAGCCAAGTTTTGTAAAATGGGATCATTTTTATAGCCAGCCAGCGTCAAAGATATTGATTTTTCTGCGGTATGTGAAAATCGTAACAGCGAAAAAACGGCAAATTACGACGAAGTACAGTGTGTGAGCCCAATAATAAAAATCAGTTCAGCTGTCATATAGAAAAATTTAAAGCCCCCCAGCGTTCAAATACATTCATTTTTGCGATCTGTAAAAATCAAAATATTGTCAATATGCGAATAACGCGGAAGGACTGTATGTGACCCGCTTCAATAAAAATCAGGAATCATTCAATCGCCGTCTCAAACATTTCAAGACCTTGAACGTTCAAATATGTTGATTTTTACGGCCTGTAAAAATCGAATTACAAAATACGCACTACCGAAATCGTAAAAAAGGTTCATAACGTGGAGATACGGTGTGTGATCCAGTATCCAAAAAACCGAGCGTCATCTGCTCGCCATAACGAACATTTCAAAGCCTCAAACTTTAAAAAATATCGACTCGTAGTTTGTAAAAATCGAAATGAAAAAACTTTGAACGCTTATATTTCGGAAGTACTGTGTGTTATTCAAAATCCGGAAACGCATAATTTTGCACGATCACTAGGACAACATTCTCTGAAAATTTTATTGAGTTTCATTCATTTTTCACGTATATTGACGATTTATGCCATTTTCTGACCAATGACAGACGACAGACAGACACTTGTTCAGAAAGTGTTTCTGAGTATAGTACCTACCTAATATAAAAATTTCTTCCAAACTCACCTTCGTTCCAAATTCGACTTCTCGGATGATCACAATACTTCCATTCGATAAGTAAACATGGAAGTGATAATGCGATGGCTATTAGAAGTATACATTAATGTTCCCTTCAAGCGAGAGGGATTTTATTTGCATTTTATTTCATAATTTGATCCATAATGTGATGAATCATTAAATTAGGCGAGCAGGTAGTAATAATGACACACGCTTGTACTAGTAATTAAAAAGAATTACCATGTTGTTATGAAATGTGAACAATTATTGGTAACTCTAGATAAATAAGACTTATCTACCTATTATACTCTTGGTAAATGTCAATCAAAATTCAATTGCCAAATCGACCATTCCTTTCGATGTCGTTAAGTGCTTCGTTATAAATCTTTGAAAAAATGTTTACTGAGATTACTTTTTCCAGAGGTTTACGACATTCACAACGGTTACCTTGAGCCTGTTCGTCGGAAACGTAATTATGAGTAAGTATATTGCAGTTTTGTTTTTTATTTGTTTATTTATTTATTTTTTAATAATGTTGTGTGCATTGAACACCTTTTCTTTCCAGACACCTGTTCGCGTTTCGCTTAGGAATCTGTCCAGAATTATTGAGAATTGTCCATTTCCAATCAATAAGCGTTCTCGTTTAAAATCGGCGTTTATATCGTCGTATTATCTATATCTATACTTTGTCACTTCAATTATGATAACAGAAATATATTAGCCGAGCAATTAATGTTCTTTGCACGAGGATTGAACCAACTAATCTCATCGGACGATGTAGAAAAATATTATTGTACTTCGTGCGTCAACGTTTATGGCTGTTTTTTGCTTTGAAGGTGATATAATTCGGAGCAAACTGCAAATCTGTGATTTCATCATACAGGAATATTTACATTATGACGTTGGTGCGTCTTGTTAGGGCATTTGCTTTCGCAGTTTACCTCGCTGACAAAAACTCGCACGAAAAATTATATCAAAATGCGCTATTTTAATCATTTTGTTGACTGAAGTGTGGCAAAAATGTTTTACTTCCATACCTTCCGGTATTGAATTTTTTTCTCCCTGTTAAGTAAATTGAGTTTAATAGATTTCTGATTGTTTCCTCTTTCTTCTCTAATATGCAATGATATTTTACTATTTTCAGTGTGTCGTCTGGGTTCGAGCTGGCACGTCGCTCAAACCAAAATATTGTCCGCATACAAGGCGTTCAGTAAAGAGTTACTGACAGCCGAACTAGGAGCTTACATCGGTCTGGGCCACGTCAATATTACTCTCGTCGGTCGGTAACATTTTATTAAAATACGACGAATTAATTATAAATATGCAAGTTCTCCTTAAATTTGTCAGCCATTAAATGTGCCTCTGGTATATTCGGTTCTGAAAGTTGACTCATGCCCACTTTTCTAGGTACAGTTTTATGTTCAGTTACACGAATACTTTCCCCGTTTAAATTCATTTTTCCAACCATTTATACGCGAATTCTTGTCAACTAAAGCCTAATGTTCCGTCATGGTTAATTTCAGTGCCTTAGAATGATATCACACGGATGTAACTTACTACGTTACCCACTAGTTTTCTCAGAAGAATCCGCCCGAAGCATCCAAATGGTTGACGAGTTTTCTAGACCCTATAAATAGAAAATATTCCTCTTCAGCCCCAAGATCTTGTATTCGAAATATTTTACAGTCGCTAACATTTATCGAGGATGGCTCCACGTTTTAAAATCCCCTTTTTAACCTAGTTCTTTTTTTTAAGGTGACAACAACACGGAAATTGATTTCAACGAAAGATTCACGTGGCGAGGGTCAGGCGAAATGGGAGAGAGCTACAAGGCCGGCCTGGAGCGAGGCCTCCCCTTTCCTATTCTAACAGTTGCCGAATATTTCACTCTGGGTCAGGAAGGTTTCACATGGGGTGGCAACTATCGTCATGCTGGCTACTATGCCGGCATACTCCTCTGGTAATCAACTCACTGATTGACATATTGATGCTGAATGCCGCCCTACGTATATGCCTGAAAGGCATCTGCAGTTCTGTAGATGAAAATTGAAAATCAATTGGAAGACTGTGTAATTTCAAATGAATGCTGTACAGTTAGATGGTAACCTGGCTAGCTTTCTGATGGAGTGTATTTTTCTATTGCAGGGCTGCTTTCGCCTGCTGGATGGTGATGAATCTGCTGCTGATTGTCGTGCCGAGGTACGGCGCTTGTGCGATGGCGCTCACCGGGCTTTTAATGCTGTTTTCCGCATTCACGTACCACTGCCTTCTTCCTAAAAACCCACTGGAAGTCAAATTCGAACAGTCGATGCTCTCGTTCAAGTTTGGCTGGTGCTTCTGGCTCGTTGTTGTGGCAGGTCAGCAAATATCGATATTCGGCAGTATTTTTTGGCCACATAACTCCAAGATTTTTTGAAAATTCTGTGCTCAAAGGTTTTCTGTTCCAAGATTTTTATTGAAAATTCCATCCTTGATTTAGTTACTATCAAAAATTTCTTTGTTGCTTTTTGTAATCCCTTGAACCGAATTTTCAGGAGCGTTGTGCATATTTGTTGGTGTCGTCATCATCACCATCGACCTTATTTACCCGAACAGATTTAGCACTGTTCTCGAAGTTGACTACGATACGCCTTACGATCGGCACGTCATTATTGAAGAGTCTCATCACAAGCAGAGGACGGGAAAGGGCCTCGAGGAACCTCCTGGTCTCGGACGACGGATACTCAGGTCTGAAAAGTAACTCATTGACAGGAGTTACAAAGATTACTGTGAATATACCTTAGCTGCTCATTCTAGATTGGTACCTTAAATCGTTTGGGCGTTCCTTTTTAGTTTCAGCTTGGCCATAATTTATGGGGTAATTTACTCCTGAGCAAGGTACATATCCAATATTAAGCTAAAAGCAGCCTTAGATCACAGTATTTTCAAGTTTTTGCAAAACAACCGACTGTATCCTGTCCACAATTGCTTTATGTAGTGTTATTAGCTCAGTATCTTAGGGTCTCCTGCAGAGACGTGCAGCTCTTGCAGCCATTTGCTTTTCTGGGTACTATCGTATACTCTGAGAAAGGAATGTGGCAGACATTTTCCACCCTGAATCTGTTCCCTATTTTCACCTCAATCCTGTAGCTGTTATTCTGTTACAATATTTGTTCCTGGTCTATTACCCAACTGTTAGAGAAGAAGCTAGAACAGTTGGTTATCGCACTAGTACGAACAGTGAACCCTTGCTGTAATTTATAAACCCTTGAAATTAAGTTTTTCTCGTCAACGAACGTTGACTAACGTTTTATGAATGAAGCAGGAACTTCCAGTTCTGGAGAAGAATGTTTGCCTTGCTGGAACCTCATTCACTGAGCACTGTAGCACCAAAACTTACCCTTTTATACTTATGCATTTCTTTTCGCCTCGTTTTGTCATTTTACAGGAGATTGTCGTCAAAAAAAGACGACAAGGACGTTCAAGGTCGTTCGAATGCCGCTTTTGAGATGGACGTTCCTAAGTCTCCATGGAACTATCCGCTCCATCGACCTGCTCTTCATGCAGCTTTCAACCGCCAGGATTCTGCTTCTTCGGCCACATCTTCCGTCGCTAACGTTCCTTCGGCGCATCCATTCCACAGGTTTGTATTATTAGTTTTCTCTATTTCCAAAAGCAGTGCTAAAAATATTTTTCTAACCTGACTTTAGCTCAGTTTAGCCGCCAAAAGCAATTGAGGGGTAAATCGATCACCCAAGAAGCTGCAGCGTAAGAACCTAGTAATATATTTAAGTAAATTTTGCTCAGATATTATGAATTTTTGATATTTAGTCACTAGCTACCTATAGGCTAATCTCTTAGGTTATTGTGAAGTTGTTGAGTTTGAAAAATGGCTTGACTAGAAGGGAGCTACCATTTTGTCTACGTCAGCAGTTTTCTAGCCCTGGAAAGAGGGCAGCAGTGTTGTTTGGTGGTTGAATTGGAAGGCGACGATATTTGTTGTGAGACTTACTTTACTAGTTGTTGTGACGTCAGCAGTTTTCTTGTTTTGCCCTACTTTTCGAATGAGCTTTTTTTCTCTCAACAGTTCCTGCGACAATGTTTGTTTTTTGTTTTTTTCCCTTGGAACCATATTTATTGATGATGTTATTTGTAATGAAAATTCTATTCAAATTCTCCATTCATTTACGATTTGAACCGCTTTCATGTTGCAGTTTTCGTCAGCCCAGCGAACTTGACAAATCGAGGGAAGTCGTCATGTGGTGATCTCTTATCGCACTATTTTCTCCGTGATCCCTTAAACACGTCCGATCTGCGGCCATCAGTCAATGTTTCTTATCGAACGAACGAAATAAATGCGGTGTGCGTGAAAACGAATAGTTGAAAGACGAATTCGCTAGGTGCCATTCTCGATTTCAACGTAGCCATTTTCTTTGTTTTGCGAATACTTCAAACCAGACCGACCGGTCGAAGGTCAGCTTCTAAAATGATACCTGAATGGTGTGGACGTGTAAATACTAGAATTTCGCAATTATTTATTACATTCCCTCCAAATCGTTGAGTATGTGAACTACGTTTTGTATATATCGTACTTGTTACTTTATTATTAATTGTTCGAATAAGTTGAATTACTGACCAATCTACGAGTCAAAATGCACGTGCTTTAGAGTATTGGAAAAACGTGAAATTGGGTTTCGCCTAACCCAAATGCGTGAGTAACCACACAAAACTTGCTCAAAAAAGGTCTCGCGGAAATCGTCGTCACGAGGATTGTAGAGCGTTTATTTGTGTTCGAAATATTTGTAAATAATAACCGTGTTCCTTGAAATGTGACTTCCGAGAAGGAAGTCAGGAATTTTCGATTAAGGGTTTACTCTGTACAGCGTTTTACTTAGTCTATTGTACTTAATTTCATTAATTTATTACGAAAATCGTTTTTGTCGCGTCAATCGATATTGAGATCACTTGTAGATTTCAAGTGTTGCATCTTCGGCGACGACATGTGATACTAAATATACGGCTAAAACTATCGTCCAATTCATTCGACACCCATTTCTCATAAAAATAACAAGCAAATGTTATTATAAAATGCCAGAAATTGTTTTCGATTCCCATTTGTTTCTCGTAAGAGAATACCTAACCAATTTTTAACAGTTTATGTGTTATTCAAGACTATTGATCCTATAAACAGAACAAAAAACTATTTCGCCCACTAAGAGCCAATTGAAATGAAAAATGCCTTCAATTGTTATACAAATTATCACCGACATTCTGCCGAATCCTAACGAAATCAAAGTTACAAAACGTTTAACCGATTTTCTCCGATTTAATTTTTGAAACCAACAATTTTTTTTACTCCCCCAGAAAAGAGTTAAAAAATTAAAATGTTCTGGTACATTTTATCTTACCAAGATCTAATTGAATTTTTCTACTAATTAGATATATTATGTTAATTGGTCGGAAAGATTAGTTTTGAAGTTCTGAAAAATCAACTGAGCTTTCACTATTTCAAAAATAAATTATTTTATGTTTCGGGAAACATCAAAAACTTTAATTCTTTCGTTTCCAGATTTTGAACCTTATAAAGGTACAAAATCTATTTATTTCAACCCGTAGACGACATTTTTTCACGACCTTTAGAACCTTCTTCTATGATTATAGCGACAAGCAACGAACAAACAACCTAAAAATAATAAAAATTCGCATCTTTTATTATTGGACCGTTGTTTTGATAGTTGTTCATTTCATGTGCCTCTTTTTCCTGTCCAATTTGTTTTCCAACAATATCCAAACGCCAATAAATTTCCTCAACGATGAATAATTATTCGCTTTACCTTTCCCCTGTACGCGCAGTTTTATTTTATAGAAGAGAAAATGTAATCTTTTGGGTTTTCAAAAATACATCAATTCCCTGTTGAGCGCTTGAGAACTTGAAACGCGCAGCGCAGTGTAGGTTCTGCTAATACATTGCCAAGCCCCCACTAGAGACGTAGGTTTTTCTGAGCGTAGGTCGGAATCGGCAGAGATCGTCAGTTGACGCTGATTAGTCCACGTTCGCCCGCCGAGTGTTGCATTTGAGTCCGACTGGTCGCTGGTCGGAGCAACGTCGACCTCCTCGACATTTTCTATCGGTTGTCCTCAATTTCCCCGGTCGACTGAAGTGATTAGGAAGGCTTTCCAGTCGATTTCCAGAACGAGAGAATAGAAAGTCGCTCGTACTTTAGCAAAAGTCGTCTTTAGCGAAGATGCCGCACCTTAGAAAGGTACCAATTGCAATATTAATATAGAATTTATTAATTAGATACCGGTATCGTTGGAAATCATATTAATGAGAGTATATGTTCTAATAAATCGTATCAGTATATTATCTCCGTTTATTCAATACTATTATATTACGCAAATGCTCAATGATTATCACTCTTGCTCTGCACACATTTTAAATAATTTTTTACTTTCATATTTTCGTAGTAAATCGAAGTATTGAGATTGTCCAAAGTCGATATACCGGAACGGAGGTTGATTCGGAACTAGTCGTATTTTTTGTCTAATAATGTGAGATAAAGCCCTCATTTTCTACCGATCGAATTGGCAAAAAATCGGAAATGAACATTTTCAGAAAGTATTAAATTAGTATACTTAGTTATAGTAAAAGCGATAAACCAAATATGAAGAAAAAAAAAGAATAAACTTGGGTTTGGCTAAAAATCAAACGTTGGCGTCTTAAGACACAAACAAATCGTGGAAAAATCAATGCCGAACAATATATACTATGACAAATCTAAACTACGCAACAAAATCAATAGTCGGAAAAAATCACTTAACTGCTGAATTCGCATTTTTTTCCAATTTTTTTTACGCTTGATCTGACAGAACTTTATCAGTGATGCATTGAAACTTCCCTCCATGAGCTGTATCGTTCAGCCAGAATGCAAAACCGCCGAGTGAGCTGTTTTTCTTTTCTACCGCAATGATTATTTATTGTTAACTCAAATTACTTGTTCTTCTGGTTTGTTACTAACTTTTTACTCATCACTTTTATTATCAAGTATTTTTTTAAGGGATCGCTAAAAAAATTGCAACTTTTACGTTTGTGATCACTTCATATTTTTTAAAAAGGGTTTAAATAACTTTTTCACAATTATCCTGGTAATAGTATGATGTGAACAATTTAAAAACATTTCCTGTAGGGAAAAAATTTTCATTAAAAAACAAGAGGCTCTTTTTTTGCTGGTTTATTAAACACGATTTTGAAACTCCTCCGCGTAAATGCAAAATTACAACAAAGTTTGATCATAGATCTAATCAATCTGCAGAGGCTAAGCTTCCAACCTTTTCAGCTCTTGCCGCGATATATATTCGGCCTTTGTTAAATGACACATCATTTTCAAACGAGTGCAGTACGTTTATGATGCCAATTAATTCCTCAGAAACCGATCGGCCCAAGATTAAGAAAGATGACAAACAAAATACTCGAGTTTTTTTAGCCTCGATTTTGTCAAACGGTTTGAAAATGAATTCCTATCTCATGAATCGAGTAAGGGGAATTTAGGCGACTGGTTTTCCATGATCTAATCTCGTCGGCTGCCAAACTGCTCATCCTTAGAACCCCAATCGCATTTTTCATCGTTCAGGCTGCTTAATGGATTCGCCATTTGTCACACTCCGTAGTTCAATAGCTGTGGCTGAAATTAATATAAAAACGATCATGTATCACTCGATTGGAGGAGCTCAAGTGACCAATGACAGCTTTCAATCTGCCATCTGATGCAATAGCTAAATTGGTGGCATCATTGAAACTATGGTAAGCTCAAAACTGGACTATTTTTGGCCTACCATTTGAAGTAAAGGTGGACAGAGGGTGGAAATTCCTTTGTAAACATTTGCACCCGGATACGTTTTTTTTTTTTTTTTTTTTTTTTTTTTTACAAAGGCGTCGATTTTTGGAGGACACCTAAATGTCGAGTAAAACAGTCAAGGATTAGTTTACACATTTGAACCGTTCACACATATTATATCAGCGGTATTTTGTCGAGAGCGATCCATAAAATTAATTTATTTAATAAAAACAATGGGCAGGTTGATGAGCATACGGTTTTAGCGTCTATTATGGGCGACCGGCCAAGAGCCCTTGGGAAAGAGGTAGAACTGAAAGGATTTTGTGACTTGACTCCTCTCAGCTAATAATACAGCTCGACAGCTCTTGGGTTCTCCTGTACTTAAACTAATTAATTAAAAACGGAGATTCAACGTATGAAACAAACTTGCTAAAGATATTTCTATCTTCGTTTTGCAGTGTTTTCCGTACAGAGCTCCCGTTTTGAAAGTTTTCAAGACTTTCCTCATAGTCTAGTGCACAGAGGAGGCCTCTTCCAGAATATCATGGAGAAGTTTTTACCCAGGGTTTTTCAAGAAACATGGACCTTTTTCAAGATTTACTCGAATACGGGAAAAAAATTCCGAAAGCTTCGAGGTTTTTGGCACTCAAAAGTTGGATGCACTCTCCAAATCCATCTAATTAGGACCCAAAATTTACAAAACGTTTTGCAGAAATCGACCCTTTGTCCAGACACTATCAAGCGTGGAACATTTTTTTCTTGCCACCGCTTAATTAATTCGTCTACTTGCAGTACCGGGCAAGACTGTAATGAACAATGTAATGATCCAAAAGCTCGGGCGATATTGAGTAATGTCTCCGTTTATTCTTGACCTCCCTAAAACAAGTTTTCTATCGACGTTCATTCAGCGAAACAGTTTGAAGGTTGTTGAGTCGGAGTTGGGGGAATCCGATCACTCGTCGACGCTGAGTATAAAAACGATGCATGCATAAATTTTTGAGGAAAAATTATTATAATTCCAATCATCTGCTGATTTTTCAGTGGTGTATTATATATGAAAAACTACGTTACAAGGAGAAAGTAGACGATCGATTGAAGATTCCTGCAAGATCATTCAAAATCAGTTAAAAGTAGACGTTTTAGTAGACGTTTATTTTTCAATTTTTTTTTTTTTTTTTTTTTTTTTGCTAAATATGGAGCTACAAGCGTGTGTAGGGTGTCCAAATGAAGATCTCGTTCAAAAAAATTATTCCATTTTCGACAGTTTTAATCGTGAAATGCTCAGTGAAAGTTGGGGTTTTAAAAATCCAATATTTTATTTCGTTCTTAGACATTTCTTTAGTTAACTTTGTCCAGATATGAAAAAATTTAGTCCGGTATAAATAAATAAAAAGTAGTAATAAAGTCAGGTACAAATAAAATATTTTAAGAATTAATTTAATTTAGCGTTTTATTTACAAATCAATTTTGGTCAACTATAGCCTCTCTTACAATTAACCAGATACAGCATAGAGGTGCATTGATTCCTCAACCGAGATATTATCGTAAAACTGAAGGGCTAATAGCGGTTTTTTCATACAAAATCTCTTTCAACGGAATAATAGGTAAATCACGCCAATATTTTTACCACGGACCACTAAGCAATGTATGTTATGGCTGCCCGGCGCCAGACGTTCGAGCCAAGATTCAATCCACGAGCGAATGCCAGGAGATATTATTGTCTTCTCAATAGCTGCGAAGTCTCGTCGGATTTTGGTCATCGGCAAGAACCGTTCGTCATTTCCGGTATAAAAATTCTGCGTACCGTGCTGTAACCTTCCGAGACAATACTAGTATTCGTATAAAAACACAATGAGCCAAGTGGAAGAAATATTGGGTTTCGTCATCGAATAATTAACAACTAGACTATCATTTCTTGCCGTACAAAAACACGGAAAGAACTATTATACGAATTATTATTACTATTACAATAGATTTTCTCCAAAAAAATTTCAGGCAGAATGCATGATTCAAAATTATCCAAGCAATCGTGAATTTGACCTGTAAATTGAAGATACACTAATTATTAAGATTCACAGTGGTGATTTGGGAACTGGATTTAATTTAATAAATATATTTGAATCGTTTAAAAATAATTCCTTATGTACGTTTTATTGAAAACCTCCTTGTGAGTGGTGAAGGTGGTTAATGAGAACGACAGTTCTATTTTTGCTCACTTTTAGGGTAGGAAACATTGAAAAAATTCCAAAATATTATAATCTTTTTACGAAAAAGACAGTTTCATCTGTTCCATCTATTCTTGAAACAATATCCTCTTAATATTAATCACCTCTATAGCCTGTTGCTAAATCCGTAAATAGAAATCAGTTTTTATTCGAGCAATTAATTACAACACTCGTTAACAAGGACAGTAAAAGAATGAGGGGTAATGCAAAGGTGGATACGTCCGTGAGGTGCTCGGCACCTGTGGCGACCCTGACTGAGCTTGAGCGAATTTGCCAACTTACCCTTCGACTGTTATTCATAGCTAGTCAAACTGTGTCATCGGTTGGTCCGAAAAAAGTGCGGATGAAAAAAAGGTGGTCACAAAACAAAGATAAAATCGCGATTTTTACTGCCAATGGCCCCAATACTTCGAAAAAAATTCTGAAGGAAAAATTTGGTCGTGTGAAAATTTTAATAGAAACGAGAAAAATAATAACATTGCTATGACAAAATAACTGACAATTATTATTATCAATTTTCCATCTGAAAAATGATCTAGCCCTATGACAAGCTCCGGATTTAATTTTTCAAGATTGTAATGTAAGTAGAGCATCTGTTCCCAAAGAAGGAAAACAGCGAATTTATCAACTTCGCGTAATAGATGCTTCAGTTTACGAATTCTGACGTCAGAGTGGATGGAATCTGTTGAGAAAAAAACGCATATTCAGCTTCGGCCGTAGGTGGACATTCGGAGGGATTTTTATTTTGAGCGGCGAATTGGCTCCAGTCCCAACCGAGCAAGTTATTTTCCAATGTTCGAACTGCACGTACCGTAGGCCCTTGGCCTCATCCTTCTAGAATACACCCGTAAACCTGAATGCCACATCATAAACATTCTTTATTTTTTGTCACCGAAAATAGTTCCAATAGTGGTCACGAGATTAAATAAGAAAAAATGCTTGCACTCACGTTTTCCAAAATTTAAATGAAGCGAGCTCATAATCATGACAGAATACAAATCCGTTGAAAATTAATAATCTGACTTAAAATCTTGATCGCCAATTATGAAAAATAAATTAGTAACAGTTAAATCATCAAAGTTCCAATCGTTCAAACGGGCCATTTAAAAATTATATCAATTATACTTCGGTATGATTAAATTTCGTTAGATAAAAAAAAGTATAATTATTTGCTTCTTCTGCCGAAGTGATTGATTAGGGAAATTTCCCCCGTCACTTGATTGTTCTCCAATACAATATTGAATTTCATATCTGGACCGCAACGCGAACGCGTATAATCCTCCATTTAACCTTCGACTGTGTATATGACATTATTTTGAGTGTCTAATCCTCAGTCATTGCCTGAAGTGTCTCTTGATAAGCGATTACCGCAAACAAAAACTGAAACATTGTAATCCAGTAACGGTTTAATCTTCGACGGCCATCCGATTATAAAACGTCAACCATTTAGAGATTTTCTGAACTCTTAACCCAGATTGAAATGAGGAAAATTAAAACGGATGAGGAAGATTGGGCACTTTCCTAAGAAACTGTCAAATTTTCCTTGAAGTTCGTTGAAAAATGTTTGCACTTGAAATGAGGTGATTTTAAAATTATCTCAATTAGCAGCTATTCAGTTTCTTTGGGTATTTCCAGCAGGAACGACCATGCGGCGAACCCATTATAACTAATGGAAATAAAGAAGATCTTTATTCTTGTTTAGTACGAGCAAATGCAATTAAATAAGCTAGAAAAAGTAGAACACATTTATACCTCCAGAAAAACATAATTTGCCCACTGAAACTAACATTTTGAAAGAAATTGTCTTGCTAATAAAAAATAAACTTAACAAAATAATTAAAAAATTATTTTCTTTGAAATCTGATCGAAAAAAGTTAATAAATAATAACATTTGTATACTGATACTGATAAATTGAATTGAATGCGGGCGGAAATGGGTTAAAAAAAATGGACCAGCGAAGGACGGAAAAGCAGCCGAAAAGTGATTGGATAACGAGGGCACTAAAACCACACGAATTTGCTTGATTGTCGAGACCAAAAGGACTTTTCATTCAAAGCAGTTTGCAGGATCAAAATTATTTTCTTCAATAATTTTTTCTTGGGTTTCAGGAAACTCTGTGGCGGGTGGTGGAAATGATGTCGCGCAAGAAGGAATTCGAGTATCAAGAAGAGACGGCAATGAAGCGTATCTTGAATGTCTTGGATTTGACGTTTTTGGGCATCAGCTCGATGATCGGTATGGGAGTGTATATAATGGTAGGCGATTTGGCAACCAAAGTCGGTCCGGCATGTGTGCTATCGTTTCTCATCGCTGGAGTCGCTTGTGCACTTTCAGGTATGCTGGACAATATTTCGAGCCACTTGAATCTCCTTAAGTTTATTTGGTTCTGTTGTGTAGAAAGGCATTTGATCTGATTTTTAAGGAAATGCCCCCTCTTTTTTCTTCATTGGTTTCTGAGTGGTGTTCTTGTTTAATCGATTTCAAACAAATTTCGGACCAGGCGTCTGCTATGCCGAATTCGCCGGTCGTATACCTTGCACCGGCTCAGCCTATGCCTACTCCTATATCACTATAGGAGAATTCGTCGCATTCGTTCTTGGTTGGAATCTCGCCCTGGAATTCACAATTGGTGAGTAGTTTATTCGAATTTTCTTCGGTGCATGAAATTTGTTTTAAGCGCCCCCAAAATGAATTATTCAACTTTAATTTCCGGTTGTTTTGCAGGCACTGCATGTCTCGCAAGGGGGATGAGCGGATACGTCGATTCACTTTTGGGAGGGCATATTGAACATTTTCTCAAGACGAATTTACCAATGGATAGTCCAGCCTTGGCTTCGTACCCGGACTTTTTCGCATTTTTGCTCATGATGGCGTTTGCAGGTAAAAATCTGTTGATTTCACTCTTCTTTTTATCCGAATCATCGTTAGTTCTAGTGAACATTGTGAATCTAGATTGAACTGGAGTTCGGCGGTTACCTTGAATCGTGAGACCTCACGTTTTGATAAGTGTAATAACTTATGCGCTCCCATGGGCTCATTAACGTGCGGTATAGGTCAGTTGCCATCGAGTCATTTTTCGGCTGTTTATAAAGAGCAACGTGCTTATCTTATCTGACGCAATAAGTGGCCAAACTACCGCAGCATTTGACAGTGGCGACCTTGAATGAGGCGCAGAGTCCTACATCCTATTGTAAATAACATAATGACCTTCTGATTCATCAACAATTGCGACTGTCTCGATTCTATAACAGGGTACAAAGTAGAGAGAGGCTGCTACCATTTGATTCGCACAACTAAGGTCTCCCCTTGCTGATAAACATTTTAAATCACTTCAGAGCAATTAAAATTTTCTGGTTTCTCTCCCCCTCACAATCCACGACCGAAAAATGTGACGTCAAGAAAGAGAACTAAAATGTTATAAACTCGGATTTGGTAACTCCGACATTTTTTATTTCAGCTCTGGTCTGCGCTGGTGCAAAAGAATCGACGATGTTGAACAATATATTCGTCACAGTGAACATGATGACCATTGCGGTGATCATTGTGCTCGGCGTTGTTCATGCTGACTCGGCCAATTGGTCTCTACCTGCAAGTGAAGGAAGAGGGAAGGGAGGTTTTATGCCCTACGGCTTCTCAAAGGTGATGGAAGGCGCAGCTACTTGTTTCTACGCCTACACCGGGTTTGACACCGTTGCCACTACAGGCAAGTACAAAGTCAATCATGGTTTGGTAATCGGCTTAACTATACCAAAATTAATATTAGGGGCATTCATGGTCCAGTTCGTCCGTGCTAAAAATGAAAATGTCCTAAATTAGGAAATCATAAAGTTCCAGTTGGGCGTTTCGTCAAATCGAGATGGCAATTTTTGGCAAATGTCTAGGTTCCAAGCGGCTGTTGATGGTATTAGAGCGTTAAGAGATCTGCGCAGATCCAGAACTGTTCTCTGAATACCCCTTACTCTACATTATTGGTTAATCGAGAGATAATATTTTTTCCATTCCTCTTAGGCAATGAAGCGAAAAATCCGCGTAGGTCCATCCCAATCGCTCTAGTGACAAGTATCCTCTGCGCCGCAGTCGTCTACGGTTCGCTCTCCCTCTCCTTCACTCTCATGTGGCCCTACTACGACCCGGTAAATATGACAATTATTCATAGTCGATTCAATATTTAAAAACCTGTAAATATCTTCAATAGTGCCAATTTTCCCCGAATGTAATGGGGTGTATAATGCTTATGTGTGCATTATGCTCTTCGCTTCTATTTCTCTTTGCAATCAATTGAAATCAAGATTACAATAATAATTAGTATATTATATTAATTTCATTCTCATCACAAAATGTGCTTTCACTGCGATACATTTTTCAACTCCAGGAACTTGCCGGCGGTCACCCCTACCCCTACATCTTCGAAGAGCTTGGACTCCAATGGGCAAAGTACCTCGTTGGAGTTGGAGCCGTTTGCGCCGTATTCGGATGGTTAGTCGCTATTTATTCGGCTATTTCCATCGCTTGAGTTAACGCATGAATGGTTCTGCAGTTTGACAATTTTTCCCTGTGCTCATTCGCATACAATGAACTCGAAATCGTATTTTTCGCGCTGGAATAAAATAATTAAGTGAAACTTTGTATGAAAAAGTAAGTTTTAAGCGATTATTTGTAATTAATTCTTTCAAGCATCGTCCTAAAACTTTGACGAAGCAGTTATCTGCATATTTCCATCCAACTTCAGTCGAGTAATCAATGAAATCAGAATCAATTTAATTTCCCATTGATTTTTAATATTTTGAAAAAGCTCTTCAGCGACTCTTTTATTCGATATTTCTATCTAGAAAGGTTTCCCAAAATATATGTCCATCCTTTTGAAAAATGATCAACTTCTCACAAATCGAACTAGTTTTTGCATGGCTTGGTTTGAGAAAATTTCACATTGGCCGATTGGCCACTATTCCGTGTATTACGGCTTTCTCTCCTTACAGGTTGTGAATGTGATGTCATCAGATGAGCATGAACTGGTCTCGAGAAGCGGTGGCCGCTCCTTCTCTGTCATATCGTTGAAAGATTGAGAAGGCCTCCACAATTCTTAGTTGGCCCACCAGGTGAGCGCCATTTCTGTTCGGATTGGCGCGTCCTGAATGATGATCACTCGTGATTCTCAGCGTCCCAGGACCTGATCTCAACCTTTTTATCCTCGTGTACAATTTGCACCGATCCTTCATTCCATTTTCATTCTGAACGCTGCACTGTCATTTTGTATTTTGGCTATGCTAACGCCCAATCGCATAATATTGTATGAGCAGGTATGAGCGAGATTTCTTGAGTAATTAGTCTAATTTAGGAAAAAGGCATTTTTCTTTGTCATAAAAATGTTATTAAAATTGGATGAGTCGTGAAAAAAATTTATAATCATACTCTCAGTGAAATCACTAAAAATCTCAAGATATGAAGACCAAAAGTTTTTTCTTTGGGATAATATCCCTCTTTTCAAGTTTCTTCTATGGTTACTCGTACGTTGGCAGGTCGTCTTTAAAGCTGAGATTCTTTTAAAAAAATGTTACTCCTGTTAGTTGATTTTCTACCATTATTACGTGTATCCCTCTTATCATCATACGCGTGCATCAAATACGCCATCACGTGAATTATACGTGTATGAAAACTCGAGCCGTCACTCTGCAATCTAGGGAATTCCTATACCTCAAATACCGCCTCCTATTCTAATGCTAATATTTAATTAGACCCTTATAAAAACGCCAACCGAAGTAACGACCGCGGCTTTGATTTATTGCTCGAGCTGTTTTATGAGACATACTCCGGCCAATAAAAACCTGTCTGATCAAGAATCCTTCGAAATACCTGTTCATGCTGGACAGGTATTTATTAGGACGTGTAACATTTAATATAGCTCTCTAATGAGATCCATTGCATTCAAAGTACTCTCGCTCTCTTTTCAAATAAATTTTCTACCTCACTAATCAACCTGACTCTTTCCATTCGCCTGATCCTTCAACGACCTTTAACTTCCAGTCCAACCTATGTTTAAAGCTGAAAATCCGTTGAAGAAAAATAAAGGTTCCGCCAGTGGAGCTGCTTTAAACTGCCGATGAGGTATTTCTTTCCAGAAAGTATCAATATCTGTCACAGCATTTCCAACGTCTGCGGTATAAAATTGGAACAATAAGTTTCCTCCGATATTCTTATCTTGCGTCTTCGTAATTATCTCTTCTTGAATGTGACGCTATTTAACTGAACCTACTTAAACGTGCCCATTGTAAAATGCCCGTTTAGTGAAATGGCAAATTGGAAAGGAGAAAATAATATTATATTATCAGTCCATAGATAGAGCACGGCTTACTTTTACGTTAATTTGTCGGTCATTGTTAAAATTTGCCGTTTTCAATCAACTTAACTGTTGGAAATTTAAAATTAAACCGATCGCCGCTCAGCTATGCGAGACCTTGGTTTTTAATTGCGCGTAAACTTGACGGAAGATTAATTTCGGAAATAATACCGCCACCGCACCGGTCAAAACACGCAATCTAACTTGGATCAGTAGAGATATTATGAGACAATAATAAAATTTGGCAGAGTTTCTCTTTGTTTTCGTCGCTTCAACAGCCAGTAATATGAGCCCTCTTTTTAATTCTATCACTGTCGAACCGAATGAATTTTTTTCTCCTCCTTGATTCTTTCGATCAACATTTTTTTGTCCACATAATAGTGGTAAACTCTAAGTTCTAGCACATTATAAAAAACTCGTATTCAAATTCTAGTTTGAAAGTGATGATTCATAATTCGATCGTAATTGGGCAGAGGGCCGTTTCAATAATTTGGTCGGTGAAACAACGGCTGCGCAAAATAGTTGGCAATCCGAGATGTGGTGTGGCGGAATAATCTCTTGGCTCACAATGGTCTTTTATTGTCGTTGATTTTCGAAATCCTGGCGTCGTTCCATGGTCGTCAAATTGCTAAGTGAAATCAGTTTCGCGCAAAAGTTATGCCTCCAAAAATTAACAGTTCTTCAGTATTACTACTGCTGATACTAGTTGAGAATTATTGAGAAGAAAATTAATTCATAATAATTAACAACATGTTGGTAATAGACGGTCATTGCCTCTCCTTCTTGCGAGGCGTTCATCAACCGCTTATTCACTGTGCTGTTGACAATTGGTTTGCTCGCGTGTGTCAACAATGACATTGAAATTTATCCAGGTTGTTCTAAGAGGTATAATTTTTTTGTCCTTATAGTATGCTGTCCTCCACGTTCGGAATGGCCAGGATCGTCTACGCTATTGCCGACGATGGTTTGATATTCGAGAGCCTGTCGAAGATCAACAGTTACACGAGGACACCTATCAGGGCTACAATGCTATCCGGTCTTTTCAGTGGTATGTTGCCATATGCTTAGCTCTCGAAAGCTACTTTCTCAATTTCTCAATTGTATACTTAGGTAGACATACATCCTCCATAGAAACTCCTTCTCTACAATCTAATGGCGGTTTCCCTTAAATGGTAAAAATATTCACTCATTACAGGTGTTATCGCCGTCGCATTCAACACTGACCAACTAGTCGACATGACATCGTTGGGAACATTGATGGCCTACACGATGGTCGCAGTGTGCGTCTTGGTTCTGAGGTTCGTTCAAATTAATTCATAATAGTTCGAGCCTATAGACCACCGAGCTCAGTTAATTGCACTCGATATGTAAACAGATACGAAGATCCGGAAATGGAAAGTCTAGAATCCTACAATTCGAGGACTTTTGGCAACCACATTTTCAACAAAATGGTGAACGTGCCGATCACCTCGCGCTACCCCAACGAGCTCACCAGTTCTATCGTCAAGGCAATGACTTTTGTTGCAGGTGCGTAATTCTCTGAGTTTAAAACGTTACCAAGATTATTTTCTACTTTGCTCTATTTTCTGTTTACCCCTTATTAAATCAGGCAATAAGATATGCTTCTGAACAGTATGCAAACTTGCTGACGAACTTGATGTTTTCACATGTGGTAATAAAAGTGGCCATTGGTAAACCTGTGGGTTTCATTAATGGACACCATGTAATTAACTATTTTTCCTTCTAAATTATTTATTGTCGTCGGTTTAAAGTGATTCTGTCGCTGTTGGTCGGCTCTTTCATCGCTTTCTTCCCTGACGAACTCATGTCCGAACCGGCAGTGATGATCCTGGCAGCTCTCCTCACTCTACTCCTGATCAGTGCCGTCTTTGTAATCGGCCGTCAACCCCAATCAGCAGCGAAGCTGTCATTTAAAGTAAGCAAATTAATAATAAAATAAATCTAGTTGCTTGGTTGAGAGAGAGAAATACGAGGCGACTTCTTCTCCTCCTCTTCAATTCCATGCCATGCTTTTTTATAGATTATTTTATGCATTTTCATGCATTGCCATATTATTTTTGGGTTTGTTTAGTTAAATAATTTTTCTTAAGTTATCTTTCTATTTTTTTGGCCTTTGTCATTAAAATGTCAAATGGCATATAGACATTTTTTAGCACTTTCACCCATTTGGGCTTCGGAGAGCCAATTCAATGGCCACCCGATGATGCCCGAAGGGGCGAAAGCGCTTAGCAGGTGATGGAAAAAATTGAGAATAAGTCGCCCGGTATTCTTCCATCTTAAACTGCTCGAAAAAAAATGCGACTACGCAAAAAAAAAAGAAAATAAATGTTCAGTACTCAGTAATATTTACAAGGGAATGAAACTATTAATTTATTACCAACTTACTCCACAGGTCCATCCCGTTCCTTTGATTCCCATCGTCTGCATCTTTTTCAACTTGTACCTGATGCTGAAACTCAATTCCAAAACATGGATTCGATTCTTCTTTTGGCTTGTCATTGGTATGTATACAGTTGTGAAAACGACGCCCTTTCTATGACTCTGCTAGTCTTCGATGTTTTCAAAAAACTATATTAATTTTCAGATTTTCTAAATTAAAGAGCGAAAATTTGACTTTAAAAAAATGTATTTGCCAGCTGGTAATTTTCTTTCCCGTTGCAGGCCTTGTAATCTACTTCGGCTATGGTATCTGGCACAGCAAGCAGAAAGGTGAGCCTCGCGAAAAGAAGACGGAAGAGAAAAAAATAGAGGAGATCTGAACTAATTATTAGCAATAACCTGTGCACTAAATTTCCTGAATACTCCAATCCGAACGTTTCGGATGTACAGCTGAGGCGGCTTGTCAGATCTGAAGGAAACGCGGCGCATTCCTGGAATCTGCTTGGCAGCGGGTATCAGTAGATCTCTCACTCAAACTTGGTTCACGTGAGGTTTTCCAATGGATTTATGATTCGTATCTAGGCCCACAAAGTTGTTACAAAAATAAGCGATTATCCCCAACTCGATTTGGAGTAAAGCGTCACGAGGGAGTTTCTGTTCAGAAATACATAGTACGTGATGCGCAACACTTCTGGATACATAGTTAGACTATATCTAACGTTTACAGGAACCGTTTGTCCTTGATTTTTATAACTCAAATTATTGCGCGTCGTGTATCTCAAAATGCAAAACAAAAACTCCTTCTTCACTTTTTTCCTATTCTTGGTTGATTGTTTCCACTTTAAAGTCTGTTAGGCGCTTTTTATGACAGCGGCTTAGTAGAATTTGCAATGAGCTTGGGTGGACGATCGACAGGCGTCCGTGTATGCCTTATGTTTACGAAGAGCGAAAATTAGGCTCCAGCTTTGCTCATTCTGATGTCAGAATTTGATTCATGACAATGCTCAATTTGAAATGATAGTGCGAACTAGCAGCTCATTGTTATAATGCTCAGACTTTTCCTAATTGTGGGGAACGAGTGTACTATTGCTGAAAAGGATCATTCCATTATTTTGAAGCGGACACTCGTCCCTAGGCGCCGAGCTGAAAAGGTTTTCTTCTGCCAAACGCGTAATTCTGTGCTAGTAAAAATGTATTTTTCATTTTGTAAAAGTGTTTTCAACGTGTCAGGTGATTTTTTTATTTTTAATTTGTAAAAATAGATACATTTCTAAGTCTGTAGATGTATGAAATGAATTGTACGGGTGTCGAGTGAAATTAAATATGCGAGCTGCCGTCACGAGTTAACAAGGTGGGCAAGCGTAACCTGTGTAACCTCGGAACCATTAGTCCGATAATTTAAGTATAGTGCGAGCGTATTTTAATCACAGGATCCTTAAACTAATTTTCTAACTCCATTTCTACCTCCGTTTGTCAAAATTTGTTGCTAGCTGTTATCGATCCGATGAAGAATTTCTTCTATACCTAAAGAGCATTATAAAATTCCAAAAATGTAAGACATTCGAGTCTTTCA
Source organism: Tupiocoris notatus (assembly GCA_037159825.1). NCBI lineage: Eukaryota > Metazoa > Arthropoda > Insecta > Hemiptera > Miridae > Tupiocoris > Tupiocoris notatus. Next base: position 42,268 of record JASJUZ010000560.1, on the reverse strand, counting down.
TTTTTCACCGAACATTGATTATTTGGTTTACAAACGATTTCGTTCAATCTTGGTCATTCGGCTGCAGCTCGCATTTTAGTTTTTGTATATTTGACGTATTTACTGAACGGCTTCCATCACGAGTTCTCCCTTCATCATTCCTCAATCTGGGACTGTGACTCGTGATATTACCGAAGCTTTGTGAACGTGTGATATTGAATGACTCGTTAGCGGTTCGAAATCGCGTTAATATTTTTTCGTTTTTATCCTATAGTGTATTTGTAGTTTGTTGAATCGCTCAGCTTAAATGGCTGAGTTATCATTCCTCGATCACCTTTATACTGACGTATGATTGATATGATTCAAATCAGCTCATCATTATTGCTCTCAAGATGTATTAATTGCATACGACGCTTTTTACAATCTTTACTGCTGTGATGTAATTCACGAATAAAATTTCTAAAACGATCAAGCCAATCCCGTTCTACCTATATGAATATTGAGGAATCTCAAAACTCAATTAAGCGTACTCAAAACAGGTGGAATTATTTTTAACTGATTAACAATGAAAGTTAAAAAAAATATTTGACGCAAATATTTTGCTGAATGCGGTTGTCTAATCTCGTAATGTCACTCTAGAAATATATTATTTTTCAGATTGTTGTTTAAGTTCGTAAATAAAATATATTCTCGACCGATATGTGATAGGAAAAATAGTTCAATAACAGACGCAGGAAAACCGCCAAATATTGTATATTATTTCGTTCAGTAGAAAAATATTTTTTCCGGTTTTTGTACAAATTCGCCGATTTGTAAACCAAAGATCATGATAACGTCGATTGTTTAAAAAAATAGAACATGCTGATTCGACGTTTGAGCCGAAATAGGACGAAATTCATTGGTATACAAATAAAATCAACAGCAATTCCAAAATGTAGCTAAATCAAATTACCCCAATGGCAAACCTTACTTACGGTGACTAGAAAAAATACTACACGATCTCTTCCTTGGAGCAATTACTGTTAACATTTGCTCCAGACACTAGCAATAAAATGGCCTATTTCCCTCAACCTACGGACGAAATGCAAAGCATCAGTTTTTAGGACGGTCCTCGACATTTTCGATGTCGCTTTGCAAATTATCGTATTGGACAGGGACGTCTTTTCTTCGTTCGCTGCTCTCCCACAACCCGTAGGTGAAATAGATGGAGTACCCTGAAAATAAGGATAGTGATTGGTAACCAGAATAGTGTTTCAACTTTACTTTTTTTTAGAGAACTGTGAAAACGACCAGATATACTGGACACAATCAAATAGATTATGGCTATGGAAATTTCGAATTAATTGATTTATTTTTCAAAACCTACCACAAACAGATTTTTTTTAGGACAAAATAGAAGCTTACCAGCTACCATCCAAATGATGAATCGTAGCCAAGTGTCATAGTCCATCACGATCATCAGGTAAACGTTGAGGAATATACTGAGCCCTGGTACCAATGGAACCCATGGAGTCTGCAAAGATTGCGATAAATAAAATCAACAGATGAAATAACTGTTGCATAAATCATCGGTTGAATTATATTTTAAATGAAATGCATGGGGGTAATAAAATTAAGTCTTTCCTTGTCGTCGCATTTTCTGATGCGATGGGGTGTGAGGGGGAAAAACCAGGCTACTCATTCTAAGAAACTTTATTCGCTGGCCGAGCACTTTCGCCCGTTCGGGTATCCTGTGGACCCAATGGCTCCACGTCGGCCTGAGGATGCCCGAACGGGCGAAAGTTCTCGGCTAGCGTATAAATCGGAGAATGTGTCGCCTAGTTTTTCTCCCCCCAAAATTCAGTTGACGCGCAATTATTGCATTAGATCCAGTAGTAACAATACTGAGTAACAACTGTAGACGTTTCAATGAATTTTTTTTTTTCTTCTTTTTTGCATTCCTTTTGAGAAGCGTTTCATCCCCGGAAGAGGGCCAATCTTGAAAAATGGAACTGTGATCGTACCTTGAACGCCAAACTCCTGGTATCCGAGGGTTGCATAGAGACGAGTACTAACAGGATAACCATTGCTACTGCCAGAATCGAAGCTGACAAAATAGGGCCCAATTTCCCGGCGGTCAGTTCTATTTCATAATGAACGAGAACGTGCGAAAGAACGACACTCAGGAAACCTGCAATGGCGACACTCGACTTACAACATCGCAAATCTATGTAAATTGTTTAGCTTATTATGAAGGAATGCATATGGAAAATCCTGATCGAAAATTTGATTTGATAACGAACAGAAAAGCACGATGTTCGTTGTGGCGGCAGCCGAAGAAACTCGAGTCGGTGTTGACATGCTTCTTCGCGTGAACACCTGACGAACTACTTCGCAACATTTGATTTGGTTTTTCTTTGGCGACGACGATAATAACGGTGTCGTTACTCCGGTTTCTTCCTCGTGCTCACGATACCTGTGAATAGACAGAAATGAGCTTGATATTTAAATGTGATTACAGTGCACGATTTATCTATACCTCGTAAACACAGGCGTGAAAAATTATGAACCAATTGGGGCAGAAGTAAAATGCGTGATCGGAATAAACATTTTTTTGCACATTTTTCATTGCTGAATAAGTTGTCTCGCTAAATGGTTCAACCTCGGCTTAAATTGAAATCCATAAGGTAAAATTATACAAGGCCGTGGAAATCTTTATGAAAAGCAGGTTGGTACAATTTTTCTCAATTTCTAAATTTGCTTTCGAAAAATTAACAAAAACAAGATCTTGAACTATCGCTATCTTACCTTAGGATGAGAACGCAAGCGGAAACGATCGTATACGCTAGTAGAGTTGCAATGGACATCAAGTCCACAAGGTGTTTGAGTTTGAATGCAGCTCCCATGAGCCCTAAAGCGCAAAAAATCAAAAATAATTTACATAGCTACGGGGACAAACGTTATCAATATTTACTATAAATGGAATCGTCGTAAATTCGAGCTTATATTAATTTTAGAGTAGTTAACATATTTTAAGCTCATCGATACGTTTATCATTTTTTGCGATAGCTAGATCAGCTCGTATTAAAAATTTATTACAAACTATACTACTCTAGAATATAAGATTCATGATCAAAAAATTGGAATAATTCTCTGACGACTGAAAGGACAACGATGGAAGTAAACGGTCTTACTGGGCAAAAATCTTAGGGAGCGAAAGCGATCGGAATGCATTCAAAGTGAATTGAAGAGTGAAAGTCCGACGTCTATTCAATGACCAACCATTATTGAACTCACCTGTAATAACACCAGCAACAACAGTGCCTTTGAAAGGTGTCCTATATTTGGGATGGACTTCGCCTAGATTTCTGAACAGGAGGCCATCGTTAGCCATCGAATAAATAATCCGCGGCAGTGAGAACATCCCAGAGAATAAACTGGAAAAAATACTGTTCTGAGCAAAGGCAATCGAGATTTTGATAATGAGTCCCAAAGTTATTCATCATTACCTGGCCAAAAGCCCAAATATTCCACCGATAGCGACGATCCAGGCGGCCCAGTCCCAACCGACAGAAGTGAAAACGAATGGAATCGGAGCTTCTGTGTCCTGACATTTACGCCCACAAAATATTCAGTATTAACTAGTGTTCAAAATACTCATTTTCTATAAGGTGCACTTTTATTCAGAGTTTTACCACCGATTGTACATACTTGCAAGTAATACGGCCACATCAATGTGAGAATCGCAGAAATGCCGGAATACGCCAGAAAAACAATCATCAACGAAAAGATTATTGAAAGCGGAACGGATTTTGCCGGGTTTTTCACTTCTTCGCCTGGAAGGGAACATTGAAAAGAATTGTTCAGATGAAGAGATGAATTGACATGACGGTAAGCGCTTCTAGTACAAAGGTTTTGACCATCGTGACTTCTTAAAAAAAAAAAAAAAAAAAAAAACTTTTATATTTGTTTAAATTAATTAACCAAGTACTTAGGTACCTATATAAAATAGCACCTACGTGTTTTCGGAATAGGTCGTTTCCATATATTTTAAAAATGTTGGTTTTGTTTTATTTTTTATTTATTCTTATTCTTTTTTTTTTTTGTTAATTTTTAAAATATTTCCTAATGGCGTTTGGACTGTAGGCAGCTCAAAAATTGGAACGTTTTCTAGGAATTTTACCGAGCTCCAACTTCGCCTATGGTTGGAAGCAGTTCACTGCAATAATATTGAATATTATTATTATTCAATAAGAAATTATTGAGCTCCTGACACTTACCGGTGGTCGAGATTACATCGAAGCCGACATAACCATAGAAACACGTTGATGCACCCTTGATCGCTCCCAGAATGCCATAAGGCAAGAATCCACCGCTTCCAGCACTCAAGGGCACTTCACTCTCTGGCAATGACCAGTTTTCGAAATTGACTGAAAATAAATAATCAGGATACACAACCGAAGAATTTATAATTCGAACATCTTTCGTAAAATCAAGAATTAACTGCAAATTCAAAGCGCTCACAATAAGTTGAACTACTCTCAAAGAGAAAAATGCGACAGTAAATTTTTTAAATATCCTATTTTTACCGTGGATTGAGCCGACTAAAATAACGAACAGGACGACCATGACGTTGACAAATGTGAGAAGGTTGTTTATGATCATCGACTCCTTCACGCCGTATGCCAAACCCACTGAAAAGAATTTCCATTCAGATCATTATAATCTTCAATTCCATACCTAGTTGACTTTCATAATTGACTTACTCGTAACAATTATGGATATGACGAAGGCAAAAATGTCGAAATATTCGGACAGAAACGGCACGTCTTCCAATTCGTAAATGCTTCTGTAGAAAGATTCCATTTGGTTGCCGACGAGAGTGTCCAAGTAAACGCCCAGACCTCTAGCAACGCTCGCTGTACCTATTTCAGACAGAATGGAATAAATGTACACTTGTAGCAAATTACACAGGAAACGGAAAATATAATTATCGCTGAAAATATTGGCACTTTATTTATAAGCGCTGTGAGGTCAGGAATTATTGTGAAGAAGCAATTTAGAATTATTTCCATTATTCCAATACCCGTGATATTTTTAGAACGGAGGTGTCAACGTCTCCCATACTCTTCTCATATCGGATCACTTACCAATAACGTATTCCATTATCAAGGTCCATCCAATTGTGAAGGCGACGAATTCGCCCATTGTTACATAGCTGTAAATGTAAGCGGAACCTGCTTTTGGCACTCGTGCTCCGAACTCGGCGAAGCATAATCCTGAAAATTAGTCGAATAATATAAAATGAAACATCGCATAAAACAACAATAAAATAATGATACGATTTTCCCTCGAGGAAGTTGTAGAGAGGTAATTCGTTTCAGGCAGAATATTCGATGGAAAATATTTGAAATTTCATCGCTGTACCTGCGAGGATAGATGTGACTGCTGCTAAGAGAAATGATATGATAACGGCCGGGCCTGCCATTTCTTTTGCGACGAGACCAGGCAACACGTAGACTCCGACTCCTAATGTACATCCCACCTAATGGTACAAAAGAAAAACTGAAGATTCCAAATAGGCCAATAACGAAGGCGAAAAAAGACTTGAATAATTATTCGTCCAGCGAAATCGATGTAAAATAAACACACCCCAAGCGCGGTGAGATCGACCAATGTCAATATTTTCCCAAGTTCGGACTTCTCGCTTGCCACTTGCGTTAAATTCTTCCGCCGCTTCATTTGCTTGAAACATTTTTTCCTGAAATGGAATAAATAAATAGCAACGATGAATCGTTCAGTTTAAAATTGTGCGAAGGGCCGGCCGGCCCTTTAATTTAAAACACCAATTGTTTTCAACTAGGTACTCTGCTCAAAGCTAGTTCTACTACGTATTGTGTAGACGCTGATTATATTATTCGATTATTTAACCGCTGTCCCTCGCCGCTTAATCGTTCTTCTTAATCTATTCTGCTTTCAACATTCGTAATATTTACTCCTCGATTACTCCAACAAAAACCCATCAATTCAAATAATTGAGTTGACCAAAAGATAAGTAATCGAATTCTCTTCCTTTTCCTAGATTAATACCTATCCATTTTCCCCACCCGTTTGTGCGTTATTTAAGAAAATCGGTCAAGTCGATGAATAAATTATAAATAACAAATTTAAATAAGGATGATATTTTTGTAATGCATTTGCATGAAAACAATCGTAGAATGCCGCATTAATTCTTGGTAGTCACATCATCAACTGTCATTGAGCTGATTTTGAAAGAAATTGAAAACAACATGTTTCACAAAAATCCTCAGCCAATTTATTCATATCTATTCCACTATCCATTTTTCGCCCGAAACAACGCGGCTGACAAAAATTACATTTTAAAAAGATTTATATCATACCAAGACTTATTTATACCAGGGTGTTCCTTTTCAACTCTTAAAAAATTTTTATAAGTGGTCGTGGAAAAAAACAGTTTTCGTATTCGGTAAAATTCTACTTCATCTGAGCAATTCAAGGTCAAAAATTTCGAAATGAACTATCCTATTTTTCAGAATGCTTCATCTGGACGCCATACGCACGCACATGGTCACATTTAATTCATATTCCTCTTATTTTTGTGGCTCATTTTATTTAAAATATTGAATAACTCACAGTTTATGGAGCGATGCCATTCCAAGCTTCGAATGTTAAGTAATCGCACTATGCAGCGTTATCAGTTACACTTATCAACCGCGATCAGAAAAGAACCGATATCCTTCTTATGAACCTGCCGAACTACTAAAAACGGTCAAAACTTAAGTTCACATCACGGTCAATCGATCGTTTGGACAATTTTTGTAGTATTTTCACACCGTTTTCAGACAGTTCGTAGAAGTGGAACGAGGAGAGGCAGGGCTAGAACTGGTTTCCGAAGCATTCGGCCACTATTCGAACCAAGCAGACGACCTTTGTCTCAGTGGGACGAAGATCCAAAACGTCGTTACGTAACATCTTGGTCTGCGATTGAAAGTAGGATCGTGTAGTGCCGATAGGCCAGCTTGGGTCAGCCGACTCCAGCTGAGCGACATGACGCATGCAATAATTTTTCTATCTGCGAAATATACGCTCAAAATTTGAAAAATATTGCCTGAAAAACCTAAATAGTCTGGTTCTCTTATTCCATGTTATCTTCGTACGAGAAAGTTTTTGGGATCACGCAAAATTCGAACGGAACAGAGGTGAATATAGAAAAAGTTATCGCAGTGAGTTAAGTACCCAGAAACACCTTCTCCACAAATGATTATGTCTCGATCTATTACTTCTGTGATCAAAAATGTGCTGAAGTAGTCAAATATCAGTGAAGATCCGAGGCGTTCAATGGATTATTCAAAAAGTATTCACCCAAAATACGTTTTTCTACGTTCTTGGAGCTATAAAAATCGTTCTATACTCATTGGAATGGTCGTCAAACACTCTCTCCAGCTGTATCGTTAGGCAATAAGTTTAGCTTTTAATTAGGAACTTGAGAAAAATAAAAATAATTAAAATTACAATAGTTGCTACGGAGTTTTCCCCTATAGTTACCATCTGTTTTTCGGTGGGAACGTTCACAAATGTTCGGAATATTTAAAATGACAAATGGATAGTCTTCTTAAATCAATATTAAAGCGAAATAATAAAAAACCACTGTACCTACAATCATTTGCAGCATTTTTTATTGGATATTCGGATTCTACATGCCTTGAAACGTAAAACATCAAATTTTGAGGAGGGTTAGAAATTTTTTTTCCTGGGCGATTACAATGGTTTATTATTCAATAATAAACCAAAAACCTATCATAATAGCAATTTATCTACTCTGTTCAAACTTCACCATAATAATATCGAAACTCTTGAGAAGAATAATTCCGCAATATTCCTTGAAAATACCGAGTAAAAATGCTCTATTTATATTTGAGCCTGAGGAAGTATCGATCGCGATACCGTACAATCGGAAAATCCTATCCGGCGTCCGCTCGACTCCTTAATCATTGGTATAGGCAACGCCTGCAACTACAGCTATGTATTGCGGGTACTGCTGTATTTCGTATGAAGGCGCACGTAACGATTTATTTCCCTCCGCTGACCGAGCGTTTCGGTCGAATTGTACAACGTGGATCCTCTTGAATAACTTTAAGACTTTTAGAAATGTGTAATTCTCGTTTTTTATTAATTATTTGGTGGCTAGAGGTAGAAAAACCTATCACAATAGCAATTTATCCACTCTGTTCAAACTTCACCATAATAATATCGAAACTCTTGAGAAGAATTATTCCGCAATATTCCTTGAAAATACCGAGTAAATGCTCGATTTATATTTGAGCCTGAGGAAGTATCGATAGCGATACCGTACAAACGGAAAATCCCGACCAGCGTCCGATCGACGCCTTAGTCATCGGCATAGGCAACGCCAGCAACTGCAGCTATGTATTGCGGGTACTGCTGTATTTCGTATGAAGGCGCACGTAACGATTTATTTCCCTCCGGTGACCCAGCGTTTCGGTCGAATTTAATTTATTGGACAACGTGGATCCTCTTGAATATTTTTAAGGCTCTTAGAAATTTGTAATTGTCGGTTTTTATTAATTATTTGGTGGCTAGAGACAGAAAAAAAACTATCATAATAGCAATTTTTCTACAATTAGTTAGTAGAAGGAAAAGAAGATTACAATAATAGTTGCTACGGAATTTTCCCCGATAGTTACCAATCTGTTTTTCGGTGGGAACGTCACAAATGTTCGGAATAGTTAGGTATGTTGCTGATTTATTTCACATAATTATTATTATCACATGATTATTTCCATAATTTCTTTTCAAATCTATTCTCCCTTTTTGACGTTGAAACAAATAAAAATATTCAATATATTGATTATTATTGTTATTTCGAAAATTGCTCTGCGTGATTGTCGTATTTCCGATCATGAAACTGTCAACTGACTTATATAACCGGGTAAACAGAAGATGTAACCGCGGACGGGAAAGGAAAGCCTCCTACTCGCTCTGGCATCTTCCGAGGAAGTGAATTCAGGAACATGCAAGGACAGACTTTCTCGCTGTTACGATCCAAGCTCGATGTAATACTACAGCGCTCTAGTTAACGCGAAACATTGTTTCACGTAAAATTAGTATAAAAGAAATAAATTATGACACGCTCATTTGCGACAAGAGTGTAATACATCAAAAATCCATTCATTTAGTTTCTTCACAAATAAACTCAATATTTTGGCATGAGTAATTTTTCAGCTCGCTAAGACGTTTTATATTTGCAAGAACCGCGTCATCGGTTGATCTCCTTCAATATAAAATGTTTTCTCAAATCAACTATTGAACGGTTTACTGTAACTTCACGAATGTGAGTTTCATAAAATGTCAACCAGTTGCGAAACTTTCCAGCAAATTTATATTTATTTTTTATTATTATTATTATCATGATGATGATGATTATTATTATTATTATGTCGTTTAAGCTACCGAATGATTTAGTTTCTGATATTGATCCAATAGATAGATTTTACAATTTATTTGCTGACAGGATAGTAAAATCTCGACAGGGAGTAATAATTTATTTGGTCGCAGGGTGCGTGGTATCGCTCCTATTGCCTCTAATACCATGTTATGGGCTATAACTGATTTATTAGCCTATTGTTGAGCTTAGAGATTTACAGTATAAATGGATCAGCACACAGATTAAACAAAAGACGCGAACCTGAGTACAATAGGGAATCTCCAATAAAAACGCTGCAAATTATTGTTCAGTGGTTTATGATTTCTTCGCTTCGAAAAGGATTTATAAGAAGACCATCCATTTGCGATAATAACTTGTAGGATCATTAATTTGTGAACACCTCACAACAAATTGGTAATTATAAGGGAATCTCCGTAGCAACTACTTTAATCAATTCAATTTTTCTTAGTTTTCAAATTAAAAGCTAAATTTTTCGTCTAACGGTACAGCTGAAGAGATTGTTTGACAACCATTGATACGAGTATAGAACGATTTTTATAGCTCTGAAATTCTCGCGTCATACCCTCGTACCAAATTTAAGAAAAGCTCTCAAGATGTCCACACAAGCTGCGATAACTCGAGAACCGATAGAGCTATCGACCCCATGATAGTCTCATCTGATTCAGCGTCCAAAAATCTATAGAAATTGACATCAAATACAGATTTTTCTGAAAAATGTTGGAAAATACGAATTTCCCCCCTCAAATCCCCCGAAAATACCGTTAAAATTGAGGTAGCGATTTGGTTAAAGAATCGGGCCATTTTCAGACCAAGGTTGATTTTTGGCGGACGGCGAACGGACAGACTCTTTATTAGATTTTCGAATTCGACATGGCTTGAAACGTAAAACATCAAATTTTGAGTGGGGTTGGACAATTTTTGCGCTTTGGCGATTACAATGGTTCATTATTTAATAATAAACTAAAATACATTGTAATCCACACGTTTTGTTTAATCCCTCCATCCTTTTGATCTCTGCAATAACTTTATTTCATCCTTGAGCGTTACAAAAAGTTATTCTACTACCTATATTTTCATTACAAGAAAAAAATTTTGTTCGATCGGTGTGGTCTGAAATGTTTGCGCGTCGTAGCTATATCGAAAGCTTCCCTCCAGCGGTCGCTCCAAGGAGGAGGATATCGGAGTCATCAACTTCTTCGGTCTTGATCCGGTCTCTACGATCACTTCCTTCAGTGAAAGCTACAAGTCCACATTTCACCTGATACTCAGTTCTCCAAAAACGTGAGTAGCCGTATTTCACTACATGTGTTTCTCAATTTTGACGTGATTTGGATTCAGTTGAAGAAAAATAAGGATTTTTGGACACATACGATAAAATCCCCGTTGGCGTAAACTTGAGGGGTGCATTAAATATTGCTATAATAAGTGCTAACGTCGTCAGAATCCTTGATACAAACTATTTTCACGATAGGTAATATAATACAACATAGAGTCACTACATTAAGCAGAGAGAGAGCAATAGAGACGAACTACGACGAGTTTTCTTGTAATTTTTATTTTATTGCCTACCATAGGATTATTTTTTCTCTTTGATAAAGGATAGTTTTTTCAATAAGATTTTTCAATAAGATTCAATTTTCATTTGATCAAAGCAGATTGATTCGAAGACCTTCAAGATAGTGTGCAAAACATCGAATCCTTGTTGTTGGCAACATAATCTATCATAAAACAATTTCGTGGAATAGCCAAAATTTTTGAACCGCAACTTTACCAGGAAGTGATTGGCATTATTTCGTAATTATTGCCTTACCTATCCCAGCTAATGCGAGCAGCCCTAAATACTTGGTGAAAACGGCCACTGTATTTTATTTAGCCTAGGGATAATAGATCGTCCAACAGCACAGGGATTGTCTCGTTTATATAAGCTTTGTTAGCTTGCATACCTAACCTTGGGCGCTTGTGTGCTAAGATAACATCAGAATTCTCTAATGATACTCGTTTCTATTATAAGGTTTCAAAAACAATGAAAGCCATTCCTATTCTTCGATTATTCAATATCCCTAAACGATAAGCTGTATTATCCTATTATTTATGCTGTTATATGATATTGGAAAATCTTATGGATAACGTTTGGTACTCTCTAATTTATCTGTTATATTCCTTATTGCACGCGAATTTTTATTATTTTTAGTTGTACTTGACCGACTTTGAAAATCCATGTAAATAGTTTATTACATAATTTATTATTGATCAATATTTTCCTTTGCAGATGGCCGTGACTTACCGTGAAGTTGAGGGTCAGATGGCCGACACGATTGATAGTCTCTTCGGCGTCAAGAACGCGCTTATTGAAGTAAAACTCAGTTTCTTTTTTCACATAATATGTGAAGCTATATTATAGCTATACCAATTTTGTAAAAATGAAAACAAAAAAGAAATAAAAGAAATGGAACATTTGAAATGAAATTCATAAAGACAATATTGTTTTAAAAGGTTAAAATTATTAGCAGAAACTATTTTTTTTTTTTTTAATTTTTAATCGATGTTCAACTGCTACAGGTGAACCCCGGCGCGTGTCTACTTCCGCCAAAATATAAAGAAATGGGACAACGAATCTACGACATGGAAGTTCGCCCAGATGACGTCTGGGTCATCTCTTATCCAAGGTTAGTCTATAAGAATTCCGTGTAAATTGCGAATCAACCGATGAAATTGACATGAAAGTTATTCATTGGAACTCATAGAAAACGCCAAAATGAATTGAGACTTCAAAAAAAAACCTAGGTTACAGTACAAAAATTATTTCTTTTGAAACCGCAAACTTCATAGCTAAATAATTACCTAGAAGTCACTATAGATTAGACAGTGGCATTTATATTTATTTTAATTATTTTTTATTATTTAATATTTTTATATTTAATTTATTTTTTTATTGTAATCTACAGTCGTCATTAACATAATTCAGCAATCTCAGAGACCGGCATTGGCTTAATTTCTGTTAAACAATAAAACTCTGAGTCTTGCCTGTGATATTGTGTCGGCTACAACTACACTATTTTATTAAAAATTTCCAATAATTTTATTATTTTACAATTAATGGTACTTACCGATGAACATTGTCTTTATTTTTTGTAATACAAACTCCCATCCTCAGGACAGGCAGCACTTGGACTCAAGAAATGGTCTGGCTGATCTGCAACAATCTTGACTTCGACAAAGCCAAATCGGCCCTCGGCCAAATGCGCAATCCGCTTCTAGAGTGAGTACACATAATAAAACGACCAAATAAATTTAAAATTATCCGAAGAATTCAAAAAAATCTAGAGTCTCATTTTTATTTTCATTATTATTTAGGCTTACAGCTCTAGTGGCCAACGATCAGGGCTCTTGGAAAGACGGTTTGTCCCATTCCGTGGACCAAGTGGAAAATATGCCCTCGCCTAGAATGATCAAGACTCATCTACCACGATCGCTCCTCCCCAGACAACTTTTCTCGGTTAAACCAAAAGTAAGAATTTTTCTTCTATATAAGGCCTTAATATTGTTTTCAAATCGAAGAAGAAGGCGTAGAAGACCCTAATAGTGGCAATAAGTAATTTTCAAGGGATAACGTCGCTTTTGGGCTTTTATTCTCGAACAACTCTGCTTCCAGGGTTCAATCGAGTTATTTGCTGATTTCGAACAGCTGGTCGCTCAAATTTCTCGTCCTAGTCGATTATGTCATTTATATTTTCCAATTGCAGATAATCTACGTCACCCGAAACCCCAAGGACATGTGCGTTTCTTACTACCATTACAGCAAACTGCTGCATGACTACACAGGCACGCTTGAACAATTCGTTCAGCTTTTCCTCGAAGACAAAGGTATGAAAAATTCCTCATTGTCTAGTCAGAAAACAATTTTTTCCTCTTCTCATATGAAATGAAATATCGTTTATTGTATAACCGTAAGGTATTACAAAGGTCCTCTTCTCATATAAATCAATTAAAAATTTATTTTCCATGGTTTAAATATCTCGTTTTCAATTAAATATCAATTCAATTCAAATAGTTATTGTTATTTATCAATTATTTTCCAAATATTCTCATCGAATTTTACTTTTATCAAATAATTGACATTTTAATTTGATAAATTCAATAAATTCTTTCATTATATGTCTTCTAGCTCCAGTCGGCCCATTTATGAGTCACGTACTTGGTTTTTGGGAGCTTCGAGATGATCCCAACGTTCTCTTCCTCAAATACGAGGACATGAAAAAGGTAATGCAACTGGCATAGACTATGGGCTCGTTCTCAACCGCAAAATTTCATTTAAGAAAAATTTAATCTCTTTGTCCTTGATACGGATGCTTTGGTCTAATGAGAAAAAATCAGTTAATATTTGAAAACCATTTATAATAATTCAAATCGGAAATTTGAGGGAAATTTTTTCAGAAGTGTTAATAATATCCATTTAAATAGTCGCTAAAGTTCGAAGATATAAATATAATGATCATTTTGTATTGCACCTTTTGCTTGAATGAAATTGCGAGGTTGCGATGTTAATGGCTGTTTAGTATTCATCATAAATGAATCATTTTGAGTGTACTTTGCTATAGGACCATAGAGGCACCATCGTCAGTGTGGCAAGGTTCCTCGAGAAGGAACTTACCGAAGAACAGATTCAACAACTGGAAGACCATCTGAGTTTTCAGAAAATGCGACAAAACCCAACCGTTAACCTCGAGCCTGTTCTGCAGGTTTGCATTTTATTTAATCTAATTTACAAGCTTTCTCGCGTTTTCTTTTTTTCAATTACGTATTTGAAAATATAGATTAAATAAGATATTCGAGCGGTAATATAAAGACATCAACAGAGCTCATTTGTTTCGTAACAATTTACTTTTTTGAGTGTAACGATATAATGGAAAACAGCCCTAAAAAAACTGCAAATATATTTCTTATCAATTTTCTGAGCATAGATTGTGATGAAAATCATTTTCATGATAGAAAAAAGTTACTATAAATTAAAATAAGTTAGCGGCGTTCCTTCGTTGATTTCGCGGCTGGTGATTTCAGGCCAAAAACGGACCCGGATTCAAACAAGAAGGCGACCAAACGTTCATCCGGAAGGGCCAAGTAGGAGACTGGAGGAACTACCTTTCCGAAGATCTGTCCAACAGATTCGATAAATGGATTAAAGAAAATCTGGAAGGAACGGGTCTCAACTTCCAAACGGCCATTAATTAAAACATTTTAATCTTAACAATTTTTTATGTATGTTTAACAATTTCGTTGATTTATGGCTCACCAAAGCAAATTTTCTGTTGCAGTTTTCAAAGTACAAACTCGGTAATATTTTTTTAGTTATAACAAGGTTGAATAATTATACAATACATATTATATTTTTCCTTCCCACGTTTATTCACTCTCATTGATATTACGTCAAGATTATTGTAAGCCAGACATGCAGGAGAAGATTTCGTGGGAAAATGAACATTCGAATACTTGACATCAAAAATATTGTCAAAAGAAAAATATTCAGTTCATCATCGGCAAGTTTGCGTTAGAGAAAAAAATTAATGAAAACCGGAGATTCTTCATGAACTTGAAAATAATTCGAAAACGTAAAAACAATAATGAAATTATGCCAACTTATGTAAATGTAAGTTGCGTCTCTCGAAAATGTTTACCAGACGCAAAAAAACATTTCAAGACCCTGAGTGTCCAAGAATAATAATGATGATTTTTATGGCCTGAAACTTTCCTCAAGAGAAACACTATTCATCTTAAAAGAGGAAAAGGGTTTTGACACAAAACAAGGAGGGTCTGCGCGTTGAACAAACACGTCTGATTTTACCCATTCACTATGTGAATAATTCGAGGAAAATAATTTCTTGGCCAAATTCAAGTGTAAATGATGTGTTGTCTTCGTTTTAGGGTGAACTGCTCAGTGAATGCAAGATGTATAAATGACAAGGTTTTTTTTAATCAAAAAAACTTATGATAGGTTTTTTCTGCCTCTAGCCACCAAATAATTAATAAAAACCGAGAATTAAAAATTTCTAGAAGTCTTAAAATTATTCACGAGGATCTACGATGTCCAATAAATTAAATTCGACCGAAACGCTGGGTCCGGAGGGAAATAAATCGTTACGTGCGCCTTCATACGAAATACAGCAGTACCCGCAATACATAGCTGCAGTTGCTGGCGTTGCCTATGCCGATGACTAAGGCGTCGATCGGGCGCTGGTCAGGATTTTCCGTCTGTACGGTATCGCTATCGATACTTTCTCAGTCTCAAATATAAATCGAGCATTTACTCGGTATTTTCAAGAAATATTGAGGAATTATTCTTCTCAAGAGTTTCGATATTGTTATGGTGAAGTTTGAACAGAGTAGAAAAATTGCTATTGAGATAGGTTTTTCTACCTCTAGCCACCAAATAATTAATAAAAAACGAGAACTACACATTTCTAAAAGTCTTAAATTTATTCAAGAGGATCCACGTTGTCCCGAAAATTCGACCGAAACGCTCGGTCAGCGGAGGGAAATAAATCGTTACGTGCGCCTTCATGTGAAATACGGCAGTACCCGCAATACATAACTGTAGTTGCAGGCGTTGCCTATACCGATGATTAAGGAGTCGAGCGGTCGCCGGATAGGATTTTTTCCGATTGTACGGTATCGCGATCGATACTTCCTCAGGCTCAAATATAAATAGAGCATTTTTACTCGGTATTTTCAAGGAATATTGCGGAATTATTCTTCCCAAGATTTTCGATATTATTATGGTGAAGTTTGAACAGAGTAGATAAATTGCTATTGTGATAGGTTTTTGGTTTATTATTCAATAATAAACCATTGTAATCGCCCAAGAAAAAAAATTTTCTAACCCCCCCTCAAAATTTGATGTTTTACGTTTCAAGGCATGTAGAATCCGAATATCCAATAAAAAAAATCTGTCCGTCCGCCGTACGCCGTCCGCCGATTACAATGGTTTATTATTGAATAATAAACCAAAAGTAAAGGACATTGTTAGCTGAGTCAAATAACATAAAATTTATAGACATCTGATGTAAAAACGTCAATATCAATAATTTTTTTCCACTTTTTTTTCAACGGTGATTTTTTTTTAACTTCATCAGTGAAGAACGTTAGAAATGAAAAAATAGTGTTTCGAAAATAAAATATCTGAATCTTTACGATTAAGTAGGTATTTTAAAAGTCAATTTTTAAATTATTTAAATTCTATCAGATTATTTTTGTTTCTTTTAATTTTAAGTATGGTTATAGATTAAAAAATTTTATCGAGAAAAAATGATAATTAATTGTAAGTAATGAAATTCCGCTGCCAAAGGTTAGTGAAAAGCTATCTAACTAGTGTTAGTCTTTATACCAGTGACGTCATACCGTGCGGGTTAGTATCGGATCGAGCCCACCTGTGTTCTAGTCAGTCACCTTGCTGTGAATGAACACAAACAAAGATTGAAAGATTGACTATGTTTTTTATTCGAATTATAAGGAGACAGAGCGCTCTAAAGATCTCTGTTCAAACTCCGCGGTTGCAAAATAATCTAATAGAAGTCGCACGAAAATTTCAGATCATTCCGTTCATAACCGTGAAAAAAAAAAACATTTCTTGCGGCTTCACTTTGCAGGGACTGCAAGAGCAATCAACTACTCAGTCCCTCCTTCAGATCGCGCCACTAAATGGGGCGGAATTAGGTTTTTTAAATTGTGCTAATTTACATGAAAACCTCGTTCATTTATTTGTCAAAATGCGTTGTAAACGGAAATTAAAGTAGTCGTAACACAATGATTCTATTGGTTCTGAAAGTATTTTTACCGTAATGGCGATGAAATGCTTTCAATAAAAGTATCCTAATTCCGAAAATTTGTTCAAGATGGAAACAATTTTCGAAGTTCAACAATATCGAACACCACTGCTAAGTGTTCATGCACTGTGCAGTTCACCCTACTACCGAAAGGAGCGCTAGTGCTGGCATTGTGGTCATAGAGTTTACCACTCACGGGCTTATATCTCTTTGGAGCACACTCCGTGAACAACAACATTCGACTCGTCTACTCCGTATCCTTACGTGTTTGTTTGATGCAATGGACGAGTTTCACCTCTAGTTACGAGTTAATTTAGCAATTAATATTTTCATCTTTATCTTCCTAGTTTATTATTAGCTGGAATGGCTGCAAGGTTTCCGAATCAGCAGCAACCGCCGGCAGCTGCTCCACCGCCCCAACGGTATCCGAGCCCAAGCGGGCCACCGATGCGCCAATACCCGGCTGCTCCTACATTCTCTGTAAGTTGACTTGTACTTTTACAAAATCCACCGAAAAAGGTCATCGAAAGTAGTCACAAGTTGAAATGATCAGTATTGTCGGTCGTGGGCAGAAGGATATTTGTCGCGGTAGGCAAACGGCCTCTGAGAATGACGAAACTAGCGTTAGCTAGAAGTCCATTAGGTTTAATTCTGGCAGATAGCGTAAATTCGGCCCATCTACAAGGTTAAAACAAAACTTTGAGCAACAGTAATCTGCTGTACATGTTTTACTCGAAAAGTATTCAAACAAAAGCGCATTTTCATAACGCTGTTCGGCAGAAACCAGCGGACGATACCGATTCCAAATCGTACATAGAATCCGTTTGTAAAATCAGTGGTGTGCATTGGTCACACAGCACTTCCATGTTTGAGTTGGTAACATGAATAAATAATTATAAAACCAAGAAGATCGTTCGAAGTCAAGAGGTCGATTTTGTTGATTTTTTTAGAGAGAAAAATCAATATAACCGATGTATCAATAATAATCTATGTTAGAGGACCGATATATTATATGGATACTGATAGCTTGATGCTAAAATCGAAATTTTGGCGCCGATATCCCATCCCTAATTTGCTTGCGACTTAACCTTTATGCTACCCCGATCAAGCAGAGTCACAGGCTTGTTAACTTTATCAACAACCACAAAGCAACGCCAGAGAAGCAGATCAAGAAAGCTCTCCTATATTAGTTTTTATCTCTTGCTCCTATGTCGCCTTCATTTGTTCCGCTGGAAAAATTTTGGTTTCCACATTCAAAGAGTTGAATTATGATGTCTTCGCAATACCATTTCATGTCTTCAATTATTTGATTATAGTTTGATTTGATGATGTTAGTCACCATGAATACCGCTCATCATTCCTGGTTTGATTGAACCCATTTTTTTCCCTCATCACTGTTTTCAATATTTTCCTGTTCCATCCATTGCTTTTCCTTGGCAACTATTTAACACCCAATGCACGTTTCCTACCATTGCCAAACCCGTCATTGCCTGCAAGACGCTTTCTTTTTCTAACCAAGGGTTTATTTTTATTTTTTCCTCGCTTTTAACTTTTGTTTTTAATTTGCGCTTTTACGCCTCCTCTCTCGCTCATCTCTCTGCTCCCTGCGTTCGTGTCCTGTTGGTGTTATGAAAGATGCAACAGAGAGGGGCCTATTTGCAGAGTGGCGGCAGCATGACCAACAATCCTGGTGGAATGATGCAGCGGCCACAGCAACCGCCGTACACGAACATTCGGCCACCAATGCCGGGACCTGGCCAGAAACGACCAGCGCCGTCAGATCCTCGGCCCATACAACAGCAGTCCAAGGGGTATGGTTTATTCTATTGTATATGAATGGAGTACAGTAATTGATAAATGCTCTAAAATGGACAAATCGTAGGGAGTTGAATGTAGCTGATTATGAAGAGTCCAGTCTTCTAAAAGCTATTCAACTAAGAGAACTTAAAAAATTATTCAAGGCCATGATGTAATTCTTGGGTTGTCAATGGTGAACGTCCTTGTCCATGTTCATCTCAAATGAATCCAACTTCGTATCACTTTTCTAAATTTCTTTTACTATTGCCAAGGTCATGCCAGAACTCGATATTTTTAGTAGTAATTATATCTATATTTTTGTGGTTTTCTAAATTCGTGTGTGCCTTTGATACAGTGGTGATTTTCTTAGTGCATCCTCCCTACTAACACTATTGTTTAGTGCACGAATCGTCTCTCTCCATGTGTCTGTGCTTTTTTATTGTATTAATATTTTTTGTTGTTTAGGCCTGAAATCAAGTGTGGGACATTATGGCTTTAGTCGAACCTGTATTTAATTTTTTTCCTAGAATCAAAATGTACAACTCTATGATCAATATAATTGTATGCAATACTTGAAAATGTATTCAGCTCGATAAGTGCTACTTAAATAACATTCCATAGTCAAAAACCCACAATCTGGCTTCTTCAGTCCTTGTCAAAACCAAGCAGTTCGGCTAAATTATTGATTCGACTGACGCTTTTGTTGTTGCGGTGTATTTGTGTATGTATGTGTATCTAACCTTAGTCGTGTCGGAATTCACTATGTTTGCGGCTCTGTAGTTTTTTTTGTAGAAGTGGAAGTTTTATTAGAAACGCATTAACTGTAGTGCAACCCGACGCCTTTCCCACTAACACACTAACGTGAGGTAATTCTACCCTTCACTTCCTTGCACTCCCTGGGGCACACAGGGATTTCACTCATCCAACTTCTGGAACTCCTGGCAACAGCAACAAGAAGAAGAAGAAACTGGCGGACAAAATTCTACCACAGAAAGTGAGAGATCTTGTGCCGGAGTCTCAGGCGTACATGGATCTTTTGGCTTTCGAGCGGAAACTCGACTCGACGATCATGCGCAAACGTCTCGACATCCAAGTGAGTCATTTGAAATTTATGAATGGATCATTTTGCTTCACTAGTTCTATGGCTATACGCGATTTTGGGTGTATCAATATTTTTCCGCAGGAGGCACTTAAAAGACCAATGAAGCAGAAGAGGAAACTGAGAATTTTCATTTCCAACACGTTTTACCCTGCGAAAGAAGCTTCAGATACTGAAGAGGGGACCGTCGCATCTTGGGAATTGCGTGTGGAAGGTCGCCTTCTGGAGGATCCCAAGTCTGATCCAAACAAGGTACACAGTTTCAACATCCTTTTAACGTTTATAGGATAGGGAAAAGGGTCTTGAAAATAATTTTATGGCCGTGCACTTCTGTGAATGATGTTTGCTACTCTTTCTTCCTGTTTTAATGACTGCCAATTCATATACCTACCTCCATGAGCCCAGTTCGAAATGCGTTAGAACTACGTTTAATGAAACTGCTAACTGCCGAGCACTAGAACTTTTCTCACAGATTCAACATCTGATTGCAGGTAAAGAGGAAGTTTTCTTCGTTTTTCAAAAGTTTGGTCATCGAGCTTGACAAGGATCTATACGGCCCGGACAATCATCTAGTAGAATGGCATCGCACACCAACTACGCAAGAAACGGACGGATTCCAGGTGAGAAAGTCGAAAAAATGCAAAACTACAACTAAAATGGGGGACATGCATGGAAAAAAATTACTTATTTTGGCCCAAATTGCGTTCTTTACTCTTTGAAAATAATATTATGATTGTTTCTAGTGAAAAAAATGATCATTATGTAAACCTCATTATCTGAAAATCACTTTAAACAAAAGCGGTAATAATAGTTAAGGATTTTCTTGTGAACCCCATGGAATCTCACTTATCTCAGTCTTTAGCCATATTTGTTTCCAAAAACAGTAGGTGGACGGCTTGGTTGAAATCCGCTTCAAAAATAGTTCGTCGCTTGCTTTCTCGAATCAGTAAACAAATTGTACCTTTTTTGGACCAGCCATTTTTTTTCTATTATTCATAGTCTAAGTATATTTCGGCAACAATGAAAAAAATCTTCATAGCAGGATCTACCGGTGGGCGAGGAAATCAAAATCTGATTTGAAAAAAAAATGGGAAAGGGAATTTTGAAGTTCCCACACCGTTTCATCGACTTCACAAGTTGCTGTCATAGCCTATTTCCTATGCATGTGCCCCATTATTATAATTTTCATGATCAATCACTCAAGCTAATGGGGTCGGTTCCTTTTATCAATGATGGTGCAATTATAATTTGCTATAAATTCCTTCCCATCTGCTGCTTAGAACGTATGCAATTGTGCTTTGAAATAACAATTCTATCCGCTTGCTCAGGTGAAACGTCCTGGTGACAAGAACGTCCGTTGTACAATTCTGCTTCTGCTGGACTACCAACCTCTGCAGTTCAAATTAGATCCTCGGCTGGCTCGACTGCTCGGTGTGCACACTCAGACTCGCCCAGTCATCATCTGTGCGTTATGGCAGTATATCAAAACGCATAAACTTCAGGTGATTGAATTTCCTATGTTTACACAGCTTGTTAATACTGTATCGATAGGCAAGTTCGAGAGGTTTTAAACAACCAGTGACTCTCTTATCTTTCAGAGTTCTGCTTTTCCGTTTTACCATCTAAAACATTGCTTGTCTAATCGATTTTGCTTTGCAGGACCAACACGAACGTGAATTCATCAATTGCGACAAATATCTCGAACAAATCTTCAGCTGCACAAAGATGAAGTTCGCCGAAATTCCACAACGGCTGACCCCGCTGCTTCATCCACCAGATCCAATAGTTATCAATCACACAATCAGGTAGAGTTTGAAAAATTTATAAAAACGCTGAGAGTTACTATTTCCTTTATAAAGAATGACTGTTGAAAGAAAGAGGAAAATATTACGAACAACAATAGTATGATATTTTATCATAAACTAAGGCGTCTCTTTAATTTTCCTAGGTGTTAAATATTGTCTCGGTCTGAAACAAATGGCCTATTAATAATTTTGAGTAGCCTGGATTTAAGTACAATAATTTAACTGCAGTTTTTTGCCGTTATCTTTCACGCTTCTGGGCTTTAGTGTTGAAGGGACAGAGCAAAAGCAGACAGCCTGTTACGACATTGACGTCGAAGTGGATGACACTTTAAAAACGCAAATGAACAACTTCCTGCTTTCCACCGCCAGCCAACAAGAGATCCAGGTAATTCCAGTTTTCGTTAAATTTTAACATAATTGATTAGAAGGATCAGGGGGCCCATTCCGGTTTTCTTCGCTCCCTTTGCACCTCTCCACTTCAGACTTGTGGCGTCACTAGGTACATTGATTAGTTAGGCGAGATCAACTCCACACCTTCCTAGCAACGCGCCATATGAATTTGAGAGACTAAAATTCCAGAACGTTCAAGCCTTTTTGATTCGGAGTTCTAACCCGTAATTTAGCTTGTTGTAGCCCTCACTATAACTCTCTATTTTTGTACACGCTCATACGACGGTCCCGCACCAATATTGGCACTTTTTATCTTTGGGGGTGCTGGAGGGTCTCTGAAGTGTAAACTTATCCTCACTTTTAATGTTCATGTAAATGTTAAGAGATCATTTAGTCCAAATTTGACAGGTATTTAATGCAGGTTGGCTAGAATTCTTCCAATTGGTGATCCGCTGTGAATGTGTTGAGACTCTTCGCTCTACTCTGCTATTGTACTCGAAATAAAGGGTGATTTGATTACTTGTTGTTTTCAGACTCAACATTGTTGAGGTTAGTTTATAGCTATATTTTGAGCCAAATAATGCGTAAAAAATTTCAAGACTAATAATCGTATTCAAAATACTGCATTTATGGAGTTGAGTGTTGACAAATTGAATGGAAAAAGATTAATTCAAATGAGATTATTATGCACTCAGGCAAGAGGTTCCGAAATCGAGATTGTTGATAATGATAATGAATCTCAATCATGTTTCAGGAAGCCAACTTTCTCCGTGTCAGTTCAAAAATGTTGAATAGTGAATAATATTGAAACGTTATGTACAAACGCTTAATGAAAACCGAGGAAAAACTGCAATAATAATTTTGATAACCTTAATTGAGTTGACGAAACGATGAGCCTCATATTGCAGCCGAATTGTCCTCTTCCTCAGACCTTACCCTACCCCAGGCTTAGTGATGTATAAAAGTTATAACAAGTTATGCTATTATAACTAGTATAAAAAAAATTATAACAGACAACAAGAAACTAATGTTGAAAATCTCTACTCTGTTGATAAAAATGATGGGCCTCATCTTGCAGTCGCATTGTCATAGAGAACAGAGAAACTTCCTCACACCCTACCCTTCCCCCGGTCATGTTACCAAAAAGATCTTACTTAAAAGATATTCTGTGAGCTAGATTAACAGTGATTGGACACACGTCGCACCCATCGAAAGATTATACTCTCCACTTTCCGTTGATGATACCAAAAATATATGTAATCAAGTTAATAAAAGATAAAATACAGTTTGAAGAGTATCAAATAATACCACAGAGTCATTGGTGACACTTCGAAAATTACTCCAACTCTTCATTTGAAATGCAAAGTTTTAACACTAAGCGAAAGGAACAATAAGAGTAGAACTATCCAATTGGAGTCGCTTCATTTCCTTCTTCCTCTTCACTAGAGACTTTATCTTTAGGAACAAAAAATCCGTTTGCTAAGGGTTTCAGAAATCAGTTTGCTAAATGATGTGTGAAAATCTATAGGAGTGAGCCCCTGATTTGACTTCAGTTGCCGAATTCTGTTATTGACTTTTTCAGGATCGCATGTCATATTTCTTGTCTCCATTACTATTCTCTAAACTGAAACAGTAAAATAACCTTTGACTCCATACACAGCCTGAAAAGAGTGCAGAAAGTCAAATACGACTTTTTGAAAGCAGGTGATTCAGAACCATTGTCCTTTAGCACATTTTATTTGTACAAAAGTGTAATAATATTAATCTTAAGGTGACTAGTATGAAATATAGAGGTAATTCGTTACCGCATTAGTAAATACGTGAATAAAATGGAATGTTTGAATTATTTTGGCTTGTCATTAAAAAAAAAGGAAGATTTCAAATGGATTCACGCGTACGAAGCACCCAGAGGTAATTAGATCAAGCACCTTGACTTGAAAACAAGCATTTATCAGCATAATGCCTAATTGAACAATTGTCGATTAATTGATGAACTCTTGATGATTAATTCTATGTATTGTTTACAATAAAAGCAATCGCAAACAAAACTAGCACCCAATATGGGGCAATAATCGCAGCACCAACGTTTCTCTTATGATGAAAAAACTTCTCGCCTGTTTCTAAACTTTACATCACTGAGCTAAGATTATTACATGGATCGATTCTTATTATAATTTCCTCCCGTTTCAATCAATTGAATTGACAAACGCTTTGGCTGAAAATATTGGTTTGAGAATTATATAACACAAAAAATAGGCAACTTCATGGTCTCAGTTGTCGTCGGTGGGCTAGGCGAATTTCTTGAGGAACGTCATTAAATAATTATCGTTTTTTAGCTCGTACATTTTTTTTCTGTTTGTGAGTTTATTGCTTGGACATGACATCTTGCTTTTTTTGTTAGCTGGAAGCATTTTAACTGGCATTTTGTTATTGTTGCCACTGCTAGAAATTTCGTACATATTTCCCTTCAAAATGATTTTCAACGGCTGACCGTTCTGCCGCCAGAGCGCAGCAAAAAATGAAGCTACATGAAGTAGAATTTGCCTGGAATTAAATTACGTAATTCGCTATTTAATAGCCAATTGAATTTTTTTAGTCCTTAGCAAGCAATTCTTGGAGTTTTCCCTCCTTTGTTTCTTTCTTTGGCAGCTGATTTATACCGATTATTTCGCACCATCACAAAGATTGATCTAATGTCTCCTCAATTGAAATAAGCCCAAACCAATAGACACAGTAAACGATCGATTCTTCCTTGCACCATTTTCCTTACCTCAAGCACCTTGAGTGAAAATTCGACTCAATCGATCCAACGTTTCCACCGAGTTTTGTCCGTTTCATCGAATTTACTTGAGTTTCTCTTTGAAACGAACGAGCGAAGCCAAATATGGAACAATCGTGAGCATCGCCACGGATACAAACAAATGGTCTAAGAAGTGGAAAGTGTAGAATTGGAGGGCGTCGTTCGTCGGCATCATCGGCCGGAGAAGGCGGGTACTGACGAAGAACAGGGACGTCACAAAAGCTCCGACGACAGGGTAGAACCGTCGCTCAATTAGTGGACTGGCGATAGATAATCCGACAATTCCACCCGCGTCCCGCACAAGTGCATAGATTGGTGTTGTTTGAACGGAAACTGCCGACGTTGGACGATGGCACCACTTGAAGGCTAGTTTAATGCTCCATCCTGGATCTGCACCGAGGGCTTTGTGGACAAAAAAAGCGCCAAACGAAATAGCACACGTCGTAAACGCCAATGTCATCATTTTCAGCTTGGAAGCACCCCGAATCCATGTCCACAATTTTTTGGAACTGTTGGCTCTACCTATTAGTAACATGGACACGAGTAAACCGACAATTGCACCTAAAATACACTGGTGAGGGAAATGTGCAGCAACTGTAACTCTTGCAACACCCACTGTTGCAACAATGGCAAAATAAAATATCCAGAGGAAGAGGCGGACTGCGGTCGGAACGTTGGCGCCAAGCCAATTGAGTAGCCATGAAAGTAGGACGTACAGCAATGCAGCAGTGCCCGCTACATGAGACGATGGCGATCCAGGTCCGGTTTCGCAGGTGATATCCGTCTGGCGGATCGGAGGCAGAGGTTGGAGGCTTTTGGCAGCCTCACGTACCCACCAGTATGGGCGACTTTCAGCCAGCGCCCATTTCAATATCGTCGTTGCCCATTCGGTCGTCGACGTCACCAGAAGAACTTGGTATCCTAATTTTGTATCCAATGAAGCGAACACCGGGAACAGAATGGAAACGGCATACGAAACGTCAGAATATTTTGAAATACGAGCCAGCCATAAGTTGTCTTCATCAAGGAGGTTTTGCAGAGATAAAATTAAATCCGCCTCTGTCGTCAGTATCTGGCGCCCTGTTATCATTGCAACTTAATATGACGACTTGGACTTGTTGAAAGGCCGGCCTATACTACTAAAGATTTCGAGGGGAAGTGAGGAGTGTAAGGGTGAGTAGGAGACCCTACCCTTGATCGCTACCGGTTACTACTGACGGCTGCGGCTCTGATGCTTTAGGGCGCAGATGCGAAGGGAAGACCCACCCTCCTCGTGTGCCAGGTGGAACCCCTGCCCTTGGTAATGGGTCGATAGCGTTCCCTTCACTCCACTGGCGCTCTCCTTCCAACGAAGACGAATTACACTCACTACTGAAAGTTGTCCCAACAGACTGAACAAATCGCCCAACCTTTTCTTACCTCGGGAAAGATCTGGCTGATATTAGGTTGAATTTGCTCTATATTTTTAGTGGAGAGAAATATTTGGAAAAATACACAGTTTTCAGCTGTAATATTGAAGAAGTCTCCTGTTTTTTTTTTTCACCTACTACTGAATTAAAGCTCAACTCCAATACAAATAACTTAGCAAGGTAAAAATTCAATACCTATTTCAAATCTAATTTTTCAGGACAAACAATTTTGAATACGAATTTACGAAATGAAAGTTGTGAAATAAAATAAACGATGATTTTTTATTAATTTTTTAAATCGTATAACGTCAAAACATATTAGCACCGTATATATTTTTACAAATTCATTCTGTTAATAGATTTGTCGATTTTCAATTAGCCTGAAAGTACTTGGTCGATAATTAATTTTTTTGTGATATTTTTGTAAATTTAAACGCTGTTAATTGTACAGCTGTTTATTATTCCTTTGCTTCAATTACGTTTTAAGAAACCATCCACTTGTGATCGTTCCCTATCCCGAACATTTGTGAAACTCTCCACCCCTTAGCAACTATATGCTTTTAATTATTTGTATTTTCCTTAATTGTCTAATTAAAAGTTAAGTTTACCAAAAGGCATCACCTACCATTAAGAGAGTGTTTTCTAAGCATTTCATCCAATATATTTTATAGCTCCATAAATTCTCGAGTAATACTATCTTGCCTAATTTCTAAAAATGTCGAATATGGCACACAAAAGCTGCGATAATTAGAGAACCTTTGAGCCTATCGACTTGGTTATGGTCTCGTTCGATCTAGTATACGAATCCCCCTCCCTCCCATCTCAAACCTCCCAAAAATACCCTTTATAATTGAAGTACTTATTTGGCTAAAGAATTGAGCCATTATTGTACCAAAAATGATTTTTGGTGAAAATTTCAAGAATTTAGGTATTATTTTTTTCTCAGAAAAGTGTACGGTGGAGACAGACAGATTTTTAAAATTAATTATATTCGGATTCTACGAGCCTTGAAACGTAAAACCTCAAATTTTAAGGGGGTTAGAACAATTTTTCTTGGGTGATCACAATAGTTTATTATTGAATACTAAACCAAAAATCAACTTTGGGGCCGTCAAAGGACATAATAATTAGCCAGGTTCAACTGTCGACTAATAATAATTAGCTGTCCGGTTTCATCACAATCAACCGGTTGAACAACTCGCTTTTAACAAAGCTTCTCTCAAGCGCTCTCATTGAATTTCGTATGATTGGCTATGTCAAAGGATGACGAACAAAAGCGCAACTGGGTTAAAGAGGGCTTTGTTGTGAAAGGGTTCTCCGTTGTACATGTGTTGTACGATATGAATGCGAACGTCGTTCTCAAAGGATAAGGAACAGGCCTAGGGCGGGTCGAACGACCAATTAAATAGTTCTCCTAAGCTCCACTTTAAGCTCTTTGCTTTCTTAGCAATAGCAGGGTTTGCTCTATATATAAAATTTCCTATTGGTGTGTCTTATTTTTGTTTTGTAGATATTCCCAAAAAAAAAAAATTATCTGGAAAAATATTACTAAAGTTCTTCGGTTTTTTTCATACCTGGCGCAGCATTAATTGCATCCAATTTTTCCAAGCTATCCCTCCATTTTATTTTTTACATTAATTTATCAATTGTATGCATTTCACCCGGTGTAGTAACTATTACTATTTCTAAGTCTCAATCAAGTATCTTTTTGTGTTGTACATTTTTTCAATCTATCGATTTTGTTCATTCACTTTCTTGACTTTGATTGCAGAGTTTGGACAATAAAATCCACGAGACGGTCGAGACGATCAATCAACTAAAGACGAACAGGGAGTTCTTTTTGAGTTTCGCTAAAGATCCGCAGCAGTTTATCAACAAGTGGATTATTTCACAGACGCGCGATCTCAAGGTAAGCAAATTTGAAGAAAAAAAACTTCAACCTTAGGTACCAACCAGCAGATTTTCGAAAGCACAATTGAAGATGATTGATTTTTTTCTGTAATTTGAAAATTAAGTCAGGTCGTTGTACTGAGATGATTGAAATAGTTTCGCCCTGACGTTTATTTTAGCGGCTAAGTTAGATTTGATAAACTCTCTGTAAGTAGTTAGCAGATATTTTAGTAGTTGTACAGTCGTCTCTAATTTATTTTATTTTCCCCGTCCAGACAATGACTGATGTAACTGGTAATCCAGAGGAAGAACGTCGTGCTGAGTTTTACTACCAAAACTGGGCCGAGGAGGCGGTGTGTCGTTATTTCTACACCAAAGTACAACAGAAAAGAGCGGAATTGGAACAGGCGCTTGGCATTCGTAACAATTGATAAGAAGAAATATTTTATTTTTTTACGAGAGCAATTACATTTTATTTACACACATCCTGCTACATTCGGATCTGAAAAGTTAGGAGGTTTTTTATGCTTAACGATTTTCCAGTTTCTTCAAAAAGCGGGCGCCATTTTTGTAAAGTGCACTCAATAAATGTATCTAGTGAGTAAACATTGAGCATTTTTCTTACGTTAACTACCACCACAAGCGTGAATCTTTCAAAGGAATAGAAAGAACTTTTGCTCCACTAGCGGTTCATCAAATTGAAAAATTAAAGTATTAATAAATTGGTCATTAATATTGCTTAAGCATGCTGTAATTCCATTATATTTTACCAAGATTGATGCTGTGTATTTGACAGAATCAAAACTACACGTTGGTTTCAATTTATTATAGCACCAGACACAAGCATGAGCATAAGTTAGCCAATATAAGAACAAAGACTCAACATAAGCACGGTTCTTGAGGGTAATCTAGCTTTGGCTTTGGCTTGTCTCCTTCCTTTGGGCATGGCTTGTTTTGCTCCACAGGAGCAGGGGAAGTATCCTCTGTGTTGCAAGGTTGCAGCGATGAGTATCCAAACTCGGGTATTGGTGGAGCACCCTTGAGCTCAATGGTTAGGTCGATGATTCGTTCAGCTTCTCGAATGCCGGACAAGCGAGCTCCTTGGAGCGTTCCAAAATGGCCAGGGCACGTGGCTTCACCAGCAAACATTAGTGATGGAGGGCCTTCAGCACATGGCCCCGGTATCGGCTCAGCCAGTGCGCACTGATCAACCACCTGCAACCCATTAGTTGTATCTGAGTTGAAATTTATCCACACATGGTAAAGGTAACCAACATTTGGCGAATGCTTACTGTGCTTCCCAGTCCCAGGTAACTTTTGGAGCCCTTGAAGTGAATGTTAGTGCACCAATCGGATTTTACGACTTCAACAGGACAAGGTAAGCTGTTGTCGCCAATGATCTTCCGCAAGAAGATAGTGAACTCTTCGGCTATTTGAGACTCATCCATCTGCAAGAGGAGCATTGCTCAAGGAAAAATTGAGATGTACCAAAATACGGCATGCAAATGTGGCAGAAAATCATCCACCAGATGCATAATTATTATGGTTATGTTTTCGGGTTGAATAGATCGCCAGCCCCATTCCAGTTACTTTTGGGTAGGTTCCCGTATACTCACACACAAACGTGAGAAAACTGCTTGATAGCACTAACTCTAGGGTATCTCGGCTTTATCAAGGGATCAAGTGAAGCTTCTGATCCTAATCTATCTGATCTCATAAAGAAGATAGATCTCTAGGATGATAAGTCAAATTTGTGACAGAGTAATATAAAAACTTACTTTTTCAGCCCATTCAGCCTCTTTTCCGGCGATAGTAACTTTCAATACATGATCTGGCCCGTATACTTCTCGAATGGAACAAATTCCATGAGCCCAGTCAGTTCTGCATTCCATCTCTTCTTTGTTCCAGCTGATTCTCATCGTGAAATTCTCACCTTTATTCCAAAACGGTTTCACGTACTGCAAAGGAAAGCGATCTAATAAAATCTGTCTCAGGATAAAATTATTCTGTACCTTCAGTTTAAACTCACTTGGAAATGAATGACTGTCAGGTAGCCGAATCCTATTTTCCTAATAGCAGTCATCTTATAATCAGGCAGCCTAGGGAAAAACATGATGTCGGCTAAGGCTTTGAGAACACCCAAGGATGCGGTAAAAATGCAATAATCGCATGGGTAGGCAGTTCCGTCGCAACATTGCACCAAAACGCGATGACCTACTGTTTGTGTTCCGTAGGATATTTTCTGCACAACCTACATTGTGGAAATAATAATTTATAAACTCGATTCATTCGCAAATATTACTTGGTGTAAATAATTGAATAGTGAGTGAAATATTTGTGACTGAAGAGTGATTAATCAATCATTTACCCAAGATGATGCTATTAATCAACCTAGTTGGACCTTAATACGCTTCTCGTTTCCAGAGTAAATTACTTTTCCAAGAATAACGTTGCAGTTATTGTTGAGGGCCTTGACGAGACCGAAAGCACCGCCGGGGAATTGAAGATTGCCACCGGGAATTTCAATAGTGCTGCCGAATTCTTTCAGAGAAATATTCCTCAAATCTTCACCGACCCTGAATAACATTTATACAGCATCAACGGCAAAACAATTTCATGAAACTATTATAATAATAGGAATTGATTCGATTCAATAGACTAACCAGATTTCTTACTTTGCTTTCAAGCAATTCATAAGACCGTCAATCGCCATTTGGAAATCCAGCCTGGCTTCGGTCGGTAAATTGTCAACAACTGCGACCATACGTTTCTGAACATAATCGTACAAATTCAATTGAATCGGATCTGTTCTGCTAGTGAAAAAGTTAGCAGCTTCATCAAGTACTATCCTATTGAACCTGCAAGTATGCCGAATAGTGTGCAATGAAGATAATACAAGTTCATGAGTAGGATATAAAGCCTTCTACAGTCAAGATTCAAGCTCCCGATTCCACACATGTAATGACCAAACCCAAAACTCAACTGCTTTGCTTCCTCGTATTCTTGAGACATCCGGCCGTCCGTTGTGAAATAATATTCTTTGTACAACTTTCTCTTTTGCGAAGATGGGAGAGCGCAGAGAAGGCACTCGGAATGAGCCAAATTATAAATCGGATTGGCGACGCAGGCGCCTTCGATTTGGTACGCGCCAAGCTCAATATTCGTTCGGTTCATTTTGCAAGTCTTGATGCGGCCTCCTAAGCTGTTTTGTAGACATATATTGTGTAAATATGATCATGTCCATTCTAAGAATCTGTAGAATGATATAAAACCAAAAAGATCTTCTCTGTGGCTTGTGATGGGTGACAAAATGTGCCGATCTATCAACGAGATAGCTATTAAAATAAAACATCCAAAAATGCCTATCTTGACCCTTTTCCCTAGTGGAAAATTGAAATTTTAGAAATGTCTCAATTTTCCATTGGTTTTTTCTAAATTTAGAGCCTCTGAGACAGAAAAACATTCTAATAGTATCTTTTGAGGCTTTGAATTTTTTTATAGTATAAAAGTGAACCACAGTTTACCATGCCAGATTCCCTGTATGTTCGAGTCGTGTAACTCAGTTCACCTTTGTTCGACAAAACAGGCTGAGGGCCGCTATGCCCTGCTAGGACGTCAGAATTGAAGCTGAAGGCATGGTGAATTGGAGTACACTGTATCAGGGTAAGGTTAAAGAATACTGGCACTTCATCGGAAAATTACTCACTCGTTTTGAGCTTCGAGAATTGTCACCTCGTGGATGCCAGCGTTTTCCAAACGTTCAGCCGCAGATAAGGCTGCCATTCCTCCACCAATGATGACAACTGAGGGTGGCCTTGTTGTAATATGGGGTGTCACGCATTTGGCCCTTTCGGTGACCGCGGTCATCATACAACTTGGCACCATTTTGTGTTTTGCTATGTTAGAAACAGATCGCCACCCGATGCTAATTGAATGCATAAAAAGGCATTATTGAAAGGGGAAAAAATGTCATGGGAAATATTCCAAGGATTAAATAATCGGCTGGTTTCCTCTTCAGATTCAAAACTGAAGGGCGGCAAGAGCCTGAAAGATAGGATTTCTGCATAAGTCTGATACTCAAACAATACTATCCAAAAGAAGTGAAAATTGAGTTGGGAGTCCAGCGCGATTATAATCCATGGATCGGAAACATAATATGAATCCTCTAAGAGGCTCCTATCCTGTGCTAAAATGCTCTTACTTCTTTGGCTCCTTCATAGCCGAGAGTCTTCGAAAATTGATCATGATTTATGCACTTTCGCGAACCATTCAATTATGCATGGGAAAACTAATTTTGAAAGAACGTGAAATCATTGTATTCATTAAACGGTTGCAACAACTGGTTTTCACTTGTCAACGTAAAAATACAAAGATTTTGTCAAGACAGCGCAACCCGAGAAACCTCTAATCATATTTCATTTTAAAACCTAGCTGGATCAAAATTCGCAACAAAATTTCGAGTGAATACAGAACAGAGCGATCGCCGAGAATGTCATCAAAGTCAAAATGCGCAAAATGTAACAACGAACTCTTAGATGATGACATTGTAATCAAATGCACGGTATGCCAAGAAAAAAGGCACGCATTGTGCGCCAAAATCGATCCATGCCTCGCCACAAGAAAACGCTGGTGGTGCCGGAAGTGTTCGAAACGCGACAATCGTTGCGGCATTAAAGTTAGCAACGCGTCACTGGTTGATGCCAATAGATACAGTGGATTATTAATAGCGCCATCGACACCTCCTCCGGTTCCACAACTTCGAGAGATCCAGCATTCCACATGAAAGTAAATAGTAGATTTATGCTCATGATAATTAACGTGATTCCAGCTATGGCTGTGCCACGCAGCCGATTTGATGATCTACTTTTCTTGAACCCGAAAGAGATTTCACAAGATGAAAACAATGCCATCACTATCGCCAGGTCCAACTTTTTCGAGACAAGAGGCCTGTTTTTTAAAGTACTTTCCACTTTTCCAGCTTGTTTGTTATTTGAAGCCAAAATATAGAAAAATGAAGAACGAAAAGTGCAGAGAACAATCTAATTACTTTTCATATTTCCCTATTTGAAAAATGAGGAGTTAAGAAGTACTTGAAAAAATCAATAAATAAGCCTCAAGGATCGACAGATGTCTTAACAACCTATAGCACAGGATTAGGTATTTAGTGGCCCTGAAAATGCCTTTCATCCCTTCGGAGAGCCAATGAAAATTGATCCCACCACAGAAATGCCACGCTAGAGGTCCACGACTGATTCAATGCACAAACAAATACCCCACTTTTGATGCCACTGATAATGGACAGGCTCGAGTGATATAAACGTATTTTTTACTGCACAGACAGACAATCAAGCCATGGCAGATGGCGACAAGCCGTTAGCACCTTTGAGGAAAAACGGAAACAGCAAGAGAAGTTTAACTGGTACGAACATTTAAGCTGTCAGTTTTCAAGAGGCAAATGTTTAGTGTGTAATAGTAATAGCTTGAGTCTTAATCTAGAAGAATCTTTAAACGAAAAATTGAAGAAAAAAAACACATGGAGTACAGAAATTTTATTGTGAGAGGGGCATCAGTCTTAGTCCCTAAAGGTTCCACCTCACTGTATAAGTAAACCCCAGCTACTTCAGGGTTGTGGGGTTTCCCCCGCAGCTTCAACTTTAATTTTAGACTGCCCCCCAGTCACCGATAAGAGCAAAAATGTTCCACTCTCTGCTACAAGCTCAGATGGTATAATTATGGGTTCGTTTGTGGCCAGGTGGTAATAGCGTTAGACTCCACTGTATGAATTAAACCCATAGTATTGATAGAAATAGGGAAATTTGAAACAATCCATGAAATCAGATTAAACAATTTGTTAAAAAAAAAGGTCAAGGGAAAATCATTTCTCAACTGCTAACGAGTAACAAATTCTTTCAATCAATGCTCGTATTCAGTCACAACCATTTTCAATCCGCTTGTGCCTACTAATCAATTTGAAAATATTCGCAAGCAAAGAAAGAAGCAACAAATTCGCACAAATGGTAGAGCAAATTAAATCTATTCAAACTATATGCGATGAAATCGCAAAGAAAAATGCGCAACTCGAAGAAGAGTTGAAAGAGTACAAGTTGAAGCTAGAAGACATGGAGCAGCGAAGCAGGTATGAGGATACGTAATGATAATAGCCTAGAGAAGTGTCATGCTGACTGGAAATTAAAGCTATTTTTATACTCGCGTTTCAAAACCACCGTGCGCATCTGTAAAATTGATAAAAAGTAGGTTCTCAAGCGTGCAATGATGATACTAATCGCTCCTTTAGGAAAAATGCCGTTGAAATATGGGGCATCCCTTTGACTGACGGAGAAGATCTGATGAAGCTGGTCGAGCGCCTGTTCAGCACTATCAAGTGGATACCAAACAGCAAAGATGGCTACCAAGTGGAGAGCGTCATGCGGCTTCCAAAGTCTGACGAAGAGTTCTCCATAGCGAGGAAACTTGTCAAAATTCAGATACCCTTAGGTACGGTAAATATTTTTACAATTAGGTCATACGTATTTCAATCCAACCAACGATATATTTTTTGCTATTTCAGACCAGAAAAGTGTACTTTGGATAAACTTTGTGACGAGTCTGGGCAAAGAAGGTTTTGTAAACCGTTGGAAAGCAGTGGAACGGAGTGGGGGTGTATCACTGGCGCAGTTGGGGTTTAACCAAGAGGGCCAAGTGAAAATGGAAACGAGCCTGACATCATACAAATTGCAACTGTTCCAGAAGGCTCTTGAGCGGGCAAAAGAGTTCCAGTATAGTCGAGTTGGCGTGATGAATGGCGAGGTAGTAGACTTACATTGTGGTAATTGTTAAAATGGCCTAAAACTGCCACATTGTTGCACTATTTTCCAGATTATCTCAATTTTTAGGTCTCCAGAAAAACCAATCATTTTTTAAAATCTGCATGTCAGTAACCGATGAGCGTTTAAAGTAAAATCACTATAAAGTTTATTCCGAGTTTTCAGTAATGAACAGGGATAGTTGACGTTTTAATTAACCTTGGTAATTCACCAGCCGGGAGTACAAGAAATATTCCAAATTCAATATTTTCAGGTTTACCTGCTTCGAGATTCACGATCGGGGCCGCTTATATATGTTAAATCAACGCAAGATCTAGACAAGCTTGTGAAATACCATCTTGGAAATTTAACAGCTGTCGACGTTTTGTAACCATATGAGCAATAAAATCGCTGCAAATGATCGTACAGCGGTTTATTATTCATTCGCTTCAATAATGATTTAAGAAGACTATCCATTGCTGAGAGTAATTATTCCGATCAGTTGTGAACATTCATACCGAAAACCAGATTGGTAACAACTCAGTAGCAACTAATTCTAATTTTAGTCATTTTTATTTTTCTCAGTTTCAAAATGTATGTTTGTGATTTTCCGCTTAACGGTATAGTTGAAGAGAGTTTTCGACGAGCATTCCAACGAGTATAGAACGATTTTTATAGCTCCGAGAACTCTTGAGTTATAACCTCATGCCAAATTTCTGAAAAGCTCCCAAATTCAACACAAAAGCTACGATAACTCGAGAACCAATGAAGCTATCGAGCGCGCGATGGTCTCATTCGATTCAGCGTCCAGAAATCTATAGAAATTGATATCAAATACACCTTTTTTTGAAAAACGTTGGAAAATACGACTTTTCTTCCCCTCAAAACCGCCAAAAATACACTCAAAATTGAGGTACCGATTTGGCTTAAGAATTGAGCCGTTGTCAGGCAAAGATGGATTTTTGGTGAATATTCCAAAAATGCAGCTTTTATAGTTTTGACGGAAAACTATTGTCGGTGGATGGACAATTTTTTTAATGGATATTCGGATTCTGCATGCATTGAAATGTAAAACATCAAATTTTGAAGGGGGTTAGGAAAAAACAATTTTCCTGGCCGATTACGATGGTTTATTATTGAATAATAAACCAGAACACTAAGTACTTTCATGCACATTCAAACTATAATAATTAGTATAAGCATCAAGCTATGAAAATGGTTTCTCCAAGATGATTCCCAAAAAATTGAATTTTTGTTTTAAGCCGATTTATTCAATATCAAACGTATGAATACAGCAATAGTAACGGAAACTTGAAAAGAAAAACTTCGGATCGACAGGGGTTGATGAGCGATATTCAGTCAGTTTTTAAAGGGCGAACTGAAGTTGAATTCTTAAATGAGGACATTAATGATTCAGAGGACATCTGCTCTCTGCGCCAATTAGTTTGGAGGTTTTCATTATTTCGACAATTTGTTTGGTTGCCAGTATCTTGCTGGCGCTTGAAACCACCTTTGCGCCAATCATACTTCCCAACGTTTCCATCTTGATTCTTCTTTTTTGGACTGCGCCATTGATTTTGTCTTAGGTCCGGCAAGTCTTGGTCGAATTTGATGAGGTCCACGTCAGTTCTAAATACCGAGGTATCAGTGAACATTTCGATCTTGACTTTCAAATCGTGAAGAACTTTCGACTCGGGCAAAGGGCGATTTTCTTTCAGCGCCAACACTACTTGATTGTAGGCGATTTCTACAGGGCAGATCTGAAAATCAGAGTAGTCAACATTCACTCTTTGGAAAGAAGAAAAAAACACTGTTTTTAAACTCATATCTGAGGATCATTGCTTATGCGGTTTTAGTTTAATATTCCCAATTCTTATATTTCATTGAGTCTAACATTTCAACTTATAGATTCTATCTTCTCTGGACAGCTAAGTGGGCAAGAACAACAGACGCATTTTTTGTACGTGTATGGCTGGCATTAGGTTTACTTACACAGTAAGCCAGTTGCGTCCACTGGCATAGATTTTTCTTCAAAATCTCATTTTTGATATCCGATTCAATAGCTGAATTGAAATGTTCAGCTCCACGGACAACATCTTTCTTGACGTAGAAATAAAAAAGTGCCGCGTTGAGGTGTGTATTGCCGGAATAGATGTTTTCATGTCTTTGGATCGCGTCCGCAAAGAACTGCTCATCATCAAACGGTTGCTCAAGTTTAACCAAGCATTGGAGGAGTATCCATATTGAACCGTATCCACCGAACTCCAAGGCCTTGCGCGCACATGCCGCTGATTCATGCCATTTTCCAAGTCTCCGGTACATGTTGGCAGCAGATGTATTGACGCCCACGTGGTTTGGAAATTTTTCCAAAACGCTCGCCATTAGTTGAACACCTCTGTCAAAACCCCGGGGCATCAATTGCATAAAGCGTTCGGCGCAGAAGGCGAGTATTAAAGGAGAAGAGCTCACCTCAGCTATGTCGCTGCACAAGGTCAATATACGCTCTCTACACTTAAATATTTGCGAGTCGCGTTCCTTGCCAAACGTGAAATCGTTATAGACCGAAGCAAGTAGATATTTGGTCGTAGCACGATCTTTTTCGCTCAAAGAAGGGTCAGTCAGTATGCACTCACACATATTCACAGCCTCTTCAACTTCCTCCCATTTGAACATAATTTTCTTGATGAAATGTCTTTTCCTCTGGAAGCAAAAAAGCAACGACAGTTTCCATTCGGGTTCAACTGGATCTAATCTGATGGCTTCCCTGAGGTAAGGAATTGCTCTGATCGTCCCTTCTGGGCCATATTGCTTCAAGACACGGCCTCTGGAAGCGAGGGTAGCAGCTTTCTCGGTGGAGTCCATTTCGTCAAACGGTTTGATGTCGGAAATCAAAGACTGCACTTCTTCTGATATGACGGGCACCTTCATCTCATGGACGAGTAAGAAAGCTTTGAGAGAACGGGCGATGTGAAGTGGAGCTGATTTGAATCTGGAATAAGTAAAATCAAAGAAAACATCTAAATGATAGATGAATCTTGAGCGAATCATTGAAAATGCTTAATCACAGATAAGAAAAAAGATGGCTTTCGTTTAATAATAGTACACTGGAAACTCACAAAATCCAATGAAATTCAGATTAATTATTTGACCTGACGTTATTAGATTTCGGATAACCCACACTACTTCTATGACAAAAAGCTTTCGGCTGCAGGCCGCTGAAAACCGATATCATTTGGAATTCAAAACACTCCAAGTCTAGTAGTTGTAGGTTAGGCCTGATTTTATTTGTTTGGATCCCCCACCGTACTTCCAATTTATTCCTATTTCTAATGTCTCATTACCATTATTTCCGTGTCAACGTACTGGAATAAAAACATTGTAATCGTCCTAAAACTTGGAAAGTAGATGTATCTGGAAAAAATCTTCAGTCCAATGCTCAGAAACGCAAGAAGAAATTAAATCTGCAGAATGACTAAACTCGTCTTATCTGGGGGTATTAAGTAAATTAAGTTTTTTAAGGAGTGGACCTCATGGTTCCACGTCGCCCAGAGGATGCCCGAATGGTCGAAAGTGCTCGGCCAGCCATTAGAGATCTGGAGAATAAGTCGCCTGGTTCTTCTCCCGCTCACAACCCCTCTACTACTATATATAGCAGTGTCAAGGACACTAGCCCCAACTAAGGAAAGGCACGGCAGGAGGGGCGAAGCCGTGGGTTATTAGATATTCTCTAATATTAGATATTTCAAGAATTCTACAAGCCTTGAAACGTAAAATATCAAATTTTGAGGGGGGTTAGAAAATTATTTTTCTTGGGAGATTACAACGGTTTAGTATCGAATAATAAACCAAAAATCACAGCCATAATCATATAAAACGCTGCAAATGATTGTACAGTGGTTTATTATTCCTTCGCTTCAAATAAAATTTCAGAAGACTATCCATTTGTGATAGTAATTAGTTCGAACATTAGTGAACGATCCCACCGAAAAACAGATTGGTAACTATCGGGGAAAATTCCGTAGCAACTACTGTAATTTTAATCTATTTTATTTTTCTTAATTTCCAAATTAAAAACTAAATTTTTTGCCCTACCGTAGAGCTAGAGAGAGTGTTTGACGACCATTCCAATGAGTATAGAACGATTTTTATAGCTCCAAGAACTCTCGAGTTATACCCTCATGTCAAATTTCTGAAAATCTCCCAAATTCGGCACAAAAGCTGTGATAACTCGAGAACCAATGAAGCTATCGACCCCGCGATGGTCTCATTCGATTCAGCGATACCACGTACACCTTTTTCTGAAAAACCTTGGAAAATATGAATTTTCTCCCCCTCAAAACCCCCCAAAAATACCCTTAGAATTGAGCTAGCAAGTTGGTTCAAGAATTGTGCCGTCGTAGGACCGAGATTGATTTTTGGTGAAAATTTCAAATTTTTAGCTCTTACAGTTTGGCCGGAAAACTGCTAACGGCGTACGGCGTACGGCGGACAGACAGAATTTTTTTTATTGGATATTCGGATTCTACATGCCTTGAAACGTAAAACATCAAATTTTGACGGGGGGTTATAAAATTTTTTTTCTTGGGCGATTACAATGGTTTATTATTGAATAATAAACCAAAAACAGCTTGGTGAAGTGTACATCACTGTGACCCTATCCCTGATCGACTAAATTATAATATTTTGAAGGTTGATCAACCAACATTAATTTTCAGTCATATTATGGTATTTTCAAAGCAATGAAACTGAAAAATAGAGGTTATAGTGAAAATATATGAAAGCGTA
Source organism: Tupiocoris notatus (assembly GCA_037159825.1). NCBI lineage: Eukaryota > Metazoa > Arthropoda > Insecta > Hemiptera > Miridae > Tupiocoris > Tupiocoris notatus. The sequence goes on along the minus strand of JASJUZ010000560.1, from coordinate 2,228 downwards.
CACTGATAAAGTGAAGTCTCCGTGGTCGACTTCCGTTTGGAACACGTCGATCACCTCGTCGATCACGGCAAGGGCCTGGTCCGGATCGTCCGAACGCAACTCGTACGCGTATGTCAGCTTGAGATACCAGATATCAAGTTCAGAAATTAACTCGTCCACATGATTTGCGTCGATTTTCGATTTGAAGTAATCCGGTTTCGACCAATCGTCCCGAATTTTCAAATCAAGATCGAACAACCGCCACGTGTAATGGCATTCGGTTTTATTCAAGAAATCCATTTCGATTCGACCGCCGGAAGCGCAATAAAACTGAACACTTGAAAAAACGAGAAAATGTAGAGACACTAGGCAAACTAGGTATATCTTAAAATTGTCGTTAAGACAAACTTGCAGAATTTCTTCAGCACTCGTCAAGTAACTACCTAGTACTCGTACATTTGAACCGAAATCCGAATACAACAACTTGTAAAAACTTGATAACGACCGTTGCCTGCGAACAAAGTGCAACTGATAACAGGGAGAAGCAACAGCCAAGCCAGAACTGAAATTAATGTCCCACCCCTGGCCGCTGTTTCACAGTATAAATTTTACACCAATAATATCGCAACTATGCGATAATAGAGTTACAACTATAAATTTAACGCAAAAAAGTTTTCGCCTTGGAATCAGATAGCCTTTAAAATCAGTTTCCAACCCTCTTTTGAAGTCCCCCGCTGTAGAACAATAATTATGTAATCACAATTTTCAAGCTATAAATGTGTTCGTTATTATTATTCAATAATAAACCATTGTAATCGCCCGAGAAAAAAAATTTTCTCACACCCCCTCAAAATTTGATGTTTTACGTTTCAAGGCATGTAGAATCCGAATATCCAATAAAAAAAATTCTGTCCGTCCGCCGTACGCCGTACGCCGTACGCCGTTAGCAGTTTTCCGGCCAAACTGTAAGAGCTAAAAATTTGAAATTTTCATCAAAAATCAATCTCGGTCCTACGACGGCCCAATTCTTGAACCAACTTGCTAGCTCAATTTTAAGGGTATTTTTGGGGGGGTTTTTGAGGGAGAGAAAATTCATATTTTCCAAGGTTTTTCAGAAAAATGTGTACGTGGTATCAAATAGTATATATTTGGACGCTGAATTGAATGAGACCATCGCCGGGTCGATAGCTTTATTGGTTCTCGAGTTATCGCAGCTTTTGTGCCGAATTTTGAGATTTTTAGAAATTTGACATGAGGGTATAACTCGAGAGTTCTTGGAGCTATAAAAATCGTTCTATACTCATTGGAATGGTCGTCAAACACTCTCTCCAGCTGTATCGTTAGGCAATAAGTTTAGCTTTTAATTAGGAACTTAAGAAAAATAAAAATGACCAAAATTACAATACTTACAACTTATCTACTCTGTTCAAACTTCACCATAATAATATCGAAACTCTTGAGAAGAATAATACCGAGTAGATTCTTCTTGAGAAGAATAATACCGCAATATTCCTTGAAAATACCGAGTAAAAATGCTCTATATATATTTGAGCCTGAGGAAGTATCGATCGCGATACATTACAGTCGGAAAATCCTATCCGGCGTCCGCTCGACTCCTTATACATCGGCATAGGCAACGCCTGCAACTGCAGTTATGTATTGCGGGTACTGCTGTAGTTCGTATGAAGGCGCACGTAACGATTTATTTCCCTCGGCTGACCGAGCGTTTCGGTCGAATTGTACAACGTGGATCCTCTTGAATAACTTTAAGACTTTTATAAATGTGTAATTCTCGTTTTTTATTAATTATTTGGTGGCTAGAGGTAGAAAAACCTATCACAATAGCAATTTCTCCACTCTGTTCAAACTTCACCATAATAATATCGAAACTCTTGAGAAGAATAATTCCGCAATATTCCTTGAAAATACCGAGTAAAATGCTCTATTTATATTTGAGCCTGAGGAAGTATCGATCGCGATACCGTACAATCGGAAAATCCTATCCGGCGTCCGCTCGACTCCTTAATCATCGGCATAGGCAACGCCTGCAACTACAGTTATGTATTGCGGGTACTGCTGTATTTCATATGAAGGCGCACGTAACGATTTATTTCTCTCCGGTGACCCAGCGTTTCGGTCGAATATAATTTATTGGACAACGTGGATCCTATTGAATATTTTTAAGGCTCTTAGAAATGTGTAATTCTCGTTTTTTATTAATTATTTGGTGGCTAGAGGCAGAAAAAACC
>JASJUZ010000559.1:0-50518 GCA_037159825.1 Tupiocoris notatus | reverse complement strand
AGCCATCTTGTATGTATCATATCGAATTTTTCTAAACTGGGGAAAAATCACATGGCAAAATGAAAAAGCGTCATGATTTTGAAGAGTCAAATAGATTAAAAGCTCTTTGGTCTACCAGTTGAGTAGCACAGGTTGATGAGAAAGGTTTTTATTTCTTTCAGATAGCAATGTAGAAGCAGCGCAGAGTATTTTAAACCGTAAACTTCACAAGACATCTTTTGCTGTCTCTGAAAACTAACTTATAATTTGCTGAAGATGTCACTCATGACTAAACTTCTGATTTTTCACCAAATCAGTTAGAAGAATGAGATGGCCAAGATAATAAGCGCTTGTCAACCAACTATTCGCGCTGTGATGATTCGATTTTATTCAGATGATTGATTGATGGTATGCGTTTATTTATCAACCAGGGAGAGGTTAGGGCCAAAATGGCCCTCTCTTCCACCTTCCCTGGATGTATTAGTTTACAAAAATTACAATTGCTCTTACAAACTATAAGTAGGTATTTGATGAAACAGGAAAAACATTACTTCAACATATTTTCAAGATAGGCACAACACAATAAAAAAAAAGAATATGAAATATGAAACCGACCGTTGCATATTTTGCCAGTGTAGCCAGGTCTGCACGCACAATAGAATGAATCCACGCTGCTCCAGCAGGTGCCGCCGTTCCTGCAAGGATTTGTACTGCAAGCCTGAAATATACGATGATTCAATAAATATTTTTCAACCTTACTGATTTAAATGGCAAAGCTACAAGAGCCTTCTCCCCAGAAGTGTCAATTCTTCCACATAATGATTTTGGTTATTGATCAATAATAACCAATTCAATCGCACAAAAATGTTATCCGACCTCCTCCCATGCAAAACTTGATGTTCTATGTTTCAAGGCATGCAGAATCCGAATATTCAACAAAAATAACTCTGTCCGTACGCTGTCATCACTTTTCTGAGGAACTCTAACCAGACCAACAAATTTGATATTTTCCAAAATCATTCTTGGCCTGACAATGGCTCAATTCTTCAGCCCAATCGCTACGTCATTTTGTAGGGTATGGGGGGGGGGGAAAGGCAATTAGTATTTTATAAAGGGGTCGATAGCTTCAATCGTTGTCGAGCTATCGCAGATTCAGTGCAGAATTTTCGAGATATTGAGAAGTTTGGCAAGATCGTGAATCTTCATAATTTGTAGGGCTATGGAAACGCTCTAGACTCGTTAGAATTCGAGTCAAACGTTCTCTCAAGCTGTATCTTTGGGCGATTTTTTCCAACTTTGATTAAGAAAAATAAAAATACATTTTTTTTCTTGGGCGATTAGAATTTCCATTATTTTCAGTTATTGAATAATAAACCAAAATAAATCACTCGACTTTTGTGTAAACTGGTTTCCCTGGTAGGAAGCGGTTTTATAGTGATGAGTGAGGAGGTTACCAAGCCAACGGTTTGGTTTCTTTGTTCCGTTAATACTTTTCGACGATATTTGCAACTGACTTTAAAACCCGATTTTCTTTTAGCTAAGAGATTTTTATTCAAAATTCAGTTCTATAGCGTTTCATGTTCCTTTTTTGATGAATAAATGGTTTTCTTTAGGAGAACATTCGGTATATAGTTCGTCTGAACTCAGAATTTATATATATAGCATAAATTTATCATCATTTCAGAGTTGCACTATATAACTTACAGCATGAGCCGGAACTAGACAGTTAGCTCCAGTATATCCCTTAGGGCATTCGCAAATAAAGGTGTTGCCCTTGTCTTTACAGATGTGGTGAGGTGAGCACGGATTGGGATCGCATAAATCCATCTAAAATCAGTGGAAATAATATTGCATTAAATTATATTATTTATACTGTATTAAAGCGTTACAACGTAACACCTATGCTCTGTTGCAGTGGCTGACCCACTTACGGCTTTTCTGGATCATAGCACTCACTTTTATTTGACACCTGTTGCCAGTGTATCCTCGGTCGCAGGTGCACGAATAGCTATCTATGTGGTCAGAACATGTTCCTCCGTTCAGGCAAGGTGACGACTCGCATTCGTTGTACTCTTCTTGACAGTTAGCACCGGTGAATCCTACAAGTACAAATTGCTTGAACCAATCGACAACGCAAGGCAAAAAAAGTTTTTTTTTTTTTTTTTTTTGGGTTGAGGCTACTACTGCGTCACGGCGACCTCCAAGTGGATCTAGGTATTATGACATCAGTGGTGGGCATAGATCACAAAGTAGCTCCATCTTTGACATGTTGCCATTGTTAACATTTAAAGACCTCAAGCGTTCAAATACATTGATTTTGACGGTCTGTTAAAATCGAAATAGTGAAAAAACGCTGCAAATGATTGTACAGTGGTTTATTATTCCTTCGCTTCAATATTGATTTAGAAAGACTATCCATTTGTGATAGTAACTATTCCGAACATTTGTGAACGTTCCCACCGAAAAACAGATGGTACCTAACTATAGGGGAAAACTCCGTAGCAACTATTGTAATGTTAATCATTTTTATTATTATTAATTTCCTAATTTAAAGCTAACCTTATTGCGACCTTACTGCGATCGAGTGTTTGACGACCATTCCAATGAGTATAGAACGATTTTTATAGCTCCAAGAACTCTCGAGTTATACCCTCATGTCAAATTTCTGAAAATCTCCCAAATTCAACACAAAAGCTGCGATAACTCGAGAACCAATCGACCCTATCGACCCCGCGATAGTCATTCGATTCAGCGTCCAAAAATCTATATAATTTGATATCAAATACACATTTTTATGAAAAACCCTGGAAAATATGAATTTTCTCCCCCTCGAAACCCCCCAAAATAAACCTTAAAATTGAGCTAGCAAGTTGGTTAAGGAATTGGTCCGTCGTAGGACCGAGATTGATTTTTGGTGAAAATTTCAAGAATTTAGCTATTATGGTTTGGTCGGAAAAGTGTTGACGGCGTACAGTGGACAGACATAATTTTTTTATCGGATATTCAGATTCTACATGCCTTGAAACGTAAAACATCAAATTTCGAGGGGGGTTATAAAAATTTTTTCTAGGGCGATTACAATGGTTAATTATTGAATAATAAACCAAAATTTAGGATCATTAAAGGTTCAAAAAATATGCTAAATACCGAGCAACTGATGTATGAAAAAAAAGTATATTATAACAAAGAAACTAATTGTAGAAAAATTGCTATTATGATAGTTTTTTTTCTGTCTCTAGCCACCAAGTAATTAATAAAACCAAGAGTTAAAAATTTCTAAAAGTCTTAAAATTATTCACGAGGATCTACAATGTCCAAAAAATTTAAATTCGACCGAAACGCTGGGTCACCGGAGGGAAATAAATCGTTACGTGCGCCTTCATACGAAATACAGCAGTACCCGCAATACATAACTGCAGTTGCTGGCGTTGCCTATGCCAATGACTAAGGCGTCGATCGGACGCCTGACAGGATTTTCCGCCTGTACGGTATCGCTATCGATACTTCCTCAGGCTCAAATATAAATCGAGCATTTACTCGGTATTTTCAAGGAATATTGAGGAATTCTTCTCCTCATGAGTTTCGATATTATTATGGTGAAGTTTGAACAGAGTTTAGCGACAGCCTTGCAATGTGGCCAACGGGCGACCTCAAAGCTTAGTAAGGGTTGTTACGAATTCGATATAATTATCACCATCATGTTCTATGATTGTTTGGCTCGTTTTCCAAGGCGAATTGACCGAGTCGGCAAAAATCACACGAGACATTGGTTGCGGAAATTTTTACACCAATTCGAAATGGGTAACAATGAAAGGAAAAATCAAGGATTATCAAAGCTTCAAAAAATATGCTAATACCGAACAACTGATCTATGAAAAAAAGAAATTATAACGAAGAAACTAAATGTAAAAAAATTACAATTACATATGATAGGTTTTTTCTGCCTCTAGCCACCAAATAATTAATAAAAACCAACAATTACAAATTTCTAAAAGCCTTAAAAATATTCAAGAGGATCCACGTTGTCCAATAAATTAAATTCGACCGAAACGCTGCGTCACCGGAGGGAAATAAATCGTTACGTGCGCCTTCAAACGAAATACAGCAGTACCCGCAATACACAGCTGCAGTTGCTGGCGTTGCCTATGCCGGTGAGTAAGGCGTCGATCGGACGCCGGATAGGATTTTCTGTTCGTACGGTATCGCGATCGATACTTCCTCAGTCTCAAATATAAATAGAGCATTTTTACTCGGTATTTTCAAGGAATAGGCCTATTGCGGAATTATTCTTCTCAAGAGTTTCGATATTATTATGGTGAAGTTTGAACAGAGTAGATAAATTGCTATTATGATAGGTTTTTGGTTTATTATCAATAATAAACCATTGTAATAGCCCAAGAAAATTTTTTTTCTAACCCCCCTCGAAATTTGATGTTTTACGTTTCAAGGCATGTAGAATCCGAATATCCAATAAAAAACGCTGCTATATTGATTCAAGAAGACTATCCATTTGTCATTTTAAATATTCCGAACATTTGTGAACGTTCCCACCGAAAAACAGATGGTAACTATAGGGGAATACTCCGTAATTTTTATTTTTCTTAAGTTCCTAATTAAAAGCTAAACTTAGTGCCTAACGATACAGCTGGAGAGAGTGTTTGACGACCATTCCAATGAGTATAGAACGATTTTTATAGCTCCAAGAACTCTCGAGTTATACCCTCATGTCAAATTTCTAAAAATCTCCCAAATTCGGCACAAAAGCTGCGATAACTCGAGAACCAATAGAGCTATCGACCTCGTAATGGTCTCATTCGATTCAGCGTCCAAAAATCCACAGAAATTGATACGAAATGCAGCTCTTTCTGAAAAACGTTGGAAAATACGAATTTTCTCCCCCTCAAAACCTCCCAAAAATACCGTTGAAATTGAGGTAGCGATTTGGTTTAAAAATTGAGCCATTGTCGGGCCAAGATTGATTTTTGGTGAAATGTCAAGAATTTATCTTTTATAGTTTTGACAGAAAAGTGTTGACGGCGTTCGGCGGAATTTTGAGGGGGTTTGAAATTGATTTTCTTGGGCGATTGCAATGGTTTATTATTGAATAATAAACCAAAACCAAGTGACATTCAGCTGAAAGAAATGCTGAGAAGAAATTTCGGTTATGGCAAGCAGAAAACACCAGATTTTTTGTATAGTGGGTCATTCACAGTACCTCCACGTTATGTGCCTTATTCACGATTTCACTAGTGCATTTTTTGTATTTCGATTTTTACAGGCCGCAAAACTCAATGTATTTGAACGTTCAAGGCCTTAAAATGTTGGGCTCGGCGATTGAATGATGCCTGATTTTTATCAAGTGGGTCACATATAGTACATCCGCGTTATTTGCATATTAGCTACATTTTGATTTTTATAGACCGCAAAAATTGAAATATTTGATTTTCTTTATTTTATAATTGGTTATATCTGTTACCGACTCAAATAAGGACGTAATGTGTGATCCATGCACACCACTGGTTTTATTTAACAACCACCAAATCCGAAGCGGTGAACTCATTATCGTTGCAACTCACCAGGTTGGCAAAAACATCTGTAGCCATCATGCTGGTCCACGCAGATTCCGCGTTTGCACGGATTGGAGCTGCACATGTCCTGCGTGTGCTGGCAAAACTGTCCGTTGTAGCCGGGAGGGCAGGAGCATTTGAATTGATAAGCCGTTTCATTGCTCGGCCGACATTTTCCACCGTTTTTGCACGGCCCGGCTTCGCAAGGGTCGGAAGTGTCTTCGCATATTTTTCCGGTGAATCCTGAAAGTATAATTATTTGAGCTATTTTCTTGTAATGCTTTTACCCTTCTTAGATATTATCGTTTCCCGAGCGCTTTCCACCGTTCGAGCCTCATGGGGCTGTGTAGAAAAATTTGGTGTCCATCCACATCAAATCGAAAGCTTTATTTGTAGCAAGTTGAAGGTAATGCAGACCTCTGACAACAAACGATTCGCCACACGGCATTTTACACTAAGTACATAAAAAAAAATTAAAACTCTCTTTATAAATATTTTCTTTCCACCACCAACTTAAATCAAGTTAATCGATCTTACAAGCTGAGAAGTTATTATTTACAAAACAGAAAGCAAAATTACGATACTGGATATAATTTAGAAAAGTATTGGATACAAGTTTATTTCTCAATGACTTCAACAAAACGTACCTCAACCGGCAGCAGACAGACACATTTTATTAAGTTAATTTGGTGTCCATCCCTCAACATAAATATAGACATTTTAGTGGGCAAACAAATAACTCCTTTTTTATTTTGTTTTCTGTTCAATTTTACGATTGTTTACTAAATAGTTCATCCGTGCTTACCGTAAGGGCAAAGGCATTGGAAAACGGCGCCATCGTGTCCTTGCGATATATCAACGCAAATACCGTTATTCTTGCAAGGATTCTGGTAACACGCGTCCCGTTCTTCGCAGTGAGGTCCGATGTATCCTGGGCAGCATTGGCATTCGTACTCCTCCTGGGGGAAAATAATTTTTTTGTGCATGGTAGGGTTCAAATATAAAATAATCTCAAATACCACTAGAGGGCTGTTAATGATAGAGTAGAATTTCACGGTATGGTTAAAAAAATTATCGTGGGCTTCAGATTGCGGTAGGAAATTTAACGAAACAATTAAGGTACAAGAGAAGGACTTTCTTGGCGAATGGTGATTCTACCGTTGCGACATACCTAAGAAAATCATCCCATGCTTTATAGGTTTATTCTTCCTGGTGGGCATCGAGAGACTCTTAATTTTTGCCTTAAGGGTTGAGGTGACTTCACAATTATTGTGTACAAACAAATGGATACCGCTAGTTACTGAGTGCCTAGTGACTGGATAGGAAAAACGATTTTCTATCCTTTCCTTTGCATATTCTTTTCGTCGCATATATTTTCCGCCAATATTTTGGATCTGGCCACTTACCATAGAAGCATTGGCGTAGCAGGCGCCTTTCCCTGAACAGTCTTCGCTGTCGCCGCAGTTGTGGGATTTGACAGAGACCCTTAACTTGGCGCACAAATTATCCCAGCTGTCCGACACGACTGTAACATTATCGATTGGAAATAGATTAGCTTATAGCTTGAATTCGACTTCATGACGCTTACACCTTACAAAATTCCACAAAAACAATCACTCGACTCACAAATTCCGGCGTTTACCGAGTTAATTCATTTTTCGACTTTCATTATTTGCCTAAATCAATTTTTCTTCAAGATTTTTTTTCTTTTTTTTATAACTCATGGAGTAACACTTTTTAAAGATCATTATTAAAGAGACCTAATTGTTGCTGACTTACTGAGAAGAACGTTAACACCTTCGGTGAGATCCTTCTCGTAAAATGTGAGGAGACTGCTTCCGTCGAAGGCAATCGGCGCTACGTCAACTGGAACGCCTTCGGCGAGATCGATGTTGCAATCGGACGGACCAGGCTTCGAAAATGAGTAAACCTAGAGTAAACAAAAAAAAAAAAAAAAAAAATTAGTTCTTTGGTCTCCAACAACACTGGCTAACTGAAATTGCGACCGCTTCAAGGTTTCTATGAGACAGAAACAAGCGTTCCCTAGGCAAACTTATCTCAAGAAACGGTTTCCTAAGCAAACGTCGCTTAAGAAACTGTCTCCTAAGCGAACATTTTCTAGCCAAACATATTCTAAGAAACCGCCACCTAAGAAAAGCGTCACCTAAGAAACTGTCTCCTAAGCAAACGTCACCTAAGAAATTGTCTTCAAGGCAAACGTATCCCAAGAAACCGTCTCCTGAGCCAGTATAATCTAAGAAACTATCTCTCAAGCAGAAGTTTTCTAAGAAATCATTTTCTTGGCAAATGTATCCTGAGAAACCATGTTCTAGGCAAACGTATCCCAAGAAACTGTCTCCTATATGCAAACGTCCCATAAAAAACTGTCTCCTAAGGAAACGTCTCCCAAGAAACCGTCTCCTAAGCAACTCTATTCTAAGAAACTGTCTCCTAAGCGAAAGTTTCCAAAGAAACCATCTCCTAAGCGAACATCTCCCAAGAAACCGTCTCCTAAGCAAATGTAATCTAAGAAACTGTCGCCTAAGCAATAGTTTCCTAAGATACCATCTTCTAGGCAAACGTCTCCTAAGGAAACGTCTCCCAAGAAACCGTCTTTTTGGCAAACGTATCCGAAGAAACCGTCTACTTGGCAAAGTATCCCAAGAAATTGTCTCCTGAGCAAATATAATCTAAGAAACTATCTCTCAAGCAGAAATTTTCTAGGAAACCATTTTCTTGGCAAATGTATCCTGAGAAACCATCTTCTAGGCAAACGTCTCCCAAGAAACCGTCTCCTAAGCAAATCTATTCTAAGAAACTGTCTCCTAAGCAATAGTTTCCTTAGAAACCATCATCTTCTAGGCAAACGTCTCCGACGAAACCTTTTGGTATGCAAACGTCTCCAAAGAAACATCCTGGTATATAACGATGACCGTATGCAGTGATATAGACGATTTTCAGCTTCTTAAAAATGGGTTTTTATCAATTTTGAATATGTTGAGGTTGAAAGGGTTCTTAGATTACATCAGAGGAAAACATCGTAAATCGCTACCTTCAACGGAGGGAGTACAGGCGTCTCCGGCGTTGTCGTTATGGTCGTGGATGGCATTGCAGTAGTCCTCACTGGAAAGAGCGTCGTGAGTGGTGAAACAGGTGCTGCACCAGTTACTGCTTTTGTCGTTGATCCTGATGTAGTCGAAGATGCCCTTGTCGCGGACTTATTTTTCAAAGTGGTCCGAGGAGGAGCAGAGGACGCCATTGTTGGTACGGTTGATCGTCGTTGAGGTGACATCATTTTTAGAACGTTGATATAGACCAGTAATATGTCTCCTGATTGCAGGTCGGCTGAAGCCTCTGTCATTCCGCTCTGCGCCGGACACGGAGTTCCCACTTCGGCGCAGTCGCTCGGTTTCTCCTGGAGTTGAAATAATATTTAGAAAAAATTATTCGTTATGAATCACAGAGTTCACAGGCATCTATAGATGGTTTATTTTTTTTTTCTTCTTCAGGTGGTCGCATTACTTCTTTCTGTAGGTTGAGGGGGAGAAAAAAAAACGAGGCGACCTCTTCTCCATTTTTTATTCAGCCGAGTACTTTCGCCCGTTCGGGCTTCTTCAGGGCATTATTGGACCAAGGGTACCTAAGGCCATAGGTACCCTTGGTCCTATAATGCCCTGAAGAAGCCCGAACGGGCGAAAGTACTCGGCTGAATAAAAAATGGAGAAGAGGTCGCCTCGTTTTTCTCCCCCTCAACCTACAGATAGATGGTTTATGTTTATGCTTTTTTAAATCGCATCATATTACATTTTATAATTTTTTCGATTAGCATAGCGTAACTCTGCTAATATATTTACTTATCATGTCACATTTCAAGAAAAAAAAAGAAAATGTTAAAAAATGAAAAGTTTTAATTGAACTGGTGGGAACATTTAGAAATGTTTGGAATAATTACTGTCACGATTGGATGTTTTTTTTTTTACATCATTATTGAAGTAATAATAATAAACCACTGTACAATCATTTGCAGCGGGGGTTTTTTTTTCTTTAGAATTATTCTTGAACGTTCTGTCAAACCAAAAACAGTAGGTAGGGTTTACACTTTCCGTTAGAACGGCTCTGATATTTCTTCGAGTTATTTTATCGTTGCCAAAGAAAAGTATCCGCGTTGAAAATCGAATTCAGTTTTTTCCGCTTCGAATCCGCTGTCTCAGATTACATAATCCGGGATTCCCAAATAGAACCAGCTCGGTATATACCCGAACTACCTCTGAGTTGAACCCGACCAGCTTTTCCAGTCCTATCCGACCTCATGCGTATCAACATTCTGAAGGACCATCCTCGCTTCGCCAACTCTTTCGGCTCCCGTCTCGAATATATTTTCGCCGGTCGACCTAAACCTCTTGTCATCTTCCCTTGTGCGGAATTCGTATTTTTCCTTCAATCCCGCCGTTATACGCTAGCTAAACATGTGAAGAGGACATATTTCACCAGTTTCCACGCTCGGATCCTTTCCAATCGCGATTATACAAGATATTCTAGAGAACAAATCCTCTGGAGCGATGCGGCTCTATGCGATTATCGGCGACGAAAATTTTTCGAAACAAGGATAAAACTCGTTTTTTTGCTAGATTCGTTTTTTTTGGATAGTACCTACAATATTTAACATTGTAGCGAGCCGTCTGCTGAGAATTGATTGTTGTATTCGCCTTAGAGGATATTCTATCACTGGTACTTAGACCGTTGCGTTGGAAGACGCATGTCAAAAAAAAGAAGACTGAGTTGTCATTAAAATTCAGAAATATGTACTGGTTGATGGGCCGACTATCGAAACTATCGATCCAGAACCAATAAATCATATACCGACAAGTCCTAAAGCCAGTCTGGTAGGTTGAGACAGTTGAAGAAGTAATAAAAAAACAAGCCATAGCCCATCACAAGCGTCTACAAGGGCACTTCAACGAGGAAGCCGTCCGCCTACTTGAAGTTGATGACCTACCTCGCCGATTGAAAAGAAGAAAACCTCATGAGCTGATACAGTATGAGTAACTCGGTAAAGCTAGTGCGCTAAGTTCGCGAACTAACTTCATAAGTGCATCAAAGCGCACTCCCGGTCTCCAGTCAGAACTGACGAACTAAGTGAAGTATCTTAGTTTCATTCATGTAACCCCTTAGTAAGATAAGTCTGATAAAAATTGTTAATAAGTTAAATACTTGGTGCAATAAACATTTTCAAAAAAAAACAAAAAAAAAAAAAAAAAAACTGGTAGGTACTTAGAAAAAAAAGAGAGAGATCCGAATTTAATTCCACCAACAACCGTAGTGGACCCGATTTTCAGTCTATTATTTCCCTATTTTCGCCTCATAGTAGCAGTTTTTCTCGAACAGAAATAACAACTAATCCTAGTGCCTAATAGCACAAAACTAGTTCATCGACCTCGTCAAAATTTAAATATTGATCTCCTGAGAGATTTTACAGCTCTTATTATCACCCGCAATTAGCGAAAAATTAATTAGAAGGCGCTTTGAATCTGAGCTGACTTCGGCGTTCGAAGCTGCGTGGAAAATGTCGAACAAATAATCGGACGAGGTCGAACCGACTGACAAGAGAAGGCTGATTTTCCATTCACCGAAGTGCTAATGAACTCAGTTCGACGATTTTAGCGACCTTACAAATAACGCGAAATTGAATTTGATTTCAGCTATGTCGAGTTTCGCTTTCGAACCGAACCGAGGGACCCAATTGAAAACATCAAGGCTGACGGGCGAGGCAAGGAAGCTCCTGCACTAATGAAACGGCGACTTTGATCCGATCGAGTTGTTTGTCGACTACGGTACAGCAATCAGTCGGATTCTAACAAAAACAAAGGTTTATTCACCGCTTGGGATGAAAACCGGTCGACCCAGGTTTGAAATCGTGCACAGATTGGGAAAACGTAGGTTATCTTTGCACGGATTTCTTCAGCTGCAAATCGCTGAAAAAATTATAACATTATTTTTGTGCTTCGTTTGGTTGTCGTCGCATTTATTGTAGTAGAGGGGCTGTGGACCTCATGGTTCCACGTCGCCCTGAAGATGCCCGAATGGGCGAAAGTGCTCGGCCTGCCATTAAAGATGTGGAGAATAAGTCGCCTGGTTTTTCTCCTCCTCACAACCCCTCTACTATTATTTTTGTGTCACAATTATAATTCTTACGCAGTTAAAAATGTCTACTATCTGATCGGTTGATTATAAAGACGTATTCAGCTGCAATCGTTTTCATTTCGCTCCTACATTCTTCGATTTAACGGAATATACGAGGGATATCCGGAAAATAAGGTTACAACTGCTGCCAAAAATCGACAAGTGCGTATATTTTAACTAAATTTACAGGGTATGTTCCAAAATATACATTTATTTTTCTACATTATCGCCATCCCGATCAATAAATTTTTTCCGCCTCGGCACCAGCTTTTGTATACCCTCGTCGTATAGGCTTCATTCGTATTTTATTGCTCTTCAAAACTTTATGACCCCGTTTTTCGAGAATTTTTGCCTGTTTTTCGCGAATAACTTTTGAACCAACTACTTTTACATAGGTAGGTATATTACTCACAGGCCAGAAAGAGCTATCAAAATCCTACAATTTGATATATTTAATTATAGTTTTATGTTATGTCACCGCGGAGCTATTCGCGACAGAAGAAAACTCAAAACACGTTTTTTACATGAATGTGAAATATATCTCGAAAACAAAAAATAATCTCTTCATTTTTTTAATTTGTACTAGATTGTAAATTAAATGTTATAAATTTGATTACACAGCACCTATTCTTTCAAAATTCGCGAACGTGACGAAAAAATTCTAAAGTTAAAACGTCAAAAATATGAAAATTGAAAAAACTCAATAATATCATTAGTTATTAGAATTTGATTGTTTTCACTTTGAATTCGAATTCTACGTCTTATTTCCTGTAAGAATCATTAATTAATCAAATTTGAACAGTACTGTAAGTATTTGCAACGAATTTTCAAAGTTGAAAAAAAAAACATACAAGTAGTGTAATACTAAAAACATGAAAAACTGAAAGTTGTCAAATTTCCACCGTTTTGACGTCAAATTCGGATTCAGCGTTGAATTTACAATACGAAGAGCTTTTAAAATCGCTTGAAAACGAAAATTCAATTTTTCGCTCGAAAGTTCGGCCGGTGAAAAACTCGATTTACGGAAAATAATTTCTGTGGCGGTGTATAAATTTTTTTCACCGGTGTTTTTGCTATGTACGTGTGTAAGGCGTTCAAATGAAGATTCCTGCATAATAAAACAATTGATTCATATTAATTTCGACCCCGAAAATCACCGTTAAAGTCCGATTTTTGCGCTTTCAAAAACTGGTTTTTTCGGACCACTTGCAGATTTTTCCGAGAGTTGAAAAAAATCACAAAAATACATCTTGGTAAAATACAACTTTCTTAAAAATTTCAGATTTTTATCTCTACTGAGAGAGGAGTAAAAAATCGTTAACTGATCGGGTCACAAAAATCGCAGGGGTACCCCTTGGATTTTTCGTGAAAAATTTTTTGGCTTCGATTTCGCTCAAATTCAGCATAATGATAGTTGATGATGTGTATATCAATAATATATGGTTCTTCCTTTGTTTCTTTTGCACTAAGTAGATGAAAAGAAGGTTTAAAGTTGAAAAATGTGATTTTTTCGTGTATAGTCCACTATTATTGTTGAATAACGCAAAAACGGTTGAAAAATGGATAGGTACATTACATTGGGAAAATGTGGACGGTTAAATGACTTATCTTTAGGTATATTCAAACATCTGAATCGACGACTTTTTGTTCCAATTATCCACTGTGCAAGTTACAAATCTTGGAAAACTTAAAAGTTGAAACATCTACCTCGACTAAAACCCCCTCAATCAATCTCAATATTATGAGGGTGAATATAGATGGTATCGAGAGTAATTTGAAAAAAACAATTACACTATCAATTATATAGTGTGCTTTTAATTGTACGTTTGTATGTTTCCTTTATCGAATAACACTCCGAATGTGAACTAAGAAGCGGGAAAGTATTTAATAACCACGTCAAGTGTAATATAGTGCGTGCAATAATATTTTTCAAGAAAGGGAGCACGCGTTGAGTCGAGGAAAAAGTAAAGGGAAAATATGAGTGTTCAGCAGACGCAGAGAGCGGCTAAGTTACTGCGAAGAGTCCTCCACGCTTATTTCTCAACGTCTTTTTTTGATGAGGTCAATATATCACGAGTTTTCACCATTTCTAGAGGAATTCAATGTTAGTCAGTCCCGGTTGAATCTGATTTGTACATAAATTGCGCATAATTTCGGCAGGGTTCGAAATTGAAAAAAGCCTCGATTTATTGCTAATGAGTGAAGCGCAATCCGCAACACGTTCGGTGATGAGGAAATCAATATTTCGAACTTTTTTCATTTTATTTTTACATTCCCTATTCATATTACTAATTTTTTGAGAAACATTTTTTTTTTCAATTTTTTCCGAGAAAGAGCCTAACATGTAGAAATTTATTTATTTTGTATTTAAGAAGAAGACTCAAATCTGAGCATTGAAATGGGAAAACCGACGAAAAAAATTCTTCCTTTGTTTTCAAAGGTGGGAAAAATTCATATTGTATCTCGATTTTGATCATCTCACGTTTGAAAATGCTGGTATTTATTTGTTATTTTTTAATATTCATTACTTCTTAGTTATTGTTTTTAGCTATTAATTTTTATTATTTTCATTATTGCATCATGTAAAGTAGTTTTAATTGATGCCGATTTCGTTTTAATTTACTCCACTATTCAGCAGTCTTTTTAAAATTGTTAAGTAAAGAAACTGAAGGAATATTATGCAATAATTTGTAAGGCTCCTCATTTTCGCTCCAAGTATTGAACAATGTAGAAAAATTTGACGATTCCCAGAAATACTTATCAGCAATGGAAAATATTGAACAGTTTTTTTTTTTTTTTGCTAAAAAATCCTCAAAAGCTCTCTTATTTTTGTTTGAAAAAAATACCCATTTTCCCCTTTGTCCAAACGATGGGTTGGGACCTGCTAACACTGGATTTAGCGCAAAAAATACAATCATGGATTTCAATACCACAAAATTCGTGGTAATGTTCCTTATCGGGTTTCGATTGTTATTCAGCCAAGTTGAAGGTCGAATTCGAACATTGCTCTGCTCTCATCTGGCGGGACAACGAACTCGCCATTACTTGGGTCTGAGAAAGAATTGTTTATTTTTATTTTTTTTTTTTTTTTGTGGGAAAAAGAGTATTAAGGATAATGAAATTGATGTATTTAACACTCTGAATCGAATCAGACCATTTTAGGGTTAACGGATCTCGATTTATCTCTGGTTAGGGCTGGTTGTAGCTGCTTAGGGTTGGTTACCCACCATAAAGGAAACAATGTTTGAAATTAAGATTTGTTGGAAATGAGTTGCAGAATATTTTGTTCTATCAATGACCAAAAAAACGTAAACTATGCAACATCACTGATTTTCCAGTTCTTGTTTCGACCATATTGCGTGTATTCATAATGCGATGAAATTTCATGGTAAATAAGGCGTCTCGTCGAACAGGAAGAAATTGCGCTCCGAGGTAAGATCGGCGGATTTTCTTTCCCGGAGTGCTTATCCGATCTTCTTTATTATTCTATGCGATGTTTGAAAATGATATTGGCATCCGACTGTTTCCCCGTATGTATGAAAGCATTGGAACGGGCTCAGACTTGAAAAGTACATTACTCGACTCGCAACGGTGTTTCCGACGAAAAAACAAACATATCGACTCAAATCGACCGTGGAAAAATTGGTCGAATCATAGTCGCCTGAAGAATCTCATGTTTTATACGCGTCCAATTCGTTTCTGTCGTTCGGGTTTCTTCGCGACAAACAAACCGATTGTAACCCGCAGAAGAATACAAATCGAGGCGATTTGGTATTCATATCTTCCTGAACCTGAGCAACATGGCCGATGAAAAGTAGGAAGACGACGAAAACGATAGATTCGCCCGAATGTGGAAAGAAATCCCGTTGGGAGGCGAGATGGATCGCTTCTAACTCAAATAACGAACGACCACTTTTCACGTTATTCCCGCGACGAATTTTTCATCTCTTGACGAAATACTCTTTCCCGCTCGAAATATAACACCGTACGAAAATCTAAAGAAAACGCTCATTTTCCAGTTCGAGTTTGTTGACTACTATTTGAAAATTCGCTCGCGTCGTTATTCAACAGCAACGAGAATTTTCAACTGATGGAACAATAGGAAGCGGATTTCAAGGGAGACGAAATTAGCAACTCGGTTTTCTCAATCGCGTTCTCCGCGAGTACAAGTTCTTTAGTAGTCAATGTAATCCAATCAGTTTTATATCAACAAATCACAATATTAATAGTTCGTTTTTGGGTAGTCGCTTCATATATTCTTGGTTTTGAAGGCCGTAGCTACCAATGGTGCTACAAAGCCCTGATGATGCCCGAAGGGGCGAAAGTGCTCGGCGCGCAATAAAGAAAATGGAGAACGAGTTGCCCAGTTTTTCTCCCCCGCAAACTTCAAAACCAAGAAAATATTAATAGTAAATAAGAAATAAATTCACACACGCGCCCTCACAAAAAATGAAATAGTGCCAGCAGAGTGTAGTGAAGTGAGGTGAGGTGGAATAAAAATGATCATAAGTTTCAGTTAAATCATCTGTTGAAAGTTGAAGGGCTAGATGATGCCTGAAGTAGTAAACGTTTATTTTTGCACTTTGTGAAAAATTATGCTCTTTTTGGTTTATTATTCAAGAATAAACCATTGTTATCGCCCAAGAATTTTTTTTCTAACCCCCTCAAATTTTGATGTTTTACGTTTCAAGGCATGTAGAATCGAAATATCAATCAACAAAAAATCGATAGAAATAATACCGATATTTTTATTTGTTAGTAAATTACAGGCTTTGCCGTTTAAGTTAAATGTCAATCTGAAACCAGTGTTGCCAAAGCCCCACACCCGCTACCCACTGAGAAAATAAATAAAAAATTCCCAGAATTTTCTAATGGATTGTTTTAATAACCCCACGAATGTTTTATACACGAGAAAAAACAGAGCTTCTATTAAAAAAAAAAAAACAATTGGGATTAAAACGACAATGTCAAAATTTTGTCAAAAAAATCATCGAAGCATAGACATCGATGTCCAAAAAATATCGAACCCAGACATCGATATTAAACATCGATGTTTTTAGTCCGATATATCGATGTTTTTCTACCACCGATGTCGATGTCTCAACCCTAAATGGCCACGAAATCACTGATGCCTTGCAAATGGAGCTTACCAAAGACCAAACCCGCCCAGCTCATTACCGAGGTTATTTACTTGGGCGAACCTTCCCGGTTCCGCCCTTCGGTGAAAATAAAAATTAATGCGAAGCAAGATACGCCCAAATTCTGTCCTCACGCTAGCCGACGTTATGTTAATCTCGCAGCTTAAATGAGCCGTCTCGGTGCTGAAACGATCTCCATTCTCTTGCATAGGAACTTAGATGGACGGCCACTCGGCTTCGTAGAGCGCAGGGATTTTCCTGTGCGACTCGCATATATTAGAGGATATTATCTAAGACTCAACCAGTTATTAGCTCTTCTTTTTGGCATTAAAATGTTTACCAGGGCGGGGAAAATACTAGAGAGAAAAAAATCGCAATTTACGTAGTTCAAACGTTTTTTCTCTCTCCTGAAAACTAGCCAAATTTTTATAACACATGTTGTCCTGTAGTTATAAAACGTGGTATCGTACCGTCCCTGTCCCTATTTATATATTACTGTACATATTTATATGGTCCTTGTTCCGGTTGAAGTTCCTGCTACCGTTATTGTTTCTGTACCTGCTCCTGATCTAGTTCCTTCAACTGATCTTGTTGCTGTCCCTGTACCTTAGGTTGCTTGGGCTTGGAATTAGTTTTTGATAGAATATTATGAAGACAATGTTGGCCACAGACGACAATTGAAAAATATATGATATTCAGAAAATTCCGAGACTGCTTATTAAAATTTCGTCTAAAGTCTACGAGGTTCTTCAGATAATCGATTACGTTTCCATAATACTTCGTAAAAAAAATCCACCTACGGAGAAGCGCGTTTTTACTCGCGAGAATATACGAATAATGAAAATACGGACGAATAATAATTTCTATGGAGAGAGAACGAATATAATATAAAAACACTGTTTTCTCGCCCACCGCTAGGCTTTGGTAAGTTTCTAATTCACCGCCTTTGCCTCGGCGGAATAGAAGCGGCCCTCTAATCTCCGCTAATGGCTTCCTTCCTCTCCAGACCAAAACGTTTTATCGTGTTTCAGGCTTCAGCTCAAAGCTAAGACCAGAAGCCGGGTCTTTCTCGGATGACACTTCGCTTCCGCCGTCTCCGATAGAATGCTATCCGTTGCAGTAGTTGGCAAGCGAGCTTGATGCTGCTAGTTTTTGAACACTCGCTTTGCACTTCGCTTGGCAAAAGAACTCGCGAAATATTCACGTCTTTTTATGCCCGAATCCGTTCCTCATAGGAGAGCGCAAAATGCTTGAAAAATCACTAGGAAAACATTTCCTGAAAATGTCATTGGATTTAATTCATTTTCGATTATTATTCAATAATAAACCATTGTAATCGCCCAAGAAAAACAATTTCTAACCCGCCCTCAAAATTTGATGTTTACCTTTCAAGGCATGTAGAATCCGAATATCCAATAAAAAACGCCGCAAAGATTGTACAGTGGTTTATTATTCCTTCGCTTCTATAATGATTTAAGATAGTAATTATTCCGACCATGTGTCAACGTTCCAACTGAAAAACAGATTGGTAAGTATATGGGAAAACTCCGTAGCAACTATTGTAATTTTAATAATTTTTATTTTTCTTAATTTCCTATGCCTGAATCGTTGATTTTTGTGCAGTATTTTTGCTCTTTATTGCGTATGAACTACCGACTTATTTATAATAATAATACATAAAATATGATTTATAATAATATATAATTTATAATATAAATCTAATAATTTCAGACATTATAATTTATCTTCCCTGGCTACTTTATCTTTCCTATGGCGAGATAGTAAGCGATGTCTGAACTAATAATTCCTCGAGCTTCAAATGAACGCCTTTCAGCAGCAGAATAATTGCGGAATAATTCAGGTCCGAATAGCGAAGCATGAAATGATAAGTGCATGAAAAACAAATCTACAATCGGATTTAGAGCCGAAAATAAAGTTTCTCTATTTTCTCGATTTTCCAAATTGAGCTTCTTGGGTTTCTTAGAAGCTTCTCGGGTCGAGATCTAAGCAGTTAATTTTTTATCTACGCCATTCATTTTTTCCACGTACTTTATTTTTATTTACTTTAATTACTTACGTAATTTATTTTTTATTACCTAGTTTTTATGTACGTTGTGTTATTTACGCAATTTATTTTCATTACCTAGTTTTTATACATGTACGTCATTTTATTTACGTAATTTATTTTCATTACCTGGTTTTTATCAACGTAATTTTATTTAAATATTTTTTATCGTGTAATTGATTTTTATTTACGTATTTTATTTCTTATCAACGTAATTAATTTTTGTCCACTTGAATTATTTTTGTTTACTTAATTTATTAAGTAAATATGTATTTTATTTTTTTCCGCGTAATTTCGATTTTCGTAATTTTAATCTATGCCGAATTGAATGGTGATACTGTTGTAGATAAAATACAGTTCAGTTTAAAGTTCGACGACCTGATAACAGAGATAAAAACACGTTTATAATAATTTTTCGTCTTGCCTCGCTCGCATCGTACGATTAGCTCGACTGAGGTCTCTAACAATTAATTTAAGGGACAAGTTGGTCGCAAAAAGAAGGAAATTAATATGCTGAAAATGTCTGGAAAATCCCTGGTCGCGCTTGGAAACCGAGAGGAGCTCCTAAATAGAGTTTTTCATTTAATTAAGCAGTCTGACCCGGTTTTTTGCCCGGGAGACTTACCGAAATACGATATAAGGGCGAGGAAAAGCGGAGTTTATACGGCGACGGCTTGAAATGATGCCTTGTTATTTCATACGAACGTCTTCCAGCGGAATTGAAATACGGATCAAATTTAATTAATCCTCTAAGAAAAATGAGCGTCTAGTTAGGAAATTCTCATTACCAATCCTTACCTTCGTTTTCGATTTTCTTTCTTCGGCTCTTCAATAAAAGATTCCCTTCGCCCGATGAGGAATGAAAGGCCCAAGAGCTTCTCATGCCGCAGAATCACGGCTTGAATGTACGGCACAATAGGTCTTACTATCAAAGGAAGCTACTCTCCTTTTTCGTTTCCAATATCCTTTCACGTCTTTTCATCACTCCCAAAAGGTCGTGAAAATCGACTTTTTTCCAACCCTTTGGAAAATTTCGCGACAGAAGAGTTGAAATAACACCTAAAAGTATAATATAAAATTGTGCAGGTTTCTTGCGCGAATTGTTGCAGAAAATTCGATATTTTCCCCCCCAGAAAAATCGTTCTCAGTTAATAGTAATTGCGAGTTCTTTGGCCAGCCAGATGGGAGCAGAGTGGTTTCAATTTGATCATGAACTGGGCCTAAAATTCGAAAAACCATTATAACTCGAAACAAAAGAGCATTTAGGTGTTGTAAAGTCCGCCTTCAATTGTGGTTTCTATGTTTATTATTTTTCCATAGTTATCTTCAATCAAGATTTTGAATAAAAAAGTTTAGTATCTGCTTGAACTTGATCCAAGTCGTTTATCATTTTTTGTTAGTCTCAAATTCTTTAATACATTAGGGTCTTTAAATATATGCATTTTTCACTTTTAATCGAAAGAGACTATAATAACAGAGTCCATAGCTATTAAGGTACTCGAGTTATCTCTCGTTAGGGTTGAATGCGGCTCATTAGGGCTTGGTGTGACTGGTTTTAGGTAGTTTTGGCTGGTTAGGGCAGGATATGGCTGGAAATAACTGGTTTGAGCTAGTTGTGGCTGGTTATGGCAGGTTAAGGTTGGGTGTGACTCGATAGGGCTGTTGTGGCCTAATTGTGATTGGTCAGGGCTGGAAAAACGTGATTCAGATTGACAAATTTATGACATTTGTCGAGCACCATGTTTTTAACCACGAATGAAAAAAAAGTTCATTTTCGTAATTAAAGTGCTCATCTTTCTAACGATGGTATAAAAATGGTTTTATAATGAGAATGTAATTCACGTTTTCAGCGTTTTTGGTTGAGACCCTACGAAAACTAGTTTTCCATTGTTCGTGCTCTTAAACTGCTTCAATACGAGGCTAATTTGCGCCAGGTTGAATCGAAATGAGATACTTTAAGTTAAAATTTTAAAAAAAGTTGAATATTTTGAAAATTGCATTTTTAGCGATATTTACGGCAGTTATTAGAAAAAATACAAGCTACAGAGTATTTTCATTTAAATATTTAAATTCAGAATTAAATTTGCAATAAAAAAATGCAATTTTAAAATGTTGACTTTTAATTTAGTAATAATAAAATGAAATGTGTAAACACGGATTTGACTCCGAATAATTTTTGAAAGTGCTACTCGAAAACCGTTAAATGATTGGAAAACCGTTATAATTACCCTCTTGTTCGATTCGCTGTTTAAAAATAGATTAAATTCGCATTTATTCCAAAAATTCCCTCCAGCTTTGTAAATAATGCCTTTAATATGCAATTATTTGCAACAGTTCGCTGTTAAATAATATTTAAAAAAAATAAAATAGAAAAAAAAATAAAATAAAAATTGGAAAAAATTAACTGGTAATTGGAGACTCGTTGGCAATGAGTTTAACGGCTTGCTGAAAAGTGTCACCTGTCAATCGATGGACGTGACCTCAACTGTACTTGTGCGAACGGGCAACTTCGATGTTCGGGTTTTTCCTGGAAAAATAACTTCTCCCGTTGTTATTCCGTTTGTTGTTCCTCCGACCCGTTCGAGCGGAAAGGCTTTTGTTCCTGAACGTTACATATCTAATGAGAGGACGGATACGTGAGAAGATTGTTCGAGCGCCGTTGCAGATGTGTAAGGACGAACCTACTTGCGAGGAAAGGGGACGTGAAGGGGATGTGAGGCCCATCCCGAATAAATTACGCGCCTCCCGTTCACCGTAGTGAGGCGGGCCAGGGTCGAAGATTAGCATCAACAACGACGGATAAGAAGAGCCCGCGGGATCAATACACCCTTTTCCAACTTTTTCCCCCTTCGCGAATGGAACTTTCGCCGTAAAATAGCGCAGAATTGAACAAAAATCTTGTAATTCCGCTAATGTCGAAAAGCGGGCAGGTAAGATCGCCGGAGGAAAAATCCCACGGCTACTCGAGCATTTTGTTATCGCGGGGGATTATAATTACTTACGAGTAAGCTTTATAATGACCCTTGATATCGGATCGCGTTAATTGATAATAAATTTCAGTATATCGAAAATAACTGAACAGTGTATACACTTAATTGTAATTAAGTAATTATCCTCGGAGGGCAAACTCGAGGAAACACTTCTCGTATTCGGAATCTTTAGAACTCATCTCTTTAGAACTATGCAAATGAGCCAAGCAGTCTCACGACGTATTGCCTTAAAAAGAGCGAGGGGAGGATTTCGTTGAATCGTCTGCTAGAGCTTAGTTTTAAAATAATTGGATGAAAATCTCCCTTTATACGGAAGCGAATTGGCTGATGAGCATAAATTCTTTGTTCTAGTGGGCGTGCATTAGCCGAAAAGTAAACGATGTCTCGAGCTAATGCGAGGAAATTAAGGGACGTCGCAGTGAAGAGATAGGAAGAAAATAATAATGAAAAATAACCACTACCGAATAAAGTGTTTCTGAAGTTTGTAAAGAATTTTGTGTTTTTTACATCGTGAGATTTCTTATAATTATTTTTTTTAAATATTTTTTGTTACTATATTGTCAAGTGATAGCAGTGCTTTTGGTACGGTTCGAAAATTTGAAAATCAAATACTTTGTTGATTTTCAATATTATTCAATAGTAAACCATTGTGAGAGCCCAAGGAAAAAATTTCCCAACCCCCTCAAAATTTGATGTTTCAAGGCATGTAGAATTCATATATGCAATTAAAAAATAATAATAATAATAAATGAATATAATGAGAAAGCGCTGCCACTGATTGTACAGTGGTTCATTATTCCTTCGCTACTATCCATTTGTGATAGTAATTATTCAATTATTAAACACATTGGTCACAATAAGGAAAAACTCCATACTTTAAAAAATACACTGTTAAAATACACTATTAAAAACACTATTGTTTTTTAAACATTTGTTTGTTTTAACTCAAATACTCCCAAACTGTTTTAACTCAAGCACTCCTAACTGTTTTCACTCAAGTACTCCCAAACTGTTTCAACTCGAGTACTCCCAAACTGATTTAACGCGAGTACTCCCAAACTGTTTTAACTCAAGTACTCCCAAATTGATTTAACGTGAGTACTCCCAATCTGTTTTAACTCAAGTACTCCCAAACAGTTTCAACTCGAGTACTCCCAAACTGTTTTAACTCAAGCACTCCCAAACTGTTTTAACTCAAGTACTCCCAAACTGATTTAACGCGAGTGTACTCCCAAACTGTTTTAACTCAAGTACTCCCAAATTGATTTAACGTGAGTACTCCGAATCTGTTTTAACTCAAGCACTCCCAAACTGTTTTAACTCAAGCACTCCCAAACTGTTTTAACTCAAGCACTCCCAAACTGTCTTAACTCAAGTACTCCCAAACTGATTTAACGCGAGTGTACTCCCAAATTGATTTAACGTGAGTACTCCCAATCTGTTTTAACTCAAGCACTCCCAAACTGTTTTAACTCAAGTACTCCCAAAACTGATTTAACGCGAGTGTACTCCCAAACTGTTTAACGTGAGTACTCCCAAACTGTTTTAACTCTAGTACTCCCAAATTGATTTAACGCGAGTACTCCGAATCTGTTTTAACTCAAGCACTCCCAAACTGTTTTAACTCAAGTACTCCCAAACTGATTTAACGCGAGTACTCCCAAACTGATTTAACGCGAGTACACCCAAACTGATTTAAGGCGAGTACTCCCAATCTGTTTTAACTCAAGTACTCCCAAACTGTTTTAACTCATTTCATTTCATTTTTTTAACTCGTTTCATCATTGTTGATTTCTCGTGATGTTAATCCTCATTCAAGGCGGTTTTTCTTGATAAAAAGGAATACCTACTACAAACCTCAATTTTCTACCGAAGTCTTCAACATTCAAGAGATATTGTTGACCATTGCAGTATAGAGAAATGGACTCTTATTAAAACTTCACTGACGAACAGCCGGTGGAATTGTCAATTTGAGAAAAGGCGAAATAGCTATCGTTTCCACGAGTGCCACACACGTTAGCGTTCGAGCTCTGCACCTGACAGACCTTCCTTCTTTCGCTAAGAAAAGAAGGCAAACGCGTCCGGAGAAAGAGCGGTCAAAATTGAAGAGCTGGAGCTTATAGGTACCAATGCCTTTTGCAGCCTTTCTAATCACAAACCGAGATCCTCTTCTGAGCGCTACTTCCCCGAAGGCCTATGCAAACAGCACAAGCTAACAGAAGATTCTCTATTTGATAAAATCACCCTCAGACCGGGAGAAGCAATTTTTTACCGCCCCTTGGCTAGTGAATCCAATCGTTCGACACGACTCGCTTCAATTCGCTGAATCGTTTGGAGCGAAGCATTTTCTGCTGAATTTCCCGTTTTTTATTTCACCGTTACATATGCTAGAATTTGAAACTAAAGGCGAACTCTGAACGGAGGTGTATTTGGAAGTTATTTTCGTATATTATTATTCTCAGAAACGCTTTCTGCGACTGTGTCCGTCTGTCCGTGGTCAAAACGTGACAGAAGTTGCCGAGTTTCTGTGAAAAATGAATGAAATTCGATGAAATTTCCAGAAAACGTTCTCTCTGAAAGTGAATGTGCAAAATTAAGCGTTTTCGTATCTTCGATAACACATCCGAAATACGTTCCAAGTTTTTCCTATTTTGATTTTTACAGCCCGCGTGAGTCAATATTTTGGAACGGCTGCGCGTTCTTAAAATTTCAGTTATGACAAGGATATGAATCTTGATTTGTCATCTATTGGCTCACACACCGTACTTCCACTTTACGAGCTTTTTTCGCTATTTCACTTGTGCGACTTTTTGTCTTTTGATTTTTACAGGCCGCTTGAACCGATATTTTCGAACTGCGAATAAGGTTTCGAAATGTTTGTAACGGCAACCCGTTTTAAAAGAATTTTAGACCCCAGATCAAAAAGTCTGCGTTTGGTCATCCGCATAATTTTCTGCAAAAGAAAAAATGATCTAATTTGCATCGATGGAATATTCACTGAGAATCACCAAAGGCGAACAGAAATTCTGCTACCACAACTTCAAGAAATTTTGTTTTAAATTAATTTATTCGAGCTTTCAACAAGAATATCCGTAGTTGCAAGCCGAATTAGTTATTATTTATGTGAAAGGGAGGTGGCAGAGGAGAAAAAACCTGAGACGACTCGTTTTGAGCTTAATAATTTATGGTCCATGCCTTTTTGGGGACATGGTTATTTAA
Source organism: Tupiocoris notatus (assembly GCA_037159825.1). Taxonomy (NCBI): domain Eukaryota; kingdom Metazoa; phylum Arthropoda; class Insecta; order Hemiptera; family Miridae; genus Tupiocoris; species Tupiocoris notatus. The sequence goes on along the minus strand of JASJUZ010000559.1, from coordinate 25,380 downwards.
ATTACCTCGTGCATCAGAAGCATGCATCACTGATGTTCAGAGGTTTAATTGGTATTTCCATACGACAGCGCGGCTCGAGCTTTAAGTTCATTTTCGAGTATTCGTCAAGCTAATTTGAATCATCAAAATCCTCTGCACTTGTATATAGCCTTTATAACAAATATTTTGTATTATGATTAAAAACTATTTTTCCTCTTAAAACATCGTTTTGATTTTGATCATTGACACTACCTATATGAAAAGCAGGAAATTCGGAACTTGAATAAGTGCAGAATAAAGAAAGGATAAAATTGAAAAAAAAGAGTTGCATTGTTTGGCAAACAACAAGCACTATAGTGTTCTTAAATGAGTCGAAAGCTGGCCACAGGCTAGTTTCTGAATATGGCGAGTAGAATTCGAAAAATAATTGAAATTCCGTAAGGGGGATTTACTTATTACAAAAACATTAAGTTGCTCAATTCACAAAAAAAAGTGTTTGTCTCGATTTAATTTTAAGCGTCCGATTTGTGATTTATTATTCAATAGTAAAAGTTCAATAGTAAATTCAATAGTCTCCCCCATCCCATTGGATGTTACAAGTTTCAAAGGCGCGTAAAATCCAAATAACCAATAAAAATCTCTAAAAAAAATTCATCAAAAAAATTTACCAAAAAATTCAGAAACAAAAATTTGGCCAACACAAATTTTGTTAATTAACAATAATTCTTGGTCAGACGATTCTTTCACCAAAACGTTTCCTCAATTTTAAGGGTATTTCTGTCGGGCTAATGGGAAGAACTGGCGATTTCTAATATTTTTGAAAGATTTTTTAAATATCGATTTCTATAGATTTTTCAACGCCGAATCTAACGGTACCATAACGGAGTCGATAGTTTTGATCTGTCTCAAGTTATGGCTCCTTTCGTTTGATATCTTTGAGATTTTGAGAAATCTAACAACTGTGTTTAATTCGAGAATTTTTTCTACGCTAATTCCAAATATTCTAGAGTACAGATTAAAATAATGCATTTCCTAGAGACCAACCCCTTGAAATTTCCCTCCATTTACTCGACTAGAAACGGTTTTAACAACGTTCGGTCAACTTATGTTTCGCGAACGGACCTCGCATTTGGCTCGCTTTTATAGTCGTCCTCTGAATTGTCTTCAAAGGTCTGCAAACTACTGCGTTTCAAAGGGCGTCTCGCCGAAGAGGAACGCTTTCAAGGATATGCAAATCTCGCTTCGAGACATCCACCTTCGACTATGCGCTCGAACTTGTTAGAAGGACCTGACGACTCTCGTCGCCGAAATATCTCATTTCAACTTCGGCGAAGCGAGAAACTCCAGCGCCAAGAGCGGCGAGGAAAGCGCCCTCGGATAGGAAATGCGAACGAGGGAAAGGGTTCTCATGGTAATCATGAGCGAATACTTCAATGGCAGTTTTGAAGCTGCTTGATTATGCGGATGCGAAGTTTCGAAGAAAATTCTGTTAAAAAAATGGAGAATATTTATTTTCTAAGAGTTTCGGCACTTTCCGTTGAATCGATCTGATACAACGCTTCCCTGAGTTTATTGCCAATATTATCTAGTTTCGAAATTCGAAAAACTGTAGCAGCATAGAGCTGAAAAGTCACAGCAGGTATAACTAATTACAAAATCGAAATCATTCGAAGGGCCCAACATTAGTACGATACGATATTTTAACTGGAAAATTATCCAAGAGTCCCAAAAACCGAAAAATTCACCGATCGGGATAAAACGCGTAGTACGGTGTGTGAGCCCTTAAGATGCAAGGAGAGTTTTGTATAATGGGATCTTTTCAATAGCGAAGGAACGCAAAAAAAAGAATATAACAACGAAAAATGCGAATAACGTGGAAATACGATGTGTGACCCTAACGATAATGTCCATTAAAATGGAATTAAAATAAGCTAGATGAAATCAAATGGAACTCATTCATCATATATTAGGTGTACATACAAAAATACAGAACTGTGAACAGCAAATATTTCGACGCTCGAAAAATGTAATTCGTTGTCAATGAAATTGTCCCGAAACTGCAGTTCACTAGGTCGAATGTATTCTGCCGAAGAAATCTCCATCACGCTCCGTTCTCAAGAACTGCTCGAAGACGGTAAAGCGCAAGTGTTTTCAACCAGTGTCTCATACGACGGTTATAGAAGCGGCAACGAACCGTACGCTTGAGATGTTACGTTCCACTTCGACGTGGAAGATACGTCGAGCTAGTAAGACAGATCAGCCTAGGATAGGAACGGGGGCGAGATGAGATCATCGACCGTTGAACGATACGCTGAGCTCAGCAGCCGAGAGATGCTCGACGTGACAAGCTCCTTTTTACCATAAAGACGGAACGATGAGACGGTTTGAAGATGTTTCCTGTCCCATTAACAACGGATCATTACTCTCGAGCTATCGATTTGAAGAACCAAGTGGAACTTGGGTCCAGCTCCGAGTCACCGAGCACCCACAGTTGAAAACCTTAGAGGCTAGTACATTTACCATTTATTATTTTAATTTTGTTTTAACTATCTCTTCGGACTCAAGCTTCCAGTGAACACTGAACGCCTAGATTTAAAACTATTCTATATCAATGGATATTAAAAAAATATATATACCTAATATACTCTCTTTCATCTGTTATTTCCTTTGAATCTGAGTTGTTCAAAGAATCTATAGCTAATAAATTGAGGGTGATATACTCAAGGGGATGATTTCTCCATAGTTTGACTATTACGCCAAGCGCATTCACCCATGTGGGCATTTTATGAGCAGAATAGCTACAGTCCTATTGTCGAAAGCATTTTGTATTCTCCCAGCGACCAACCAACATTAGGAAAACGAAGAAGAGGTGGAAGAGGAGGAGGAAGAAGAGAAGGAGGAGGAAGTAGAGGAGGAGGAGAAGGAAGTAGAGGAGGAGGAGGAGGAGGATGTAGAGGATGAGGAGGAAGTAGAGGAGGATGAGGATGTAGAGGAGGTGGAGGAGGTAGAGGATGAGGAGGAAGTAGAGGATGAGGAGGAAGTAGAGGAGGAGGAGAAAGTAGAGGATGATGAGGAGAATATCATAGAGCAATTAATTTCGATTTAGGAAAAAATATCACATCAAATTCCGAAACTCAATTTAAAAAATCAAATAACTTAATCCAAATTCAATTTTTTTGTTTTATTTTTCTTCAATTAAAAAAAATATATTTTTTTTTAGTTTTTATCCTTATTTTTTACTTATGTTTATTAATTTCATTTTTAAATTTCTTCAAAACAATTGTTATAAAAATTTTTCTTACCCATGGAGATGATGAATAATGTCAAAAAAAGCAATAGTAATAAAACGCAATGAATTCCACGAATTCAGCCATGTTTTGTAGGTTAAATTGACTGAACGTTAGAAATGATTAGTTTTCTTCCTTTTCAAAATATTAACGTAAAACATTTAATTACTAAAAGTATTGGTTTTTTGTTTATTTATTTTATATTTAAACGATTCATTCGTGCATTAACGAATACTACCAATTGTGCAAAAATTGCAATATTTTCTTTTATCGTTTCATTTTTCCTTTGCAGCATGATTGAAATTTAAATCAATCGACGAAAATGAAACTTGTTTCTCTTATATCTCTGTGAATTCCATTTCCACCCGAAACTCGAGTGCTCGCATTTTTCGCTCACCAATAACAGTTGAAATGTCTACGTGTACTTTGTTTCACGTCGGCGAATAAGGAAATGAGGCGAAGTCAGGTTGACACGCCTTCAGGGGCGAAAAAAAATTGTTGAACGGGCGGAATTGAAACCGAAAGGAACTAAGTGGGCCAACGACGGTTCGAAGACTGACACCGAGGCATTCGTCTCTTTTGCCGTCGGTTGGCTCGTTTTCGAAAAATAGGTACACTTAGCGACGAGGGCGGTTACGGATGAGCTTTTGCAAACACACTCGTGGCCTGCAGGCGTTCGTTCTTTCGAGATGGACGAAGAGATTGCTTCGTCTCGTTTCTTCCTTTCGTCTTCCTAGTACCAACATCATTTCCAATTTCTCCCGGCTGAGGAAAATTGTTTCAACCGAGCACTCGCCGATATTACATTCGTTTCGTTCCAAACGGCTGCCTCTGAAATTAAAATGTTTTACAACAACGGAGACGGACGAAAAATTGTTGATAATCTAGCGCTTGCAATGCGGAATTTTTAATTTTTACTCACGATTTTTTTTAAACATTCAAAAAAATAATAAGTTGATAATAAGATAATATGATAATAAGATAATGACGTTCGATTGATGAAAAAAATTTGTACTCGTAGTGGAAATATCGAATAGCCTATAAGGCGATCGGATCAAATTAAGAGCTAAATTTTTCGGCGAAAAATCAACTAATTGTCAATCCATCAATTAATTAGTACAGAAGTCAATTTTATTTCCATGTTCGCATAGTCGATGGAAGTATTGCGATTGTCTGAAAAGTTGAATTTCGAACGGAGGCCTTTTCGGAAGAAATTTTCATAGAATCAATCTGTTGTTTTCAGAATCACTTTCTGAACAATTGTCTGTGTGTCCGTGGCGAAAATAAAAATTTCCACATCTCCCTGAAAAATGAATGAAACTGAATGAAATTTTCAGGAAATGTTGTCAGAGTGAATTAGCAAAATTAGCTTTTATTGAATTTTGGATAACTCACTGAGCATTCGAGCTCGAGCATTCCGAACATTTGTGATCGTTTCCTCCCAGCAACGGATAGACAACTATAAAAAAAAAAAATGAAAAATAAAAAATAATAATAAAAAAAAACTCAAACAACAATGCGGTCATTTCGATTGATTTTTATATTCTTTAATTCTCAAATTAAAAGTTAAATTATTCGCCTACCGGTACAGCCGGTGTTTGACGACCATTCCAACGGTATAGAACGATTATTATCGCTCCAAAAATTGGTACAATGCGTACCTTATCATCTACACAATGCATGTTTCTCTCGTACTTCATTCTGATCCTCATCCTCATTATATGCTCTGTTCAAGAGAAGTCGTTTAAACTTCGACAAGCTCGGATATGAAGGGCTCGAGAGCTTGTGCCGGACTAAGCGTTGTAGCTCACAAGCTTTGACATCATCTTCCCCTGGTCTAGTTTACACCCGAGATCTCATAACTACGGCTCTCCGTCAAGGCTAAGTTGGACGTTTCCTTCAGAAGAACACGTTCGCATTGCGACAAGTCGGCACAAGACGCAGATTACGACGGCTGCCGAGTTCGAGAGGAGAAAGGAGGCGGCGGAAAGCGAAGGAAAGCGGAACATGTCGCGAGGAGTTTGCCGACAAGAAGCGCATAATAGTTTACAAAGTTATTCCGAAACGCAAACTCCGTTATAGCGAGTTAAAGACAAACGGGCGAATCTCGCCGAGCTGGCGCAAATCCCTTGATGCTCGAAAAAGACTCTCGGATTTGGCGTTATTACCCTTGAAAAACCAACTTCGGCATAAACTCGCATTTCGCCACGCGAGCTAAAGGTTTTGTTTATATTCGACAACTTCGTACTCATGCAGTAAAGTTTTCCCTCAACCTCGCTTAATATTCCTTATTATCTGAGAAATTAAAATAAAACTAACGCGAATTTTAACCGCCGAACTTCTTGCACGGGTTTAATAGAATCTCGTTCGTTTTATAAATCCTTAATCTGTCTGAAAGACAACTAAGGAAGTTCATGCCGCTGGCAACTCGTATACTCTCAATACCTGTCGCCTCACATTTCCAGAAATCGAAGAAAAATTCTGTTCAGTTCAAGCAGAGAAATGTAAGAGCGCGATTTTATTAAATCGCTGTGTGTATTGGACAACATCTGATTTTCAGACAATTTCTGATACCTCAATATCGCACCCGCTCTACCAATCTATTTCACATTCAGACTACACTTATAAACTATCTCTACAATAATCCCCTTCTTCGAGCATTACATACGTTGCATACGTTACATACATTACACACGTTACAGACGTTACATACGTTACATACATTACATACTTTACATACATTAGATACTTTACATACGTTACATACTTCACATACATTAGATACTTTACATACGTTACATACGTTACGTGCATTACGTACGTTACATACGTTACGTGCATTACGTACGTTACATACGTTACGTACATTACGTACGTTACGTACATTACATACATTACTTACATAACATACATTACATGCGTTACATTCGTTACATGCGCTACATTCGTTACATGCGTTACATTCGTTACATGCGTTACACGCGTTACATTCGTTACACGCGTTACATTCGTTACATGCGTTACATACGCTACATACGTAACATACGTTACCTACATAAGTTACATACGTTACATACATTACATACATGACATACGTTACGTAATGTTTACGTGTTTTTATCACGAACAGTTGCTTTGATGTGCTTGAGTTATGTACTCTTTTCGCTCGTTACAAGTTGGTTAAAGTAAAAACAGACGAATCGCGTAATAGCAACCGCTGAAGTGGAAAAGGGTTATTGCCGCGGCGAAAATTTTCATTCTCGTCGTCTTCGAATTGCTCCGACGTCAACTCGTACACCATTTAGCGCCCCTCGAGAGCCGTTCGGACGAAATGAAATGGTTTCGGCATAACGTTCTTCCTTAGCACTCCATAAAACGAACATTTCTTCATTCCGACCGCGTTGTGCTCAGAAAATGGGCAATAGGTGCTCATTTTGTGAATGAATCCTAATGAAATTTTAAGAGAATGTTCTCCAAATAATTGGCCGTTTCCGGATTCTGGATGAAACAGAGTAATTCCGAAATATACGTGGCATATCTCCGTGAAAAATGAATGAAACTCATTGGAATTCCCAGGGAATGTTTTCCCAGTAATTGTGGAAAATTCGTCTTTTTTCGTATTTTGGATAGCACATAAAAGCACACTAAAGTTTTTTCTAATTCGATTTTTATAGGAAATAAGAGTTAATATTTTTCTACGAGGTCAATAAATTTTTCTATGAGGTCTTAAAATGTTCGTTATGGCGAGCAGATGACGCTTGTTTTTTTGGTATTGGGTCACACGCCGTATCTCCACGCCATGAGCCTTTTTCACGATTTTGGTAGTGCGTATTTTGTATTTTGATTTTTACAGGCCGCGAAAACCAATATATTTTAACGTTCTAGGTCTTGAAATGTTCGGGACGGCGATTGGATGATGCCTGATTTTCATCAAGCGGGTCACATACAGTACTTGAGCGTAATTCAAATATTGACAATATTTTGATTTGCTCAGGCTACAAAAATGATAATATTAAACGCTGGGGGACTTGAATGTTTCTTCATGTCAGCTGAATGTCGTTTGATTTTTATAATCGGTGTCACACACCGTACGTCCTCGTAATTCGTCTTTTCGGTTATTGTAATTGTAAGCTTCCGAATATTTGGATCTCTGCGTAAAAAATGGCTCCATTTCACAAAACTGGTTTTATTTCGGTTGAATCACACACCGTACTTCCGCCGTATGCGGTTTGTTGACTGTTTCGATATTTACAGGACGCGAAAAAATCAATATCTTTGACGCTGGAGGTTCAAAAATATAATCCCATATTACAAAAATTGGCTTTAATCATTATGTTAGGCTCACATACTGCACTTCCGAATTATTAACGTAACTGGTGAGTTTTTCTATTTTTGTGCTCTCCTAGCTAGTTTTTCATCAATAACAGAGTAATAATCATATTAAGAGTGAAAAAGTAAAAATAATAACAGAGCAATAATGTTGCGCCGTTAGTACGAGCTTCTTGATTTTATAATTTGTTTATTCTTGTAACCGACTCAAACATGGAAGTACTGTGTGATCATGCACACCTCTGGTTTTATTTTAGGGTCCCCTTGCAGAAAAAAAATCCATTTCAACTTTTATTGTATCGTTAGACTCACACACCGTAACTCCGCGTTATTAACCTAATTCGCGCATTTTTCGGTTTTTCTCTAGTTTTTCATCAACAATTGTATTTCAGTGATGTGGCGGCCTTTGAATGAGTTCCTCGATTTTATAATTGGTTATACTTGTCTGTCCGATCAAACATGGAACTTTCTATGTATTCCACTGGTTGATTTTTACTGGTTTTATTGGCTATTGGTCTTTCCTCTGTTTTGCCGTTCGCCGGGCTAACGTGTTTGATTATGTTGTGCGCAGGGAATCGTTAGGACGAAGGCGTTTTCCGCTTAGGCCGCGGCAAGTCGGATTCAACCCTTATCAGTGACCTTCTTGATACGTCTCCCGTAATTACAGCCCCTTGCCCGTCCCGTTTTCCTGAACGCTGCATCTCCCCGTACACAGCGAGAGTCCGAGAAATCCCCTAGGCAATTTAACGCCAGATCCCATCCCTTTCGAGCAATGCCTCGTTTCGCCAAGGGCCGAACCAGATAAAACGAGCGGTCGACGTCGGATAAATTGGCTTCGAAGTCTATTTCTCCCGATAGTATCCCCGGATGAACATTCACTTACTTAAGGGAAAAAAGTTCAATCGACTCACCTTCGTAACAAAAGCTATATAGAAGAAGGAATCGAGTTATTTACGACCCTCTGCATCAGCGCTAATATATTCTGCTGGATTACGTTCGCTTGAAATTTCGAAACAGTCGACGCAATAGGGCTAAAAATTAATTTCTCGTACATTTTTGGATAGAATTCGCCCAAATGTAATGCCTTGGTCTTTTGAAGTAAATTTCAGAGATAATTGAAAACACTTCAATCGCGTTGCGGGAGTATTCGGAAGCTGGAAATAACCTCAATTTGCTTTATTGGTGCTGAATAAATGTAATCCAGGAGAGCACCGTGTTACACTAAAAATCTTTTTCTAGTTTTTTTGTTTATAACTTCCAAACGGCGCATTCTAGCGAAAAATGCAACATACGGAAAATAAAAGATATTAAATTCCGAGTCGAACGGTTTTGCGAAATTCAAAATTTAATCGATTTAATATAGGTGCAATCGACTGAGAAATATTGACGGTTTTTTGTCCAAGGACAATTCCTATAGCCTGGAGTGAATTCGCATTGAAAAATAATAATTTCTGCAAGTAAAATTGACCGAATTTCAAAGTTGTGGGGCTTTTTAATATTCTTCACAAACCATATTGGTAGTCTGGATCGATAAAATTTCAATTATTAGGATATCATTCTTCAAAAATTTAACACACTTCAATTTATTTCATTTTGCACTTTTCGCTGAGTTTTGAACTTATAAACCAAAAAAATAAAAATAATATGTAAAAATCTCGATGGCATATTAAAATGAACAAACGTTCAGACACGAACCATTTATATAAAACTGCATTTTCAAAGAAGATAGTGGTTGGAAAATATTAATATAAAATAAAACAGTTTTTGGTCGAACTCATTAGTGAAAGTGTTTTTTATTTTCAAGAATTTTTATACTGATTTCAATTATTAATGATCCAATTTTCAAACCTTTTTTCAAATTTCATAAGATTTTCTACATCGATAGTTTTAATATTTATTTGATAACCTTGATTTAATGATTTTTTTAAATGATTTAGATGGAGATTTTTTTATAATGATATTAAATAATTATAAATTGATAGATGATTCACTTTTTATTGATTTCTATGATGGTGATATTATTGATGATTTTTAAAATAATTTGAATGACTTTGATTATCTTTTGGTAGTTTTGATGTTTTTTGAAAATGATGTGATTATTTTTATAACAGTAACTTTTATATAATATATAAAATAAAATATGGTGATTTATTATTAGGGGAGGTAGTTCAATCAATCAGGGAATGGTCATAATATAAATCAGAAGGTAATTCAATATTTTTAAAATTTCAAGTTATTTTCAAGATTGTTTACGTACCTATTTAATTATTTTCTAAATGCTCAAAAAGTCCCCGGGGCAAATTAATAAAATAAAATATTCCCCCCTCAAAAAAAAGTGTGCGAGTAAATCGACAGTGTAAAAGTAGAAAGTTCAAAGTGAGTCAAAATTAAGCCAGCATAACAGCTTTAATATGTATTGACAATGGAACAATCATGCGATTATTGTTTTCGCCTCGCGATCAAAAATAACAATCCGATAATCTTCTTTTGATTGCTTGGCTGTCTTTTTCCGTTTGCTTCCCAAATAATTGCGCTCGGATCTTGTTAGCTTTGATAAGGTCGACTCGAATTATCGCAAATACTATCCGTTGGCTGAAAAGAAATCCCGAGTACGTGCACGCTTCCGTTTTCTCGAACCCGTAAACCGTTTAAACTCGATCGGGGTTTAAAGTGAATTTGTATGCGCGAAAGCGGAGCTTATGAAAACAGAAACCGTCGTCGGGCTCTATTACACCACCTGAGGAGTCGATTAAATTTTAAGTGAAGCCCTGAGAGCTTCGGCACGCACTGTTGAAAAGTGAGCCAACCTTGGGTATTATTCTAATAAACTAAATTGCTTACCTCATAGCACGCCGACCTCTTTTACGTAAAGCAAGTATTCAGTTAACATTGTAGATTGAGGCCGTCCCCGTTTCTGTCGAGTTTTCATTACTATTTACGATAATAATGCTAATACTAAGGCAATTTTCCCAAAGCTTCTCTCGGGGGATAATTTTGGATTCGATAATCACATTCTTTATATTGGTAGAGTCTGATCTAGGTGCGAACAGTGGCTGAAAAGGCGAATCAAGTAACGTATTGGAGTACCTTAGTAAAGTAAATGTAAAGTAAACAAGAAATTTCACCTTGGATTTTCGTCCAACTGGGATATTTTCCCATCATGGACGTCGTCAGCCGTTCACATAGGGATATCAGATGATTATCAATCGATCCTGCACACACTAATTCTGACGATTTCCCTCGTGGCTACTCATTGCCTCTACCCCCCTGAGTGTGAAGGACGAAGGGTTGGGCCAAACATGAGTTTGACCCACGCCAGATTCGAACCCAGCACCACCGTGTAGAGAGCTAACGCTCCATACCACTACACCACGGGTGGCCCGTATTGCAGTTCCTATTTTTTCCGACTAAATACATCGTTGTAAGCTGGTTGATTCCGAGGCGAAATCGTTTCCTGGTTGAGAAATCGTGTAAATTGCAAAAAATCCGGTGAAAATTGTGGAATCGTTTTGATTGATCAAAAAACGTCGCATTTAATGTGAAATACACACAGGTGCCAAAAAATGATATAATTTTTTTTCTGTGTTGTTTTTTCTTCATTCTAGAATTATATACGTGCATTTTCTTACCATAATTATTGTCACCACTCATTATACCACTATGGCGCTGTGCTCGCCTAGAATGTTTTCTTTTTTTCTCTTTGTATTCATGTCGATTAGGTTCACGCCCTTACAATATATAAATAGATAATAAAATAAATAAATGTAAAAATTTACGTACCATAATTTGTTGAGCACTTTCGCCCATTCGGGTATCTTCAGGGCGACGGAGAGCCTTGGGGTCCACAGCAACGTTGCCCTGAGGATGCCCGAACGGGCGAAAGTGCTCGGCCAGCTAATAAAGAATTGGAGAATGAGTCGCCTGGTTTTTCTCCCCCTCACAACCCCCGGACATCAAGAAATGAAGGAAAAGAATAATTTGTTACGTTTATTTTATGAGTTCGAAGATGTTTTTTGAATGAAAGGTTTTTTGTTTGTTTTTATTTTCGAGGACATCTGAACGGACTTGTAGTTGTTTAAACTCTGGTTGACCTGCGTTTTAAATATGTATTTATTTATATTTTTTATGTTTATTTATTAATTTCATTTTCTATTCTTGTTTTTGTAATTTTCATTCTTTTATTCATTTTTCTATTGAAATATTATTTTTTATTATTACCCTACTTCAAAAGGTGAAGGTTACTATGGTTGCCTACGAATCTTGGTCTAACAATGGCTCGATAATTTAACCAAATCGCTATACCTCTATTTTAACTGAATTTCAGGGGTTTTCAAGGGGAGAAAATTCATATTACCCAACGCTTTTCAGACAAAGGTACTATCAATGTCTATAGATTTTTGAACGCAGAATCGAATGAGACCATCCTGGGGACAAGCTAACGGAGCTTTCGTGTAGGCTGCGAAATTTCGGGTAAATTTCGAGAATTTTATTTGGAGCTATTAAAATCGTTCTACACTCGTTGGACTTCAAACACTCTCTTCAGCTGTACTGTTAGGAGAATAATTTCGATTTTAATTTGAACATTAAGAGAAATTATAACGACCATACTCAGTTGCGGCAGAGTTTCCTCCGATAGTTGCCAAGCTGTTTTTCGGTGGGAACGTTCACATGCGGACAAGTTATCGTCACAAACTATAATTATTATAATATAAGGATGATTGCTGTAGCTTATCATGATATTTTCCTTATAATCATTTTATGGACGAATTTCAACTATTTTTTCTCCAATTTTATTGTATAGTGAAATACGGAATAAGTGGGAATCACTTTCACATTTTCATACCCGAAGATATTTATTTATTTCTTCATATTATTTTATTTATTTTTTATTTTTTTTTTTATTTTTTATTATTTTTTTTTTTTTTGATAATTTAATAGGTACAAAAAATCGTACTTCTTGAAGATGCCCGAGATGGCAAAAGGGCTCAACCTAAAATTAAAACTATACAAGAAAATTATTTCAATACTCCCGATCTCAACGCAATAATCCTACAATGGGTTTTTTGAACGCAGACTGTTCGAGTAGAAGAACTTAAATTCAATAGGTTTCCCTGGAAATTAAAAAAAATATACAAGAGCGGAGATTATTTTTCAAATCATCCGTATTGTTTATTTAAGACAGGAAGGTCGGCTATGAAATAGTGAGAGCAACAGGCTACGTCCCTATCGCAGTCGTTTTGCGGTCGTCAATCCAATGAAAGTTTTATTGCTTCCGCGGACACCCTCTGACTATTTCACCCCGGCCATTACTCCCATTCGAGTCGGCCGTCCATTTGAAGTCGAACATTCGTCTTCGATCGCCCGATGTCTGACCGTTCTCCACAATTCATCGTCTAGCCTTACGATCGGACATTCGGAATAATTACCAACTCGCGCTATTACGATTTCGACAAAATTGCTTTCGTAAAAAACCTGCGAAAAATCAACATTCGGATATCGAGTGAAACATAGGCCGCCAGTTAGCGTGCATTAACTGGAAAAAGAGCTAATTCAATTAGAGCTGATAATAACAGCTGATACGATTAAAATATGTCCGAAAAATTCGTTAATAATGAGAAGGAGCAATTTCAATAATTTGCTGTCTGTATCTCTCTTCTCGACTCACCGTTCCAACACAAGCCGCAATTCCAGAATTCGATCATTTTTCACCGGCGTCAATGGCAAATAAAATTATGACAGGACGGGAGGTTAGTTAGTATTTTATATCCCCTCTCCTTTTATATCTCTTTTATTTTTATTTTTCTGTTCAACGTGTGTGCAATATAATCCTGTCAACTGGGCTCGTCCCGTATCTCTGAATAAATAAATATCCGACATTACACTTTGATCTTAGCCAAAAGGCCGAGAAGCGATAGCAGCATTGGGGATAGTGTCCAGACATGCCCGGTGTGCAGAAGTGGTGAAATTGAGAACGCGTATCATTTCGTGGGTACACCGCATATGTCACAATACGGCTGAAGATCATTGGTGAGAGGGAAATATCAAGAGCTGAGTTTTTGAATTTTTTGAGAAACTGTGATGGACGGCTGGTCAAATTTTGCAAGGTATCATGGCAGCTCAGAGTAAAAACTATGATGGAATATGGACTGTGGGACGTATGAAGTAATAAAAGTTGTCAAGCACCTAACGAGCAGTAGAGTATTAAAAAAAAATAAATAAATAAATGAAAAAACTTGATGAAGCGAACTCTATCAGACGGTCATTGGACCATGATTATATGTGTCTCCTTGATTTTGTTATGCTATAAAAATGGATATTTGATTGATAATAAAGCATGATTTCTTCTTCTTCTATATCCGATATTACGGACAGGTTCGAAGACTCTATTTAAGTGCGCGTATTTCTAACAATATAGGCCACATTGTATTTTATTGGTCTATCAGTAAACCAGTTGAATCGATCGGATAAAATCGCCTTTTGCGAATTCGAATTACGCCCAATAAATTTCAACTCATCGGAGCGTTTGCTAGGCCGGTCATTAATCATTGAAAATACGAGCATGGCTCGATGAGCTAACGATGCGACGTCAACGGAACTCGCTTCATTAGCCGAGAACTCCATCATCCCGGTTTGTTCACGTTTGCTGGACACGAGCTCGGATAGGCAATGATGCTGGTCGGATAAAGATAGGGTAGGTGGGGGCAAAGGTTGGCAGTTTCTAGTTTTCAATTTTGGTTTATTATTCAATAATAAACCATTGTAATCGCCCAAGAAAAAAAAATTTCTAACCCCCCCTCAAAAGTTGATGTTTTACGTTTCAAGGCACGTAGAATCCGAATATCCAATAAAAAAATTTCTGTCCGTACGCCGTACGCCGTACGCCGTTAGCAGTTTTCCGGCCAAACTGTAAGAGCTAAAAATTTGAAATTTTCACCAAAAATCAATCTCGGTCCTACGACGGCCCAATTCATGAACCAACTTGCTAGCTCAATTTTAAGGGTATTTTTGGGGGGTTTTGAGGGGGAGAAAATTCATATTTTCCAAGGTTTTTCAGAGAAATGTGTACGTGGTATCAAATTATATAGATTTTTGGACGCTGAATCGAATGAGACCATCGCCGGGTCGATAGCTTTATTGGTTCTCGAGTTATCGCAGCTTTTGTGAAAAATTTGGGAGATTTTCAGAAATTTGACACGAGGGTATAACTCGAGAGCTCTTGGAGCTATAAAAATCGTTCTATACTCATTGGAATGGTCTTCAAACACTCTCTCCAGCTGTACCGTTAGGCAAAAAGTTTAGCTTTTAATTAGGAAATTAAGAAAAATAAAAATGATTAAAATTACAATAGTTGCTACGGAGTTTTCCCCTATAGTTACCATCTGTTTTTCGGTGGGAACGTTCACAAATGTTCGGAATATTTAAAATGACAAATGGATAGTCTTCTTAAATCAATATTGAAGCGAAATAATAATAAACCACTGTACAATCATTTGCAGCGTTTTTCAAAGACCTCTGTTTTGATTTGGTTTCACCGAAAGTGGCTTATGTTGTAGTTGGGTACCTCCCCCGCCTCAAGTAAAAAGAACAAATTTTTCTTAGAATGAGTTACGGTAAAATTTCCCTTTTTAGCACCAGTCTGACAAATCGGGTTCTTAGCGGTCTTCAGCCATTTCAATGCGGTGCCCAGAGAATAAAGTTCTCCAGCAATATCATACCTCTTGCGTCAAACTAACCAACGGAAAACCGTACTTCAATATACTCTGTTGGAAAATCTATAGCGTAGCGAAGCTTAAATCCCCCGCATACGAAAGCTGTTCTCGTCGCTTCCGCCGTTTGTTTTCTGCTCGCGTGAGGAGGTTGAATTTACGTTCTGGCGCGGGACTTAAGCGCCTCCGCAACCCTTGAACTTCCTTATTCAGTTATGCAGTTGGTAGAACCTCGTTCAAAGCGAACTGGAAAGCCTGAAGAGCAGTAATCAACGTAGTTCTGAGGTTCTCTGACACGTATGGGGCTGTAGGCGGCCATTTAAGCATCGTCCGTTCGAGCTACATTTCAATTAACGCTTGAATAAAATACTCGCCCGTTTTGCTCTCAACGAGTTAAAAATCCTGCGAATGACATTCAAACATCTTAATGTTATAAATTAATAAGTATCTGAAGTCCAATTTTTTCGGGAATCGAATTATTATCAAATTTAATTACTGTAATAATTATTGGCGAACTTTCCCTCTTATAATAGCGGTTCATTTTGTGCTCGCTTCGGTTTAGAAATCGTTCAAATTGAGTATCGAGTAGTATCGAGTCATTGCGAGTTCGTTGGCCTGATGGGAGCAGAATCGTTTTTCAAATTTGACCTTCTACATAGCCGAATAACAATGAAAATCCGAAAATGGAAATTGAAATGTATCCAATTCTATGTATTTTTGGGAGCGGAATCGAATGAGACCGTACCGAAGTCGGTAGCTTGAACGGTTCTCGAGTAATTCTGGTTAGGGCTGGTTAGCCTCAATGAAGGAAAAATATCTGAGTTTGCGATTTTTTGGAAATGTATTGCATAACAATTTTCTTGGTTATTGGATGGAGCGCCAATTTCAACCACTTCCACTACAAATTTGCAACATAAAGTGTTGATTCCTGCTCCCAGATTTTTTTTTGCGTTTCAATTTAAATATTTTCTATTTTCGACCATACCTCACTAAATTTCCTCAATATAGCACGCTAATTCATCGCCAAAGACAACGTTGGCAAGATTTTCAATTTTCCCATCTTTCAAGCGCCAAACCGAATTCGTTTTTCTCCCCCTCAATCTCAACAACGTTTCATTTATTAGTTAGAGCGCAAGTGATACCGAAATCATGAAAACAAACTTTTCCCACGAACTATGTTTTTCAGTATATCTCCAATTTTAAAAACGTTTCAAAGACGAAAATGGAAATTTCGGATTTTTTCAGCCGATGCTCTTAACTTTTAAATAAGTACTATTTTCCGTCAATTTCTACCTCTTCAATCAATCGCTTATGTCTCCCCCAATCATCGTTTTCCAGTTTTACGTAGATCCTTGAACGAGGAATTCGGAAAAAATCCACCGCACGTCCATTATTCAACGAACGGAAACTTTTCCAACGAAAGCTTGTATGGCACGTAAGCAATCACGAAGTTAAGCTTGTTTCCGGCGTCTCAACGATACCTACACGTTGCAAACTATTCGCCCGGCAAACTCGAACTTCCGCGTGTAGAATTTCGCTCGCTTCAAAGGGAACTATTAATTAAAAATAAAGTTCGAGGCCCTGTTGAAACTGAGGCCCGGAGATGGCCCGAACCGCATCTGCTCTGCGGTTCTCTTTTCCCTCTTTGGACCTCGAATTGTTTTCAGGATATTGACTTTCCTGTTCGCACCAGCGAATAGGAAACCCATCGCGTCTTACGAGTTGTAGGCATTAGGAAGTTTTTCTTCGACGTTTGTCATACATTTCGGCCTGTTCGTGGCCGGGCACTCCAACAGAATTTTCTTGCCGACCGAGACTTTGCGAATTCGCCGGAAAACTTCCTATGAAAACTTTCTCGGTTTACCTTGATCAAGGGCGGATGTGGAAACAATGTCTGTAGCTAAGGAAGTTTCCTGCGCGAGACATTGTCTCACTGAAATGAAAAGTCAAAATAAAAAGTAAATCAATAGTACATTTAAAAAAAGGAATTATTGAAAATAGTAGGTGAATAATAATAATTCGAATAATAAAAATATATTATTATTATTATCTCGGTAATTAAAAATAAAAATATTAATATTAGGATAAACACAATTTAATAAATTGTAAAAATAAATTAAAATATGGATTAGTGTAAACAATAAATTAAAAATCAATAATAAAACATACCTAGATAGTTAAAATATACCATAATAATAATAATAAATTGTAAACAATTGAATTAAGTTCAAATAATAAAAAAAGCAAAATTAAAGATAAAAATTTACCAATTTAGGTATAAGTTGAACATTTAGAGTTTTTTGTTAATTGAAATAGAGGAAAACACGAAAGAATTTTCCCCCACTTTTCAGCGTTGGTTGCATTAACTTCTAGTTACTTAATTACATTATTCACGTTGCGAAAACAATTTAAAAATGATAAATTAACACACATTTGAATAGAATCGAAATAGTTATCAGCATTATTTATCACGAAACTCGATGATGGAGAAAGGTTGTGATTGGAAATAGTTCTAGTAGGAAAAATTAAATTAAATTAAATGCGGAAATTGATAGAAAGCAGAAAATAAATTATAAGTTCGGTAGATAAAAGTTTTGGAATATATACCTATGGATCTTATTCATCTACAGCTCAACAGGTAAGATATTCAAAATTCGATACAATTCTAAATCTGTATTTAGTGTAATATACACAGAAACAGATTTTCCATGTTTTCAACTTTTTTTTTTGGATCGCGTGCCAACAGGAACGTTCTTGTCGGCTCGAAAAAAGATTACTTGTGAAAAAATACATCTCAAGACGTAAAGTTTGCGGCTAAATCTAATTTTTCGGTCAAAGAATTTATCCTCTCGTGCTCGGTTCTCATTCAAAACACATCAAAAGAGAGTTTCCCCGAATAACTTTTACTCGACTTTAGCTTTCGTATATCTGATTATATTTTCATTATTGCGCTTCGAAGAAAAGCTACTGTTCAAGTTCCGAGCTCGGCGTGAATTTACACCGCGAGATAAGTTCGCAGAAATTGTGCCGTTCATTTTCATCAAGAAAGTCCCGTTCATTAATTTGAAATAAAAACATCCAGCGATCGTCAAAAGAAAAAAGACTTTTGAAGAGAATTTTCTTTCCCATGTTTACCTAGTGAACGGAAGTTCGCATTTTTAACAGCTCCGCCGTTAGAACAGGAGCGATGACGGTAACATCATAATATCAGAAATTATTTTTTTTAAAGTTGCTGTATTTTTACTTTTCAATTAACTTGAAAAAAATCTGTTCATCAAAAAGCTACGATTCTTGTTTTACACGTACGTTCATGTTGAATATTTCAATGTATTTTTAATTACTACGCGTCGATAGGGCAATGAGGGACGTGGTATTTAAAAATCGTTTTTCTATTTTTGGGTTCTCCTCGCTAATTATTCAATAACAGTTGTGGAGTACATACGTTGGTATTAGTTTATTGATCTTACACCTGCAAACGATTCAAACATGAAAGTACTGTGTGATCTCTACAAACCACTTGTTTTCTAGTTTTTTTTTTTTTTTTTTTAGTTTTTTCTGAAACCCGTGTATGATAGCTCAAGCATGCTGCTCGATTCCACCTCGATCCTTTCGGTTGCTTAGGTGTGTCGATTTTCTAGGAGCTGTTTGAGTTTCATTATTTTCTCGAGGCTTCCTCTATCGCTTCAGCCCAATTTTCAGACACAGGAACGCTTTTTTACGTTTCGTTTATCACGTCCAGATGCGATGCGTGTCAATAATTATCGTTGGTCTTCGAAACTGCCCTCATTCAGGTGCAAGATTTTCATGGAGTTTGGCAGCTTCCTCTCTCCAAATAGAATATAGTTATTTGACATTGTTTCGAAAAAGTTGAGTAACAATCAAGTTGTTAGAGAATAAGTAGGGTCGGAACCTAGTAAAAAATACGCGAGCATTTCAAAACCAAAAATAAATATCAATAATATCGCAAAATAGTTTCAGTTGCATCGAACAGTCAAGTATTGTCAGGAAAAATACGCCAGAGTCCAAAACAAAGGAAGGGCGCTGAAGACTTTAAACCTGGACGCAAGAGAAGGTCGCAGAGAGGTTACAAGGCGTTTTCTAATTTTTACGAAAAATCTACACGGAAATACATCCATCAATGATTAATCTACTCGGTACAAGAGAAGCGTTATGGAGTAGATAGGAAATCCTATTCCATCTTCGAAACTCATCGATTATTTCGACGGGTCGATGAGGATATTTTAAACAATTTCAAGAGCGCTGGGGACGATAGGGACGGCGTTGACAGTGATGGAAAGGCATCTAGAGCGAGTTCACGCAGTCGCCTGAAGCGGAGATTAATTCGCTCATGGGCAAGAGAGCGGATTAATCTCGGCGAAGTTCTCACGCAGGAAAATTGAGCGATTCGACCCTTCGAATATCGATGATAATCTTCAATTTCGTTAGTTTTTCAAGTAAAGCTTGTCTCAATTTTTTCAAGTCGAAAACAGGGAAAAAAATCATTAAAGTGGAAAAACTAGGGGAAGGAGAGAGTTGCGAAATTCATATCAGGCAGCCGATGGCGCGAGTTGCACGCAGTGTTGCCAGGTCCCAACCGGTGGTTTGGGGGAACCCTCGACAAGAAAAAGGGGGAAGGGGAAAATGGGTATTTTTTCTAACGAAAAGAAGGTAAAACCAGGCGACTCATTCTCCAATTCTTTATTAGCTGGCCGAGCACTTTCGCCCATTCGGGCATCCTCAGGGCGACCTAATTATATATCATTTAATATTCATTATCGCGGAGGCACAGAACAATCATACAATTTTTTAGAATTCTCAAGCTACTTACGTGGAGCCATTACGTGGTTTTTCTCCACCTCACAACCCCCGGACATCAAGAAATGCGACGAGAAGGAAAAGAAGAAAAGAAGGTAGATTTGGGAATTTCTAGCTCAAGTGAAGCGTGATTCTATAGACATTGAAGTAGACTCTGCTTATCAATATTGCGGGTGAGGGGATATATTGTGCAAAAATAAAAAATGGCCGTGGATGCCTTGTGATGGTGCTACGAAGCCCTGATGATGCCCGAATGGGCGAAAGTGCTTGGTAAGCCGAAAATAAAAAACAGGAGAACAAGTCGCCCTGGTTTTCTCCCCCTCAACCCCAACAACGAAAAATAAAAAATACTGTTCAATATTTTGCATTGATCAGAAGAATTTCTGGGAACCGTAAAAATTTTGTACATTGTTCTATGTTTGGTGTAAAAATGAGGAGCCTGTTATTTGTTGCATAATATTTCTTCAGTTTCTTTAGTAAACAATACCTATTCAACAGGCGGATGAATATGGGAATTCTTTGGCGTAAGTAATGATGCAATTAAAAAAAAAATTGATATCTAATAAAAATCACTTATAAAGAAGTAATAAAAATTAAAAAAATAAATAAATGAATTAACAGAATTTTTACCTTTTATAGAAAAAAAGTAGATAAAAGGGAAGCGAAAAATTAGATTGAGGGAGGATTTGGCGAAAAGTGGAAAGAGTAATTGTGTCTACGTTTTGGAGGAGTTTTCCCCCAAAAAGTGGACACCTGGCGCAACTGTTTTTCTTTGCGAATAGAGGACCCAGGTGAACCCACTGTATTAACGATTCTTTGTCAATTATTTGTTCGCCTTGAAGGGAATCGCGACAAAGCTCTGCAAAAAATACTCGATCGAGTTCAAGTCGCGGCCTGTAGGAATCCGTCACTTTTAAATGCCCAACAATTTCCGAGCGCCCTCTCAGCTCCGATCAATCTCCGTCAGTCGTTCTCTCGGACAAAACCAATTTTTACTGACGGTTTTCCCCGCTCTTCCCGTCCAAAAATAAACTCCATTCGTTCCCAGCGATTCCGAGGAGTAACTTTTCGATAATTTTCAATATCAATCTGCCTTGCTAAAAATTCAGCGATTCTGCGAAAACTTCGTTTAAAAGGGAACGTTTCCCCAGTTTGCAGATTACGAAGAGTATGTGCGATAAAGGGAATCTTCAAACCGTTTGCAAAATTACGGTATATTTTATGGAAACATATAAAACTACACAACCAGGAGGAGATGATTTGATCCACGATTGATTGAGGAACTGGCTGGAGGGATTTGGATGAAAAAATAAGGGTTGCTTAAAATTCGAGGCCATCGGCTGAAAAAATCGCCGATTTTTGATTTTCGGCCCTGATTTTTTGAAAAGATTTGAAATGTATCGAAAAACGTGTTTTGGGCGAAAAATCGCGATTGCGGAATTTTGTCTTTCGGCCGCCGTAACTCCTAAAGTAATGGATTTCTTATATACTAAGTGAATGCAAAATTGTAGCCAGATAAATTTCCTACATTTTTGTAATTGCAATTGTTAAGTTTGCTTTCACCTCCGCGGAGCTATAGCCGTCCAAAGTCGGAATTTAAGAATTTCGTTTAAAAAAAAACTCTCATGGGTGGAGCAAAATTGTGAAACGATAAAATTATTTTATGACGTTTTCGTCAATTAAATCGAAATTCCTGATGCAGTTAAATCGTACTTACTTAAAAAAATTAAAAAAAAAATATGTAAAAAAAAGTTAAAATCAAGGTCGAAAATCAAACCTTGATTTTTCGTGATGAAGGAAAATGTCAAAATTTGACTTTTTCCGCAGTTGATCGCGATTTTCTCGAAAAATTCTCACAACGCGATAAGATTTTATGAGCGCATTTGGTTCATGGATGAATTCTTCAAACGAAAAAGTACAAGAATTCGTTCGTTGGTCGATTTTTGCCGGAGCTAGAGCGGCCCGAAGCGAAAACCCAAAAAACCGTAGTATACATTTTTTTTTTTTTAATTTTTTTATTCACAATAACATTCACATAAAAAATAATCAAAGAAAATACACTCGAATATATTGAGAAACTGGGAATAGGTAATCAAATTTTGGTCATAGTGTCGTTCAGATGAGACAACTTCATCGGCTGGAAAAATCTTCTTTTTTTTAAATTAGGCCTCTGTTCAAATTTTATTGCGCTTTGAAATTTTATGACCCTGTTTTTTGCGTTTTTTCGCATGTTTTTCGCAAATAACTTTTGAACCGACCATTTCACATAGGTATATTACTCAGAGGCGAAAAAGAACTATCAAAATCCTACAATTTGATGTATTTAATTATATTTTTATGTTATGTCCCCGCGGAGCTATTCGCGATCAAAGAACATTCAAAACACGTTTTTTGACATAAAGTGGAATATATCTCGAGAACTATCATATACACTGGCAATTTTCTTATTTTTAATGAATTCTCCATTAAATTTCCTTCATTTTCTCCCACAGCACCTAATTGTTCCCATTTCGGGAACGTGACGAAAAAAATTCCAAAGTTAAAACTTCAAAAGTATGAATATCGTAAAAAATTCAAAAAATATTATCAATTGTTCGAATTCGATTATTTTCACTTCAAATTCGAATTATACGTCTAATTTCCTGTAAGAATCATTAATTAATCAAATTTGAACAGTACTGTAAGTATTTGCAACAGATTTTCAAAGTTGAAAAACGTAGGAGTGGCGTACTATTAAACCTGGAAAAACTGATAGTTGTCGTGAAATTACCACCGTTTTGACGTCATATTCGGATTCAGCGTTAAATTGCCTATAAGAATAGCTTTCAAAATCGCTTTAAAACAAAAATTTTATTTTTCACTATTACCGATGCCAGCGGAGCTCGGAATTTCGGCCGGTGAAAAACTCGATTTACGGAAAATAATTTCTCTGGCTCTGTTTAAATTTTTTTCACCAAATTTTTTGCTATGTACGTGTGTAAGGCGTTCAAATGAAGACTCCTGCATAATAAAACAATCGATTCGCATTTATTTTGACCCCGAAAATCACGGTTAAAGTCCAATTTTTGAGCTTTCAAAAACCGATTTTTTTAGACCACTTGCAGATTTTTCCGAGAAATAAAAAAAATCACAAAAATACATCTTGGTAAGACACAACTTTCCTAAAAATTTCAGATTTTTATCTGCATTGGAAGACGAGTAAAAAATCGTTAACTGTTCGGTTGAAAAAAATCGCAGGGGGACCCCTTGGATTTTTCGCGAAAAATTTTTCGAAATAGATTTCGCTCAAATTCAGCATAATGATAGTTGATGATGTGTATATCAATAATATATGGTTCATTCTTTGTTTCTTTTGCACTAAATAGATGAAAAGAACGTTTAAAGTTGAAAAATGTCATGTTTTTGTGTATAGTCTACTATTATTGTTGAATAACGCAAAAACGGTTGGAAAATGTATAGGTACATTGCATTAGGAAAATGTGGGCAATTAAATTACCTATCTTTGGATATATTCAAACATCTGAATCGACTACTTTTTGTTTGAGTTATCCACTGTGCAAGTTACAAATCTTGGAAAACTTACAGTTATTATGTCTAATTTTGCTCCTACTTTGCTCCAGTTGAAAAACACAATACTTTATGATACTAAGTACGATACAATCCCCACCAACTACATACCAAATATATATTAGATATTTGTTCGAAAATATTAGATATTTATTCCCAAACGTAATTTCCGCGTCTGTTTTCCACCGCTCGGATTCGCCGATTGAGCTCGAATCTCTCATTCGCTGGAATACTTCATTTCAACGTGATAAGCCGTCGCGAAAAGCGTGAAGGGAATTTATATTTTGGAAACAATCCACTATCTCGTCCGTGCCTTACGCTTTTACTCAGGGCGGCCAACAGTTGCTCGCTCCTGTTACATTCCAATTGTATCCGAGTCGTTGGAACAGCTGCGCTGGCATTTAGCCAGACTTCTTGCCCTGAACCGGGGAAGCTCGAGATGGATGTAGTTTACCTACCTTCGGTTAGCTATAGCTCGGTCCTGTGATATATTTGACCTCGTGAATAGCCGATCTAAACGCGCGACCTCCTCCCATTAGCGTCCGTGTCGCTTTGTTTACAACCTCTGACTCGATGACCCGTTGCTTGTTTACATTGCCGGGTACGAAGTGCACGTTGCAGTCTAATGAATGAGCTCGAAGTTACGATAGTTCACTTACATATTAAGGAGTTCTTTTCATTTATTAGCTAGATAGTCGCACCAACGGTTAAAACCTGTCAATTTAATATCGCAGAAATGACGCATTTTGGCTAAAAAAAAAAAAAAAAAATAAAATAAAATTAAAAAAATTCAAAAAAAAAGCTGCAGAATATTGTACAGTGGTTTATTATTCCTTCGCTTCAATAATGATTCAAGAAGTAATTTGTGATAGTAATTTTTCCGAACACATGTAAACGTTCCAACCGAAAAACAGATTGGTAACTAAGGAAGAAAACTCCGTAGCAACTATTGTAATTTTAATCATTTTTATTTTTCCCTATTTCCAAATTAAAAGCTAATTTTTTCCCCTAACGGTACAGCTGGAGAGTGTTTGACGACCATTCCAACAAGTATAGAACGATTTTTATTATTTCCAAGAACTCTCGAGTTATACCCTCAAGCCTGGAAAACGTTGAAAAATACGAATTTCTCCCCCCTCGAAACCCCCAAAAATACCCTTAAAATTTAGGTAGCGATTTCAGTGAACGCTGCACGCCATCAAAGCTTTTCCGACCAAACTACGATAGCTACATTATTGAAATTTTCACCAAAAATCATCCTCGGTCTTAGAACGGCTCAATGCTTGAACCAAATTGCTAGCTCTATTTTAAGGGTATTTTTGGTGGGTTTTGAGGGGGAGAAAATTCATAGTTTTGAATTTTTTCGGTCAAATGTTTTCCGGTTCGATCTACTATTTTGAACAAGTAATAGCTATTAATTTATAACTATTTGACAACTATCCTCCAACAACCTCCTTAATGAGGGATGTAATTATATTATTTTTATTTGTCCGAGTAAATCTTAGTTTAATGTCGAATTAATCGCATAAGAATACGAGCTGAAGAGATTTTTAACGATCATCCCTACGAGCTCATTTTCCACTGTTCAGAACGAGTTTTTTAGCCCTAAAAAGTACCTATATCATCCTAATTTCAAAAATCCCACACATAACTTGAAATAGATTGAGATCCATTAAAGCAATTAACTCCTATAAAAT